>JAPTHN010000010.1:7087960-7687960 GCA_026936325.1 Platynereis dumerilii | reverse complement strand
CTCTTATTATAATATACACTCAATATGATCAACAAAAAAATCTTGGAACCAAATTTTGAATTCTTCCTTCACCTTTTGGCAAGTTATTGACATGGTCCATCGGACCCCATGGGATGGCCCATCGGTCCCCATGGTTGGGGACCGATGGGCCACCATCATTCTTGACAGAAAATGTGTTTTCTCATCTTTCTCCCTAGGTTGATCTATGTGAATCTTATATCATTCGGTAGAGAATTACACCGGCTAAAAGCGTGCACAGTATTAATCCTGTATCTGAAGCAGATTTTCCTCCATGGCCAATAATTCGTCAAGCGGCCCATCGGTCCCCACTCTCCCCTACCACTCTGGCAGTCAGAGCTACCAGATGGTGATCAAATTGACTACCTTTCGGACACTACCATAGTCAACGTAGTAATTTTGATTATGATATAATAGTCAAAATGACTTTCCAGGAAGTCAGTGCCATATCTTTGCAACCATTACTACCCCAAAGTAGTCATAAGCTAGTCACAGTGACAACCAAATGTTTAGAGTGAAAAGGAGGAAATTGAGAAAGGGAGAGGATGAAAGGAAAGAAAAAGAAGAGAGATGAAGAGAGAAAAAAGAGAGTGAGAAAAGGAGTGAAGGAAGGTAAGGAAGGGAAAGATTAAATATAAAGAAAAGAACAAAGAAAATAAAAAGATTAGAAAAGAGAGGAAAATTAGTAGAAAAAGAGAAGAAAAAGAGAAGAAAAAGAGAAGAGAAAAGAACAAGACAAGAAATAAGAGACCCCCCCCCCAAAAAAAAAGATAGAGAGAAGAAAGGAGAGAAGAAAGGAGAGAAGGAAATAGAGATTGTATACCTTCCATGGTAGTACTATACATCTACTGCATCAGTGATTCAGTTGGCCTATAATATCCTTCTCAGCAATTTCTTTGGTGGAAAGCTTATTAATCACTTCATCATCCTTAAATGACTGAATAATCCCTGTTATCAATATTGGTAGTTGTTGTAGCATAAAAATAGTCTTGGGCGTAAGAAAATGTAGGTGGACCTGTTTCAACAACTGTTCAATCTTCTAAATGTTACTTCTTAAGTTGAAAACTTCTGAAACAAGTCAAGAAATTGTAAAAGATGATGACAATCCTACTCTAATGTCGTGGGTGTTAAAACATTGTGCCTGGGTGGCAACTTAAGAGCTTTAAATACGTCACCCACATGATGTACATAGTTCGTGCTGCTGCCACTAGGGGCACTGTGATTCATAGACTCCCAGCAGCAGATGATATTTATTGGAGAAAGGCACCTGCCCTGGCGACATACTACTCACAGGCATAATATATACCGTCCAGTTGCACGACTAAGGCACTCCATTTGGGAGGGAGTGGGATAAGTGAAAATTCTTAGTGTTAAAGATTTTTGTAATTTTGAAAGACTCAAACAGAAAGCAGACGACAGTAAAAAGAGCGCCAAAAAGTTGTTAGGCCTACTCATTTCTTGTTGCTGTTTGAGGATACAGGTGCCAGGAATGAGCTGCTGTAAAGGAAAGTCATGTCTACTGACCATTCAGACTATCTCTACAATTTTAGCATTCCTCGTCCTGACTTCATTAACAATCACTGAAACGGCACCAGGTAGGTGGAATCTTACTTTTAAATATGTTTATGTTTTATTGAAGTGGTCAGCAGTTTTCATTTGAGTGTTTTATTAGAGTTTTCTACCCATGGGGCAAGGGTTTTCACATATTCTGAAGAATTTTGAGAATTAACCACTGTATTCAAAGTATTTTGAGACAATTCTTCAAATGCAATATGTGTTTCTTCAGAATACAAAGATATACATGTATTTACCAATCCAAGGATATATTTCTCCAAATTGTTTAGATATTTTTTCAAGTCACAGAGATATTTCTTCAAGTTACATTGGTTTTTCTTTAGATCACAAAAAATATTTTTTCGAATCACAGAGATATCTTTCTTCAAATCATACAGATATTTCTTAAATTCACAGAGGAATTTGTTCAAATCACATCGACAGTATAATTATTTCTTCAAGTCACAAATATATTTCTTCAAGTTGTGAAGATATTTCATCGAGTCATAAAGGTTGTTCTTAAACTAACAAGAATATTTTTTTCAAGTCACGTAAAGATAGATATTCTTCAAGTGAATAGTACAGCTGTATATTCAATTCACGAAGATATTTTTTTAATTTACTAGGATATTTCCTCAAATCACATCTTTAATTATTTCTTCAATTCACAAAGAATGTCAAAGATATTTATTCAAGTTACGAAGTTATTTCTGTAAATGAACTTAGATATTTCATCAAAAAGAAAGATAGTTCTTCAATTTTAAAACAAATATATTTCTTCAAGTCACCAAGGTAGTTCTTCAAGTCATGAAGGTAGTTCTTCAACTCACAAGGATATTTCTTCAAAGTCACAAAGATAATTCTTCATGTGATGAAGATATTTCTTCAAGTCGTAACTGTTTCGATTATTTCTAAGGATATTTCTTTTAAATATTTTGAAAGGTATTACCTCAAATCACACGACAGCTAGTATTTCTTCAAGTGTAGCAGTATTTCGTCAGCGAAACGTGAAGGTACTTGTCCAAGTCAAAAGGTATTTCGTCAAATCATGCAATTAAGAACATCCTGCATTCCAAGAGATTATGAAGGGCCAGGGGCTCTCGAAGACATCTTCATTTTAGCAATTTAGATACCTTTTTCAATAGATTTGAAAAACTGGCGCTCATTGTTTTTTGTAACATTGCCATTCTTTTTTTTTTTAAACACGTTTCATGATTCGTCGGAGTTCCTTTATAATCAACTACTAAAATGTCTCTGCACTCCCTTTATTTCAATTGTAATAAAGATATCTGATGCTTTATTTCAGACATTCCGTTTCTAGCAAACTTTTCAATTATTGATAATTGGTTTTTTTTCAATGACTGGTCTAAAGTAGCACATATCCACTCAAGTTTAACTGATATTTTTTGTGGTCTACGAAGTTGGAATCATATTCAATGGACTGTGTTTTCACAATTCCAATTGTTTTTCACATTGATACGTTTGCAGATTTTTATTTGATACTAACCTTCTTACTTCATTAATTCGGTGATTAGACAATTTAGAGTGTTGTATGCCACCTAATTTGAAGTCAAGCTGAAAAATGACAATAAGTTTGTGCCAGCGGATTATGTAGAGTGGGTCGGGGCAAGAAGCCCGGGTTAGGTGAGAAGCCCCCCTAGGGTTATATCTAAACTTACATTTTTGGTGCTTTTTCGTATTGATAGGATTGAAGCTAGCGGCTTTTTAGGTGACATCACAAATTTTCAGGGCAAACAGCACCAAACCATAGAAGTAATTAAAGAAACAAAAAAGGTGCATGGTTTTTGTAACTTTGATTAATTCTTTGGAAGTGATTGTCAGAAATAACTTTGGAAATTTTTAAAAATATAATGGATATCTGCATTGCTTTACTTTATGACCATTACATAAATATGATTTGGATCATATTTTTAGAATTTTAGCTCAAAATATAGAGGCCATATTAAAATATGTGAGTTTTGGGCGAGAGGCCCCAAATGGTATGGGGCATGAGGCCCCCCTTCACTGAGGCCTCGAAGCTGCTTCAGGAACCATTTCATAAAGTGTACTTTGCTTTAAATCTTGATAGAACAGCTAATTGAAATTGAAAAAATATGGCTGAAATTAAAACAAGGCAAAAAATTAAAAAAAAATAAATGTATGAACAGAAAAATTCTGAAATTCAGAAAAAGTGAATAGAATGTCTTAAAAATGATAGAAGAACCCCAAGAAATAACTTTCAAGCTGAATGCGCTCGCAAAAAAAATTGCCATAGGATTATAATAGGGGGGCTTCTTGCCCGATGGGTGGGGTAAGAAGGCCATTTTAATCTTTTTACAAAAAGGGCTGTAACACCTTTATTAAAATTGGAAGACATTTGTATCACTAGTTATAAGTAGAGTCAGGTGATCCCTTCCTGACAACTTAAGCATTTAAATAATCGACCACAAAAAGTAGGTCAAATCGCAGCTCGAAGTTAAGGGGGGCTGCATGCCCTGCACTACTCTACTTTGTTTTCTTTAATTATTGAAAAGTGATCGCAAAACCCATAGAACAAGAAGCCCAAAGTACCTATTCTGCTTTTAAGAAAACTTCCTGTTGTGTATAGGCTGTGATACAGAACAAAATTCGTACCAAGTGACCACCAAAGTTTCGAAGTAAAATAGTGGTTGATTTCAAATTGACTTGACAAGTAGAGATATTTGGATAGACATGTAAGGTTGCCCTATAAAACCTGTTGCATTACTTTAACGGCAGTTACCGTAATGAATACACGTACAATTGTACATGAAAGTGCCACTTTACGACAGAAAACCGTTGTTTTTACTGTTGTTTTTAAAACAGTAACTGCCAGCAGCTGGGTTTATAGTGTGGGAGACTGATCCATCTATCTATCTATCTATCTATCTATCTATCTATCTATCTATCTATCTATCTATCTATCTATCTATCTATCTATCTATCTATCTATCTATCTATCTATCTATCTATCTATCTGTTTGTCCATCTGTCTTTCCATCTATGTATCTATCTTATCTCTCCTGGCTTGCCTATTAATACGACGTTATAATTGAAGTATTGAAATATCCCCGATTCAGAAAGAATTCATTTCCAAAAAAACCAGACACTTTTTTCCAGCCTTTTCAATTAACCATGATCATAAACCTGGCATAACGTTAAACATATCTAATTAACCTCAAGTTTAACTAATCTACATGACGTAATTTACTGCTCCAATTAAGGCATTGTATTTTTCTTTAAGATGGTTTTAAGGCATTTTTGGAAGATGAGTAAAAATGAACTGAAAGCTCAAATTTGATTTTTAAAAGCAATACACTAAGCCAGCCTTATAACATTATTACCTCTGATGTTTTAATTAGGTTGCCTAGTCAGCATAAAGGAAAGGCCGTTTTTAAGGTAGGCTGAGGGAAAAATGATTTACTGCCAGCCAGCTTTCATATTGCTCGGGAAATTAAATAGCACTCATATTTTAAGTTTATGAGCAAATGTTTAGATTGTGGACCTTATATAGTACTTGAACGTGTCAACCAAAGAGATAGAGAAAAAGAATCTTGCAAGCTATCTATCTATCTGTCTATCTATCTATCTATCTATCTATCTATCTATCTATCTATCTATCTATCTATCTATCTATCTGCGTATTTATCTATATATATATATATGTCCGTAAAGTACGAAGTTGTGGTACAGATAGATACATTGACAATTTGACAGATGAATAGATAAATGCATGTATAGAAAGGCAGAAAGATTGACAGACGGATATACAGGCGTACACCCTAGATACACAGACAGACCAGGGAGATGTTAGGAGATGTTAGGAGGGAGAGATCGCTTTGGTACTTCAAAGGTACAATGTGTGTAGCTCTGGTACCCTAATTACCCCGAAATTTCTTAAATCTTAATTACCCCATTCTTGAACTTTTCTTAAAAATTTGTGATAATTCCTTTGAATTTGACATGATGAAACCATTGCATGGCTCAATACAGGTTAGTCTTATAGTTGATCAAGATATACAACTGAAGAGCACTTAGCAGATATCAAATATTTCATTCTGTATGGCTTATTTGTGAAAAAGCAAAATATTTTAAATTGTGAAAAGCCATAGTGGCCGCTTCTGGCCGCTCATAAGTTTGATACCGGTGGAAAGAGAAAATTCAGGGCTTTTTAAAAGATGGTTATTGTGCCATTTTTAGGAAACAAACGGTTTTTGCTGTAGGGGGAACGGGGGCACATTGGGACGCAGGGCACTGTGGGACGGTGGGGTTTTCTTTGATCCTGGCAAGGTATATGATATGGGAGTGCCATCATATCTTGTAATTTCACATCCTGATGTTTCCATGGTTTTATAGACAAATTACAGCCACATGAAGAAGTATGGTGAGCAAAAGTTTGTTTTCCTACGACTAAAGTAAACATGGACGGGTTCAATTCGAACCATTCTGTGGACAAACCATGAACAATGAGGCTTTCTCAGTAGCCTACTTGTATGAATTATATATATTGTAATGAACAGTTATGAATTGCTATCGTGATAAACACACTCACTGGTGTCCGAGAAATTAGCATTTTGGTGTAAAAGTCATATCGGGGCTCATTGGGACAGTGAATTCGGGGCACATTGGGATGCACTTAATATGGCAGAATTAAGTGTCCAAGGCAACTGAATGACATGGGACAGCACACAACAGGTATTCAGGCGACAGTGAATAGAGGTATAGTGGATTACCATGCTCTGTGAACAAATTTTCCGCAAAGCACTGTGTGTTACTTACATAGATGTCCGCACCCAGGACAGTTTATGTTAAATGTTTAAAACTGTTTAAAGTTATTAACTATTGGCACTACAAGGTGTTAATGCACTGTATATTGTCTTACGCACTACTTATATGTGATATCTATTGTACATGGAGTGTTAAAACGATTTTTTAATTGATGTCCCAATGTGCCCCGGCTGTGTTAGCCGGGGCGCATTGGGACAGTAATTTTTACGACTCTCTGGCTGCAAAAGGGTAGGTGCAGTCTAGTTTATTATGCCTTGCATTTAAGCTCAATAGTATTGTTGATATTCATGCAAACTTCTGAGTTCTTCAGTGCTTTCAACATTGAGCAAATTTAGTAGACGTTAAAAGCGTCCCAATGTGCCCCCATTCCCCCTACATTGAATTAAAGATAAAAGAAAAAAAGGTCGATAACTCATCAATCAGGAGTCAGACAGCATTGGGAAGCATTGCATTACATTTGGAGTATAATATCAAACTCTCATGTGAAATATGATTATTTTTAAACAGCACACTGAGGCGATATTATGATTTAAACTTTAAATTCACCTGAACGATTTTAAAGAGATATCGGTTTTTTGGGCTCCAGCGTAACACACATCGTACATCAAAGGTACAGTGCTCTGTGGGGGGTAATTAAGGATTTTGTGTCAAGTTTGCGTATAATTCTTTGATTCAATTAATGTATATTACGACTTGTTGTCCTTCTCAAATTACAGTTATTCCTCCTTCCTTATCTATAGCTCCCTGGACAGACAGTCATTTTGCTCCATATTCCAGTTGTATTCATTTATTGAGAAATTAAATAACAGTCATACTTATTTAATAAATTAAACAGGCCTGGCACTCAAGCCTATCGATCATATTGATAAATCAATATTTTTACTCTCGGCAATGTATATTGCCGTCGGGTATTGTAGTTAGTATGGCAAAGTTATGTCCGTCCGGCGGCCGGCCGGCCGGGCGGGCGGGCGGCCGGGCGGGCGGGTGGGCGGGCGGCCGGGCGGCGTCACGCAATGTGTATTGGCCTCTGTGACAAAACTATTGCACCTATATATATGAAATTTGACACATAAATGGGTCTTATGATGTTAATGTGCCTTTTATAGTTCATATTTATACAATGACCACAGTTTTTGTAAAATATTGAAAATTAATTTTTTTCTTTTCCGGATCAGAACTCGTAAACGGTTACACCAATTGGCATGAAAATCTATCATAACATGTATTATATACCCTAGTTGTGCCTTTTGGGGGTCTGAATGCTCTTACTGAAACTGATTTTAAAAAATGCACCAAAAATGTAAAAAAATGGGTTTTTTTCAACCCTCTGTAATTCCCTCAATTTTGGAGTTAGACATTTGAAATTTCGTATTTAGTTGTCCAAAATATAGCTCTTTTAACTGCTTGAATCGATTAGAGGGTCAATCTAACGAATTTTCCACAAAAAGCAAAATACTGGAAAAATGTGTAATTTTTCACATTTTTCTTGAATTTTTGTCTCTCACACCAAAATGGCAATAACTATATTGGTAAAAACCGAAAGGTATTATAATTAAACCTATCAAGAAGGAACTTTTATGGCCATTATGTAGTTGATGCAATATTTTAGGCCGACAAAACAATTTTAAAATTCACAAAAATGTGAAAATATCAACTTCCTGACCATTTTGTTTCTAATTAAGTCATGCTATGTTCCTGAATATGAACAAAATGAATTGACATGAATGAAATACATGGTTTTCATGCATATATCTATTAAAATCATCAGATATTTGAAAACAAAAAGACAGAAATTGCTAAAAATAGGCAAAAAACTGTAGACCTTTGAATTGTCTCATTTCATTCAAATTTGCATCTTGGTTACTCAAAGTGGCGTACATTGTGTCCCAAATATAATTTGAAGTTAACTATAATAAATTATGTATATATATAAATATGCATTATGCACATATTAAATTTTCTGACTCAGGGGTTTACCATTTAAAACTTTTGACAATAAATCTCAAACCCCCACTTGTGGCTCTATTGCTTAAATCTAACAATAGTGATGTAAATAAAAAGAAAGAAAGAAATGTCAATATTAGTGAACTTTCAAGCATTTAGCATATTAAGAAACACACATTTGCTGTTTTTTTCTACGCTGTATTTAAAGATTTGACAAGACATCTTTAATTCTCAATTCTGACTTCATGGTTTTAATCTAACCTTAGTTATGCACATTTTAACACATGAAGTACTGTCAGCTTACTTTTATTTAGATTTTGAATTAAAATTAAATGTGAACATATCAGACAGACTGGCAATAAGACCTCTATATAGACGGTTATTAAAGAAAATTACTTGGCACATTTTAGTCAATTTTGGATCATGGTTACTCAACGTGCCGTACAATGTGCCCTAAGTATAACTTTTTATCTCATTCTTCCTCAGAATTTATGTGGTTAAATATAATAAATTATTTATATTACATAATTGTATATACAAATATATGCTTTATGCACATAGTTCTGACTCAGAGGGCCTTACCAAAACTTTTGACAGGAAATCTCAAAGCCCCCACTTGTTACCCTCAAATGTAACCTCAGTGATGTAAATTAAAAGAAACATATTAAATTAATGTCAGCCTGCTTTTATTTATAATATTGCATAAAAACTAAATATTATCAAATCATGATTGCAGAAATTATTCCACTAAATACAAGGTTATTTAGAAATTTACTTGGCATTTAACAAAACCTTATTTCTATGAATTTCAATGTTTCATTTTATATCCAAAGATATTTAATGTTGCATAAATCTGTATTTTAATTATTGGCAACACTCATCCTAAGCATATTTTAGCACCTTGAAGACAATAAGTGTCCCTGCTTTGTTGAAGGGGTACAGAGCTCTTTTGTTGAATGGACATTATGTAACATGACGTCACTAATCCTCTCCAATGACCAAACCAAAGAACAAAGGGGGAGGGTATAGAAGCAGAGTTGCATGGTACCCTGATCTTTCTAGCAAAATTCCCTTCTTCTTAGAAATTTGTTCAAACTGCATTGATAACCTTAGTTTTTTTCTTATCTTAAACATATAATAAAATTTCCAATTTATATCAGAAATATAGGCCAAGTAGAAACTGAGATATGACTTTTCATATTCTATGCAGGCTTTTTTTTGTCTTTTCAGCTATTGTTATACTTATACCCCCCAGTTTGGACAGCATTTGACCTTTTTTGTGTTAACTAGTAGGTGTATTAGTCTTATTAAAAAGTATCTGTAGGCCATACATCGTTTTATCTACTATTTCTATTTTTAGGCAGGCCTTTATTTAGATAGATAGATAGATAGATAGATAGATAGATAGATAGATAGATAGATAGATAGATAGATAGATAGATTGATAGATTGATAGATTGATAGATCAGGCATTTAACTGACTGAAGATTGTTTGACTGATTGGACTGATTGAATGAATGATTAATTAATTATTTTTTGACTGATAGATCCACTATGAATTTATCCCAACAAATAAATTTTCATATTGCACTATTGAGTTGTTAGATAGATAGAAAGATGGATAGATGGATAGATGGATAGATAGATTGAAATTGATTTGAAATTGATTGATCAATTGATTGATTGTTTGATGATTGATTGTTTGATCATCTATATTGTGTAATCTAATACATCGAGAGAATCATGGATGGATGGATGATTGGGACTTTACCTCCTGTATTTATGCACTTGGTAGGCTAATTAGGAAATGAGGAGGACATAGCAATGAGGTGACCCTTTTATTTCATTGAAAATCTCTTTTCATTACCTTGAATCTGTTGAATGCTAATGCTGGGAAATTTGTCAAAATTAAACACAATAAAACATCACATAAAATAGAGAAATTGATGTTTCATTCGTCTAAAAACACTTTCTGACAGCCATAAAAAGTAAAGAAGTATGTCTGCAATATAACTTTGGTGATTTACATGTCTCAGTCTCATTAAACCAATAACATGGCAAAAAAATCCATGCCAATCGCCGTCAAATTGAGCTCTAGTTATAGACTTATAGTACCGCTATTCTGCTGTAGTCCACCAATAGGCTCAATTGCCTGAATTTCATTATTCAGATTTCATGTAGTTACCATCCACCCCATGCAAGATGGTAGATATACACCACTTCAGGTGTATAATCTCATGTACTCAAATTTTCACAGTCTTTGCCCATGTTTCAACTGTTTTCCAATATTTGTTTTGAGTGGGGCTGGTTGTCATGCTGCCAAACCTCGCCGCCAGTATGTCAATGGATTTAACTGGCTTCAGAATACCCTGTTGAATAGCCGAGGGTATGCTGCCGCGCAGCCTATGTTTACACCACGGACAGAAGAATGGATTGACAGACTTCTGAATTGAAGTAGCATTTCAACTCACATGGCCTGTTGCACCTGTATGTAGTTATGAAAACAACTTCAGTTCTAATAAACCAGCATGTTTTTTAAAACACCCACAAACTGAATCACCAAGACCTCTTTGCAGATTGACAGTCCACTGGAAAATTTCTTTTTCTTCTTTTCTATTTGCCAACTGGCTTTTCAGGGTCATTAACAGTTACTTGTTGTTCTCCTAGTCTTCTTGTTAAACACTTTAAATTAGTCAATCAGTTAACATATATCATAGCTGACAGCATAGGTGTGAATACACACTGATTCAGTTTGATTATTCACACCTATAGATCCTGTCAGATATGATATATGTTGAATGAACTGATCCTGCAATAACTGACACAAACACAAAATCATAAAAACTTATCTAAGCCAGTGACATCACAAGTTCAATGTTAAATTTTGAACTGTTTGGACCGCCAATCCGCAAAGATCTGTAATAACTTCAGAATGAAGGACGAGAGACCATTTTCAAAAATCTTTAGCCCCTGTGGTCGTTTAAGTCAAAACGTCTTTTTCAGTGATCTATAACTGTCTAGTTCAATGTTCACCAATACGATTAGGCTACCAGAACTGTTTTGCTAAAGAGAATTAATAATAGTTTAGTGGGAGCCCATATTATTATGGTTAGATAATTTGTTGTTGAGCCTTCATGTACAATTTTACATCGCCGCCTTTAAGAAAATGAAACGCATGATATTGTGCCATTGCATCAATGTCAAAAGTCCTCAATCAAACTACGTGTGGAAGCATGAATTCTCATCCGATGGGAAGAAAACATATTGGGCCATAAAGGCCGATATGTGAGGCATGTCTGAAAACGATGGCAGCCAATTTTATTTTCTGAAGTCTGAGTTAGGTATGGGTCAAAGTCATTGATAAGTAAGTGAAACACAGGCTCAACGTTTTTTCATTGGGAAGGGTGGTTCACTTACATATCAATGACTTTGACCCATACCTAACTCCAACTAGAGCAAAGAAAATTGGCTGTAATTGTTGTCAGACATGCCTCACATATGACCCAATATATTTTCCTCTCATCGGATGTGAATTAATGCTTCCACATGCAGTGGTCGAGGATGTTTAGCATTGATGGAATGACACAATATCATGAACGTGTTTAACTTACTTACAGGCGGCACTGTAACAGCAAAGATACAAGATACAAGATACAAGATACAAAGATGCAAAGATACAAGATAAGAAAAGTTGTTTTGTACAAATAGATTCTTTCAGGAGAAGACATTAGAAGGCATTTTCGCATCATGCACGATTGCAATACTATTATGCAACACCTCAAGATTGGTAACAACAGTTAAAATTTGATTCACAATCCACCACAAGTGGCGGTTTACAAAATTATTAATAAGTCAGGATGAAAGATTGAAATGCCTCAATTTAATAATGGAAGTTTTCAATCATATTTAACATGCCAACAGTTAAAGATGAATATATTCAGATATCCTCTCAGACTGGCTTTAAGCCGCAACCTATTTTCCTATCATCTGAGACCGTTTAGTTCAATTTTCACCAAACTCTCTACATTCCAAGAGAAGGCTTGTAAAGAAGAATAATAATGATTGCTAATTAGTGGACGTTCATCTTATTGAACTAAGGTAATTTGCTGTTGTGGGCCCCAGCAAAGTGTTTTTGTATTATTTATAAAGCTAGTATTTCGTCAGATTAAAATTGCATCCAAAAGAAAGATTAGAATCATATCAAACCTGTTCTTGCCAAATTTGGCAAATTTGTCAGTTCCAAGCTCAATATATCGATACCTGGGGACCATTAGGGCGTATCTACGAACAGGATACTTGGGGACCATTAGGGCGTATCTACAAGCTAGATACTCGGGGACCATTAGGGCGTATCTGCGAAAATGGCCAAAATGAGTTGCTTATACCAGTGTAATCTGAAGAATTTGGTCTTTCTATTTTCTGAAGCTTGTAGTGCTACCATTAATAATGGTCAATCTACACAAGGGCGTATCTGCATCTTAACAGAATTTTGGGGACCATTAGGGCGTATCTACATATTGTGCAGATACGCCCTAATATATTGCCAATGGGGCTACGATTTTCTGGGTGTCATGGGCGTATCTACAAGGAAAACATAATTATTATGTCAGTAATAGGCTAATGGTCCTCAGTAATCAACAAATGTTCAGTTTTTTAATCGGAGTGGGTGAGATTAACCATATTTTCTTTGATGTTAAATTATATATTTTTACAAATTGGTACTAAAGTAGTTTTTGCTGGCATTACAGCATCCAAAATATAATATTAAGACAAATTATTATTACTATACATGCACTTTACCTGGCAGATAATGCTCCAGACCCCCCATGTTAATCCACCATAAAGAAAAACATTAATCTCATTATGGCCCTGCTTGTAGGGCCATAATGACATTAATGACCACTAGAGTGTAGATAGTGGCGTCACCTTGTGTTGTATTTATGATGCGTGACGTCATAGGTGACGTCATAGATGAGCAGACGACACAAATTCGTCAACATGACGAGTCCAGAACACAGTCATGATCAAAATTCATTAAATTTCGACATACATTGTAATGGGCTCTCCAGAATGGGATGATGACAAGCTGCAAAACTTACTGGATGTAACAAAGAACTAGGCTACTTCAGACAGCACTCACTGGGGGATTACATGGATGAAGAAATTCGAAGATTGGCTTTCAAAAAGAAACAGGACCTGTGACTTGCCAAGTTGGTGACAGTCAGTGCGTTTGATCTAAATTTTGTGCTGCGGAAATTTTATGCAGAAGTTAAACCATCAACAAAATCCAAAGTCAAGAGTCTGTCACCAGCCATGATGACCTGCCTTATAGAGCAGCAATAAGAAGGCACATTATCGAGGACCTGCAGAGAAATATTGACATCATTAATGACAAGGATTTTCTCATGAAAAAAATTGGGTGTCTACTTCCAGTCCTACAAAAGTAACCCAGATATTTTGATGGAAGCTCTGTGGTTCTAAATTTGTTATTTCTTTGGTAGACGTGGCCGTGAACATATTTGTAAAACAACATTCTGTTCTGGACTCGTCATGTTGACGAATTTGTGTCGCCTGCTCATCGATGGAAAGTCAAACGCCAATGCAGCAATATATTGTCTGAAAGCATGAATCCGCACGCCATTACTGGTCCATCGCACACAAATCAGGATAATGCAGAGGTAGGCCTGACTTACATTATTAACATCAATTAACGATAGCTAAATAATGACTTGATCAATGCAAACAAACATTAATATTTATATGATAAAATTAATTTTTAATCTAGGCCTATTCTCCTTTCTAGGTCCAAGAGGACGTGGATGTTTTCCCTGAAGACGTGCTAATTGGTCGTCAATTAGTTTCTATTGACATGGTTAGTTTTGTGCAAAATTTAATTTGCAATATTTCTGTATTATGCCACATAGTTTTTTTAATAATTCAAGACTAGTAAAGAAATTTAATATTTTAGGACATACTGGATGTTGCTGTCCAAGATCATGAAGTAGATGCTCCAGGACCGTTTTATGAACAGGTAATGGGCTAATTTATCATTTATAAAATGACCGAAAACTCTTAATTTGTGAAATATTGATGACATTAAAATACTGATTCCAGATTGACAGCACAAGGCAACCAATGGTCCCACTGATGGTGGATGAAAATTGGATACTCAATGTCACTCCAGGGCCCTCTGCTATGTCCTTCGGTCGCAGTGACCAGAAATAGATGGCTTTTATGAAGGACAACAACTTCAAAAATTGCACTTTTAACATTAGTATAGAGTAGGAAGTTTTGTGCTACATGTGTATTTATCATTTCATAGCCTAGACTATTGCATTTTTCAAAGGATGTCAATTTTACCTACATTTCTTGACTGATCGTAAATTAAAGCTTGATTATTTACCTAGAGCTGTTGTGGTCTTATTTTATGTTTTAGTAATAATAATGCAAATAATGTTTCTTTGTCGGGCATTACCGGGATTAATGACTGGCAGCCTCGGGCAGTAAAATCATTAATGCCCTCGCCTGCGGCTCGGGCATTAATGATTTTACTGCCCTCAGCTGCCAGTCATTAATCCCTGGTAATGTCCTCCAAAAAAACATTATTGTATAATTATTATTACTATACATGCACTTTACCTGGCAGATAATGCTCCAGACCCCCCATGTTAATCCTCCATAAAGAAAAACATTAATCTCATTATGGCCCTGCTTGTAGGGCCATAATGACATTAATGACCACTAGAGTGTAGATAGTGGCGTCACCTTGTGTTGTATTTATGATGCATGACGTCAGATGTGACGTCATAGGTGACGTCATAGATGAGCAGACGACACAAATTCGTCAACATGACGAGTCCAGAACACAGTCATGATCAAAATTCATTAAATTTCGACATACATTGTAATGGGCTCTCCAGAATGCGATGATGACAAGCTGCAAAACTTACTGGATGTAACAAAGAACAAGGCTACTTCAGACAGCACTCACTGGGGGATGACATGGATGAAGAAATTCGAAGATTGGCTTTCAAAAAGAAACAAGACCTGTGACTTGGTGACAGTCAGTGCGTTTGATCTAAATTTTGTGCTGCGGAAATTTTATGAGGAAGTAAAGCCCTCAACAAAATCCAAAGTCAAGAGTCTGTCACCAGCCATGATGACCTGCCTTATAGAGCAGCAATAAGAAGGCACATTATCGAGGACCTGCAGAGAAATATTGACATCATTAATGACAAGGATTTTCTCATGAAAAAGATTGGGTGTCTACTTCCAGTCCTACAAAAGTAACCCAGATATTTTGATGGAAGCTCTGTGGTTCTACATTTGTTATTTCTTTGGTAGACGTGGCCGTAAACATATTTGTAAATCAACATTTTGTTCTGGACTCGTCATGTTGACGAATTTGTGTCGCCTGCTCATCGATGGAAAGTCAGAGAGAAACGCCAATGCAGCAATATATTGTCTGAAAGCATGAATCCGCACGCCATTACTGGTCCATCGCACACAAATCAGGATAATGCAGAGGTAGGCCTGACTTACATTATTAACATCAATTAACGATAGCTAAATAATGACTTGATCAATGCAAACAAACATTAATATTTATATGATAAAATTAATTTTTAATCTAGGCCTATTCTCCTTTCTAGGTCCAAGAGGACGTGGATGTTTTCCCTGAAGACGTGCTAATTGGTCGTCAATTAGTTTCTATTGACATGGTTAGTTTTGTGCAAAATTTGATTTGCAATATTTCTGTATTAGGCCTACGTAGTTTTTTTAATAATTCAAGACTAGTAAAGAAATTTAACATTTTAGGACATGCCACAGATACTGGATGTTGCTGTCCAATACCATGAAGTAGATGCTCCAGGACCGTTTTACGAACAGGTAATGGGCTAATTTATCATTTAAAAAACGACGAAAACTCTTAATTTGTGAAATATTGATGACATTAAAATACTGATTCCAGATTGACAGCACAAGGCAACCAATGGTCCCACTGATGGTGGATGAAAATGGGATATTCAATGTCACTCCAGGGCCCTCTGCTATGTCCTTCGGTCGCAGTGACTAGAAATAGATGGCTTTTATGAAGGACAACAACTTCAAAAATTGCACTTTTAACATTAGTATAAAGTAGGAAGTTTTGTGCTACATGTGTATTTATCATTTCATAGCCTAGACTATTGCATTTTTCAAAGGATGTCAGTTTCACCTAAATTTCTTGACTGATTGTAAATTAAAGCTTGATTATTTACCTAGAGCTGTTGTGGTCTTATTTTATATATTAGTAATAATAATGCAAATAATGTTTCTTTGTCGGGCATTACTGCGGCTCGGGCATTAATGATTTTACTGCCCTCAGCTGCCAGTCATTAATCCCTGGTAATGCCCTCCAAAAAAACATTATTGTATAATTATTCATTGAAAACAATTTTATGAATATGCCTTCTCTCTCTTTGTAATTTCGGAAATGTAATGCCTTTTTTTAAAAGAGCAATCCCATTCCTGAATATTAGAGATTGTGTTTTACTTGCTAAAAATCAGGGGCTTTTAGAGTAAAAATGTTATCAGAGGGTGCCACAGAAAATGCGTCATACTCACATAATTTCATTGCTACCAAAGATGTCAAAACGAGGCCAAACTATGAGCTTTACTTGGACAAGACAAAGATATTTTCAAAGGATGCTTGCATGCTGTGTTTCTAAGCTCTATTTAAGTAGCTAAACACTATTTTGTTTACTAATCAAGACATTACCAAAACAAAAAGATAGCGTTCGTGCTACCTTCAAGCAAGCAAATCGTGTGAAACCTTTTCGTTCCTGATCAGTATGATTGAATGTGTGAAGTGAAATTTGTTAGTACCTTAAAACAACTCCAAAAATTTTAAGAGACACTCTCATTGAAGGCATATAGTTTGTTTTGAAAATTGTTAGTGTTGAAAGTAGTCTCTTCGAATATTATCACTTAGAGTAAAATATTGTGAGCTAATTGTTCTTGTAGTAGCACAGGTGTGGGAAATACCCTAATTTAGTTGCACCAGTCTTACAGTTTAATTGATTTATTACCAAAATCAAAATTCGAGGAATTACACAAATTAATATTTTAAAAACCTATTCCACAGCTACATAATATCACATAATCACAGCTTCTAATAACATGTAAACGTGAGTAAAATTAATATTTCATGAATGTTGGACAAATCACTTCTTTAACTGATTTTAGGTTTTGACATGTTAAACGTGTGTTTTTTGACTGAATATAAATCTGCAGATACATATATACTTTATATGGGATTATTATTTAGGGCAATGAAGCCATTTACTCTGAAGGTGTAAAATCAAAGTGATGATCACGCGAAATTCCTGTTTTCACATAAAATATTTGCATCATGTTATAAAAAAACTAACTTACTGAATTTTAACAATAGGCTTAGTCAGCATGCAGTAAACCAACTTGCTGTATCTTATCTATTCATAATTACACAATACTAATTAGGGTGAGAACAAGGTGGGAAGTAGCTAATATAACACCACACTGGGCAGGCAATTGCTGTATCCAGGATTCAATTCCCGATAGGGCCAGTCCATGTGGATCCATTTATGTTGAAAAGCAATTTAAAGCATCCTGCGTTTATTTATATACCTTCATCTTGTACTATTTACCAAACCAATTAAAGTTAATCAAAGCAGGATGAAAAGCCCCAATGATCCATCCACCCAGAATACATTGTACATTAGTATCATCATACTTGGCAACATTTCAACAACGTTTTTTTTTTTATACCTTGCAAATTCTCCATTATAAAAATGAATTTTTGTTCTGTAACTGCCATAATATCAAATAAATATGTAATGATAGCAAGCAGAAGTGCCAAGATTGATGCAGATATGCCCTGCAATTTCTTAGGATTATGTTGAAATTTGGGGACCATAAGGGCGTATCTGCCTTAAACAGGAAAGGTAATGAATTTCACTTCATAAAATCATATCAACAATGTAGAGATGTCATTATTATATATGTGTACCAAAAATCGTTATTGTACTTCTCTTAGTTTTGCTACAATTTAAAAAATGCAGAGACACAAAACTTCAAATGGCTCTCCTGAAAAATTGCCAAAACGTAGATACGCCCTAATGGTCCCAGGGTATCTAGCTTGCAGATACGCCCTAATGGTCCCCAAGGATCTAGCTTGCAGATACGCCCTTATGGTCCCCATGTATCGATATATGGAGATAAATTTATTGAGATGTAAACAAATGCTTTTTCATGTCATGGAAAAAGGCTAGTTTTCAACCAATGTAGGGATCTCCTTACGTAATTTTAAGTAATTAATCAATTTTTATTTTAAACTCACAATTCTTGCGATTAGAGACGTATAATGTACTAAAAATCTATCAATTTATAATAAAACTGAAAGTTACATAGAATCAGCAGGCCAGCTTTAAGGACAGTTAAACTACAGGACATAATATGTAAATGGCACAGCCATGAAATTCGCACAGCACTCAAAAAGTTTTTTTAGGATTTATGGTTTTACCATAACTTTCATTACATTTTCAAAGAAATTGAAAGATGGAAATATAGAAAAAAGGGAGAAATTTATACTAGGAACTATTAGAAAGATAAAATAGATCAAAAATAGACAGATAGTTAGCCATGATAGATAGATAGATAGATAGATAGATAGATAGATAGATAGATAGATAGATAGATAGATAGATAGATAGATAGATAGATAGATAGATAGATAGATGGATAGATAGATAGATAGATAGATAGATAGATAGATAGATAGATAGATGGATAGATGGATAATAATCAGCAAAATAGTAAAAAGGAAGACAACACAGAAAGCTGCCAAATTTAAGTATAATAGATTGTTGATATTACATAATAGTGACAACAAAAACAATAGCATGATCTGCATGTAGATTAATTGCTCACTGTTACATAATCATCAGTTGACAAAGATATGTAACTTTAATTTTGTTATGTTTTCTTGTCTGTTTTGAAATTAAATGAATCACATGTTAATAATTTAATTTAGCTTGTCAAGGCTTATAATTAACTATTCCATAAAAATTATAGATACAGGGAATATTAATGGAGAATATTGAATTTTTAAGACACTTTTGAATATGAATATATCATGTTTTGTTAAATTCAAAACTAAATCATTGATAAGAAGCTGGTCCCACTTGACCTAATTTCCTGCTGTCGACCATTAATGTTGAGACCATCACTGCACAGATTTTTGAAACCTTTCTTGTGCTAAGTTTCGCTTCGCGAATATTTTAAAAACACTATTTTCAGCAAAATTGCTGCACATGTATGCAGGATATTGCTGGTTACAAAGTTCACATTAAACCATAAAAAAGAAGTGATATATAGTCTTACTGACAGTGCTGATAGCCTTTCTATATTGAATTCACTTTCATCTTCGAATTTTTATTTTTATATTGTTGCCTTTTGCATGTTATATCTTTATGACAAGGAATTCCAGCTGTAGAATTTACTTGTTGAGAATTAAGAACAAAAACCATCTGGATACATGTCATTCAGCCGGGAGTTTCTAAGAACTACTTTAAAAAACTTCTTTATTTCAAAGCGAATCCATGTGACTTAAAAACTAGGAAAGCTGCAAAATATTTGCTGGGATAAATCCATTTTGGTTAAGAATTGAGTTGAAACGATATCCAGATAAATTGTATTATGCAAATAAGAAATTTATATATATAAAAAGTATTGCCAAAGGCATAGTGTATGACCGTGTTTTTGACAGGTGCGGCTGTTTGCTTAAACTATAGGTAACATGTCCCGATCGATGCCTAAATTCATTTAAAAAAGATTAATTTCGGATACATCTGAAAATGAACTTAATGGTTTTGTTCTTTAAAAGTGAAGTCATTTATGTTTGATCTAGCATAATGGTATTAGAGGCACTTAATGAAGCCTTTTAATGTTAAGGGCAGTTTAGTTTGCACTCGTATGACCACATGGCCTATTGTCATAAAATGCATTTTGCGTGTTGAGTCAGTTTGGAGTTTATAGAAGTCAGGTACACACAGGCCATTCTTTGTAGGTAAATCACTTACCAATACATATAAATTGGTGGGCCTAATTTGTTTTTCGTCGGTCTTAGATGCTAAGACAATACAAACTCTGATGTGTATGCATCCGTGTATCTAGGTTTCGATGTAGTTTCTAATATGTGTGTCAACTGTCAAGGTTTTTAGTTTTCTGCATAACAATACGCCTCTACTCATCCATCTATCTCTCTATCTCTCTATCTCATCTCTATCTCTGGATTCTATCTCTATCTCTATCTCTCTCTCTCTATCTCTATCTGTCTCTATCTCTATCTATCTCTATCTATCTCTATCTCTATCTCCTCTCTATCTCTCTATTTCTATCTGTCTCTATCTCTATCTTTCAGTCTCTATCACTCTCGTACGCTATTTCTATATCTCTCTAAAAGAGTCTCTATCAGTCCATCTATCTAAATATCTATCTACCTTCAGACATCACCAAGATTCTTGTACCATTGGAAAAACCGGTATAGATCTAACTGACAATTTTGCATGTTATCGCCCTGCTTAGGATTAAAACTGTTAACAACGGCAAACAAACAATCAGATTATTGTTTTTGCAAAAATTATAGCTTAAACGAGAAATAGAAGAAGGGTATGTTGTCTATTGTCTAAGTCAGTTAGACACCGATTTGGACGGTTCTAACATGAATTTTCGTCAGTTAGATTACAACCCGAGGGTTGGGATGTAACTGACACCAAATTGGTGTTTAACTAATACAGAACTGGTTTTCAAGAATTGAACGTATCATGTATGTCTATTTATCGAGTGGTATGTGTAGTTTTCCCTTGGCGGGACCCATGCATATCTTTTAAAAATACCTTTTTGAATAATTATTGTTCCCTCAACTCAAGGATCAGGCTAGCCCCACAGTCGATTTCCACCCCTTTGTTTTTCTTACACATGATTTCATAATCATACACTCTAAAAAATGTCGGGACAAAATTGGTTTTTTAGATTCAAAATGGTTTTTTGAAAAACCAAATTTCAATGCAAAAAACCAACATGGATTTTTTAAAAATCCATGTTGGTTTTGCATTGAAATTTGGTTTTTCAAAAAACCATTTTGAATCTAAAAAACCAATTTTGTCTGAAATTTTTTAGAGTGTAGACACAGGGCCTGAATGTGGTTTTGTTTTCTTGCACATGAAAAATGAAATTAAAAAATTACTACATAATTTTCCCCTATAGAATGCAACTATGTCCTAGAAATCCTAGAAAAAAAATCACATTCAGGCTACAATTATGAAATCGTCTGTAAGAAAAGTAATATTTTCAACAAGAAAAAAAGATTCAGTGAGGTAGTGTTAAGTGCAGGACCACCACCAATTGATAGTTGTCAAGTAACTCTTACTTTATTAGTTTTTATCTGGATGTCAACAAGAATGGCCAATGGTAACCAATGATCATTGTTCCTGGACTGGTCGGGACCAATATACCACCTTTATGGCCATATCAGAATCCCATATCTTTATTATGTTGCTGACTGTATGGTTATGACATGTCTTTTATGTGTTATAACTCAGGTGTTTAGAAAGCTTTCTCTTTCTGATAAGTGCTAATTGTCAAAGTAATGATTTCACACCCACACTGTTATGTTGTTGGCTTTGTACAAACGACGTCCGTGTACAAGGTGACAAAGGCTATTCTAATGACCCGTGTTTGCTTTAATCTGACTTATGCATGCATGCTTTACGGTGACCGGGGCACATTGGAACCCTTTTCACATCTATTAATTTTACTCAATGCTTAAAACAGTTCATTTCTTTGCTATGTATTTGTTCACAAAGCATGGTAATCCACTATGACTCAATTCACTGTGACCTGTATGTACTTATGGTGTGCTATCCAAGGTCACTTGGTTGACTTGGACACATTCATATGTTCATTCTTCCATATGAAGTGCGTCTCAATGTGCCCTGTTTTCAGTGTCCCTATTAGGCTAGTCCCGACAAGACCTTCAGTCCTTCACACCAAAATGCCATTTTCTCAGGTACAAGTGTGTGTGTTTATCTGGATCTAGTAATTCATAATTGTTTGTTACGATGTATCGAGATCATGCAGCATTGTGAAAGCCTGGTTGTACATGGTTTGTCCAGAGAATGAATCCATTGGATTTAGTTGAGTATGCTGAAAATTAACTTTTGAATTTAATTTGCTGATATAAGGTTAGAGACATTAGGATGGGAATTTACAAGATGCGATGGCATCACTACATCCTTGTCAGAAACCAAGAATCACCCACCCCCGTCCCAATGTGCCCATGTCCAATGTGCCCATGTCCCAATCTGCCATGTCCCAATAAGCCCATGTCCCAATGAACCCATGTCCAATGTGCCCATGTCCCAATGTGCCCATGTCCCAATGTTCCCATGTCCCAATGCACCCATGTCCCAATGTGCCCGGTGCATTGTTGTCATAAGCTTAAACTGTATTGTAGCATGAATAGGCAGCTAACGTTCTGTGAGGTTGTAGACTAATCAAGTAGGCCTACAGCTAGTGTGCTACAGTGAAGATATCACAGTCATGCAACGGTAATACGGTATCTTCCACAGGGGTAACCGCTCGTAAATTCGGCAACTTGTCCAGCTAAAAACAAGTCAAGACCATAATTTAAGAAGTAACTGCAAGCTCTTGTTAAATCAGAACCAGCTTTGAGCAGCCAAAACAAATATGCAGATCGAGCTTTCTTATTTGCAGCCCCAAGACTGGAACATGTTACCCTGAAATCTTCGCACCATATTATATAAAAATAATGTGTAAGCACTGAAAGAGATGCTTGCAGATATACCAATTATAGTGTCTACCCCTTTGCCTGTCACCTGCACAACGGTATCTGGCATGAGAGACCTGCACAAGGGTATTTGTCACTAATTAGACCTGCTGGAGGGTATCTGGCCTGTGACCTACTTTTGGTGATTGACCTTTGACCTGCAGAAACTCAGCCTGTTTATTTTCTTTATTAATTTCTCTATCTCAGAAAGACACCAAACGTTTATCAACACAAGATAAAATTCTATTGAGACTGTATGCAAAGTTTTAATGACAGAGATGAAACAGTGTGACCAAGGTAGTTGTCATAAGTTTCAGAGCCTTCCTCCCACAATAGAGATGCCGCTTGCAAGCAATTAAGCAAGCATCTCTAAAAACCCTGTTCCAAGAAAAACCGAAAAATCCACTTATCTAAAAAATTCTACAAATAATCCTTTCCCACCCAAGTGATACTGGGCAGCTTCCTGGAAAAGGAAATATATCAATTACTATTATTATTACTTGTTTTGCATGAATGACTGTTTTTATGAATTATGACTGTTCTGGGTGAGATAAATAAAAGTTTTCTTTATTGATGATATCTTATGAACTAACATAAAATGACTCGAAGCCAACATATCAAACCCCCTACATTGTTTTATTGAGTTGATTGTTTAAACATTTACGGATAATGAAATGATATAACATGCTGTAACTGTCAGTAATCTAACACTAATTTACCCCTATCTATGTTTATGAACCTAACAACTTCCTGATATGTGTGATAACATCGATATATAGGCCTATTATAACAGAAGATAATAACTAACATGAACAATTATTACAAAGTAGATAATATTGATATCAGTGCAATAACTGACCAGGAAGTATGTTTGGGAAATGGTGTTTCCAGAATGCCGTATGTCATTCACTGCACCGCATCACAATTTCTTGTATTCAGCTGGTAATGGATTTTACCAAACGACTGATGACTGGACACTCTTAACAAAAAGGTTTTATATGGACCTTTTAAGGGTTCTATAAGCTGGTATAGATAAGGAACCCTAGAATGTTCATTATACCATTCTACACCTCACATTACAGTATTTCAGGGGAATAATTCCCATATTCTTTGTTGTCCAGTTATTCTCTCATATCACATATTCCCTCTCCCGTGGTGAATAACCTTTACTAATTCAACTTTTAAACGGATTCCAACAGCAAACAAAAACAACACTTAGATAATCCGGCTGCACTGAACTCCCTGAAAATGTTTCGGCTGTTGGTTCTTTTACTTCTTTATACATACCATCAAGAACCTTCAGC
Organism: Platynereis dumerilii; assembly: GCA_026936325.1. Taxonomy (NCBI): domain Eukaryota; kingdom Metazoa; phylum Annelida; class Polychaeta; order Phyllodocida; family Nereididae; genus Platynereis; species Platynereis dumerilii. The sequence goes on along the minus strand of JAPTHN010000010.1, from coordinate 7,663,465 downwards.
GTTAAGAGTGGACTTTTAATTCTTCACACGTTTATTCTTACAATTAGATTTATTTAGAAAGAAAGTAAATTGATGTTAGTGGCATAACTAGGGAATATGGAGTATGGGACACCAAGGGTCACACTATTAGGGGTTATCTTCTGTACCAACTAATCGTATGTTTTAACTTTTAACTTTGCCAACACCGTATACTTAAACTTTGCCCACAATTTTCATATGGGGGCACCTGGGGCAGGGGGGCTCTGGATAATGGATGGGGCATGTAGTAGCCTTGTACCCCCCCCCCCCCAATAATTTCAATATTTTCAGAATTCTTCATGCATTCATTTTTGGCGGTAGTTGAGAATCAGGGCCCTGTCTACTCTTTTACTAAGCCGAATGATGCGAAACAACTGCACAGCGAAAAATTTTCCACCATGAGATATATGTGTACGCCAGGCAAATATATTGATGCGATAGCAAGAGAGAAACATTTAAGTCTGTCAATTATTGACTTGATAAAGCAAGCACATATCTTCAACAATAATGCAATTTCCCCACAACTGATTTTTTCTTCTGTAGATAATTAATTTGATGAACAGCTTTGAGAATAAATCTGGATGCCCTGCTTCCTAAACATTTCAGGGCAGTTGAAATGTCAACATTTTTCTTCTTCTTCTTCATCTTCTTTTATATTTTCCTTGCAGAACTTTTTAGACTCCCCCTCTTCCTTTAGGCCTATTTTCTTTCTTATACCTTTCTTAATTACTACCTCTTAGGAATTCCAATTTTATACATAGTTCAATAACTTGTAGTATCATCAGTTTTAAAATTGTTTCTTTCTTGACTCGAATTTAGTCCAAATAATTAACTATTATATTGTAACAAAAAAAATATTTTAAAGCAATTATAAGTGTCTGGTAAACTTGTATTTCTGGATTTCGATGATAGGCACATGTCTGGATATTCTATGTTCAATTAACATAATCAGACATGGCAATAAACTTATTAAATAATTAGTTATAGATGTTCAACCTTTTTTAGTGGTCCTTATAATTTAAAGTAAGGAAGTCGTTTGGCTTGTAGGCATTTTAAAAATGTAAGTCAAAAAGGCTTGGTATGAACTTTAAATATTGGCAGAGGTATAGGCAAGCGGAATGTAGGAAAGTGAGTAAAGCTGTTTTGTTGAGGATGACTTGTGTGTTGTGCTGGTCTACCCCAGATCAGCCGGGGCAGCTCATCCACCATCTTTTGTTAAGGGAGCTGTACTTCTATTTTTTTTTAACCGATGATGAGATGAGAAGACTGGGAGTCTGGAACATAGGCTATTAATTCAGGATGACCAGGGTCTTTCAGTTGCCCCAGCATAGAATACTGGATACAACCCACTTCTATTTAATGTCCCAGAGGCTCAGACTAAAGAGAGTTCCAGGGTTGAGATTTGAACCCATGCCCTGAAAACCATGCAGTAGACAAAGCGTTCTTGACCAATATAGGCCTTGGGGAACCCGTAGAGGAGAGATCGACCCCTCAATTGTTTGCTTCTAAAATTTGTTTTTTGATACATTTAGCACCCAAAGAAAAGACTGAACTGCGTCTAAAAATCAGCGTATGTTATTTGACCACTTGCCACCAAGCCGAGTTGAGACTAGAGATAGCACCAACAACCTTGAAAACCATTCAGGACATTCTTATATACAAGACAGGGCCATTCAAAAGATACATGAAACCAGTCTTCACTACACGACAATCTTTATGAGAGTGGTTATCCTTAGAAATACGTGTGGCGTGCCAGAGAAACATAGAATGGCTGGGAACAAGAACATAAGGTAATCATTAAAGTCAAGGCTGTTTAAAGTTACTGCAACTTTTTAGACATTAATATCGTGAGGACGGTACAAGCTGGAAGTTCTGGCATTTTTAAAAACCTCGAGATGGGTCACAGGTTCACATGTTCAAGTAATTACCAAAAATTCTTATTAATATGTCTGTGTAGACCTACACTCCTGCTCATAAATATGGAATACTTTTTGGAAAAAAAGTGTCAAATAGTACATTTCAGAGTTTTAGTATTAGTAAGGTCCATTGTGAAGGTCAAGTAATCTCTAATCACCCTTTGAAAGCCTCGACTACATTTTTTTTGCAAGAATTTCTAATTTTTTGTTGAATGCACCTCACCTTAAAAAACCCCCTGAATTTCCATATTTCATGCTGCTGTAACTCTTCCTGGGGTTAACGCTGCAGCATGTGTTTTAAATGACAGTCTGTTCTTCCCTTCAGCGGTCATTGGAAGTAGTTACCATGGAATCAGACTATCATGTGCTCCAACAGAAGTTGCTAAAGTTTTCAATTTCAATGGAGAATGTTGAAGTATTCCATATTTATGAGCAACGTTGTACATAATCCTACCCCTCTCAGGCTCGAAATCAATATGGAGAAGAAGATAGGAAAAGCAACGAAACTGATGTCAACTACTCAACATATTCGCCCCAAATTATCATCCCCCCCCGAATCCATTTCTAGATATACCCCTGCTATATATCTATCCATCTGTCTAATAATGGCTATCTATCTATTTATCTATCTATTTCCCCTTTTCCTGGTGCAATGCAATAATGTACCCTTACACAAATGCACAAAGTATGTTGGTGTGCGCAGTGTGCGCCAAGTCGACCTGTATATAGGTTGTTGGCAGTAAGCTGCTTTTTGCATATATGGGGTTAATATGCTTTGTAAGTGATGGCCTACTTTATTAGAAGCTTTCTGGGAGGCTGGTCAGCTTGCAGGGAGCTTGTAAAGAGCCTATAAAAGCTTGGCCATTTAGAAATCATTTACTGATAACTAGTTTTGTACTTAAGGCAGGATTATACCCAACTGTGTTGGGTATTATTAGGAAATACACTGTTGCAGTACCAGTACAGGCAGTTGCATAAAAAATTATGATATAGGCCTACGGGTTTTGCATTTATTAAAGTTTTTTTGATTTTAGAAGTGCACTTCATTTGAGGGTTCAGTTTTGCCTTTTGTATGTCACACATGCACAATTAAACGTCATTGGTTCTATTTTTCAATTTAAGCGCTGCTTATTCCAACTCCAACTGCATTTGAATAGCCAGAAAATTTGAAATTTTTTCACTGCACAAAATTGCTGCCAGAAATAATGGAGGACAAACAGCTATTTGTCTGATCCGAAAGCATGTGGCATGCCACACTCTCATAATAATTCAGGCATGCACTAAATGACTGAATATGAGTCAAATAGGCTTTTCAAGTTGCTTAATTTGCAGATTTTGTGGTTGTAAACTTTATTTGGTAAACACCACTCTGAAGTAGGGGCAATCTTGGTTTTTAACTGGGAACTAAACATTCTTTGCCCTTAATACTGCTAATGAGATTTTACACAAGTTAGGTGCCACAAACAAATCACGCTGTAAGCTCTAGTTTTTTGAACCCAAGCAGGAAATTGGGTCAGCCAGATTAGCATCTCTATTTTACTTCGCTTCCTTGAAGTATTTATACAAGAAGCTTCTATTATAGCCATTATATATTTTTTTATTCTCCATCTGGATTGTATCAGCCAATCAGCTGACGTAAAAATATGTCATGGCAAATGTGCCATACTGATAAATAACATATTGGAATCTGAAAAGTGTAATTGATGACTTAAAAGTGAAACTGGAGCCTGAATATAGTGTAATTGGTGTCTGAAAAGTGCAACTGGTGTCTGAATAATGTTATTGGTGTCTGAAAAGTGCAACTGGTGTCTGAATATAATGTAATTGGTGTCTGAAAAGTGAAACTGGTGCCTGAATATAGTGTAATTGGTGTCTGAAAAGTGCAACTGGTGTCTGAATAATTTTATTGGTGTCTGAAAAGTGCAACTGGCATCTGAATCATGTTATTGGCATCAGAAAGAGCAATATTGGCTTCTGTTATTTGCAAAACAATATTTTTTCAAAGTTTTAAAGTCTTAATTGTGGTGCTGAATAATACCATAACAAACAGTGAATGTTGGGTTGACCAATAAATTTGAGTTTAATCACCTAAGTTTAGCAGGCAATATGGGTATCACTTGTGACCTCATCAGATATTCAATGCTGCATAGGCCTATGACTCTCAATGTTGGTGCTCTCATCAACCCCAATACCGAATACATGTAGGCCTAAACCTATATAATATTAGGTTCTTGACTTATTGCTTTATTTTCAGAATGTTGAACTTACTCTTGTAAAGAAGATAGCTGACATTATGATCTAGGATCCCAGGTATAACTTATAAGGGTCAATGCCTTCCTTCCCATTTCCTTCCTATGCATCTCTTGTTCCAGTTATGATTAGGCTGATCAGTGGGTATTCTTCGCCCAGGTTCCAATTGATGAAGGGCCTAGTTTATACCTGAGTATATATATATATGTATATATATATAATATAGATGCATATAGACAAAGATGACACATAGACAGCTTGATGAATAGATAGATAAGACCATAGTTGTTCTGCATATGTGTACAGCTACTGCCTGGGTGAAATCATTGTGCACACATAATGGTACTGGGTTTATTTTCTCACCTGGAAACATCCCTCACCTCTCAGGTTGGCTGGTGTCAAACCACTCTGACCACAAGTGCTGCATTTTTGTGAAGTTCTTACAAAACTATTAACCTTTCTCCGTCATGATAGACAAGTCTCACAGTTTCAGATGATTCAACGCAATTGAGTGCATGTTTGAATTTTTAATTGTTGTCTGTTTGTTGTTTCAAATATTTTCTTTGATAAAAACCACAAACGATTGTTTGAATAATGGATTTTTTCGGCCGAAAGATAAGAATACTTCAGAATTGTGTTGGACTTGTTGGCAGGGCGAGTGTAAATGAGCCCTGCAATGGTGGATGCCTGGAAAGGTTAGGTACCGTAATATGGTGAATCGGGACACTGGGTTGAATCGGGACAGAACAGACCAGCATTATATCCCTTCAAAAAACACCAACTTCTATTTGCCTTAGAGATTTGATTTTTGGCACACTTTTAGAATAAATTCTAGTTAAAATTGTGAAGAATTTTCATACTACTACCTGTAGGCGCGACGAAGCAGGAGCACTTTTAATTTGCGCCTGCAGAATTAAAATTTTCGTAAAGTGGTAAAAACTTTGCTTGTACCATAAAAAGTTTAAATACCAGAGCCAAAATAACTCACAGGAACCTTTTTTCAATTTAAAGTAGCGTCAGGGGACCAGAATACTAGACCAGATAAGGGATTATATAGGTTTGGTCATGGGTTCAGATCCAGGTCAATGGCAAAGTTTCGGGAATAATAAAAAGTATACCATATCAATTTTCATTTGAATGTACTAGCATGGTCTTTCAATGAATATTATTGAACTTAGTATCATTTATAGTGGATTTAGTCCAGAATTCACAATCACCTGCGAAATGAGAAGAAAACAAAAGTTTTCCATATTTTTCTGTCATTTATCACATTTTCTTAAATATGCATACTATTAATGAAATTGATTTCAGATTTTTCTCAAAATATATTTTTGGCATTTGGAACATGTTTTCTAATGTTTACTAAAAGATGCAATCACTTAGGGAAAGTAGGAAGTATTGACTGTGGAAAAAATGGACTGTCCCGATTCACCCCAAAGTGTGGGGCGAATTGGGACTGTGGTTTTTTTGGCCCTGAGCCTCAGCAATTTAAGATATCATTTCAAGCTCCTAGGGATACCTAGATATTATGCTCAGACACATTTTGACATAATATTTTGATATCTGAGTTGATTTGTGACCATGCTATGATAGAAAAACGGCCAATTATGTCCCGATTCACCCCATATTACGGTACTATGTGTTCCTACCATTTTGGATGTTCACCTTGCAGCATGTTGTTGTCATGAAATTGAGCACCCCACACTAAAACAAGTAGGTTGCTGCAAAATTGTGTCCGGTAAACTTCTTACAGGAAGTTTCCTGCAATATTTCTAACTTTATTAGTTTCATGATTTTCAGGTAACATAAAGCTTGTGAGTACATAATATAATATAGGACCTTACCAAACAACATGACATTGATACCAGTAAAATCGCAATGTAAATCTAGGAATTCAAAAGGTGACATTTCATATGAAAATGCCTCATGGCAATTATTGATTTTTCAGTGTGGCATTCGATTATCTCATAAACATGAAGTAACAAAGTTTACATTGTTTACTACATTGTGTGTACCATACCAGGAAACGTACGGTATTGACATTTACCCGAATCATTTGGTGTAATTATCAAGTTTTGAACCTACTTGACCAAGTTTTAAACCTACTTGTTAACTTCGGGAGTTGTTTGTCATATTGCATAAACTTCCACCAATCTTAGCCTTCTTCCATGTGGGTCTGACACTATGAAGGTGAAGAGCTTTACAAAATTTACACTGGTGTTCATTACAGCCAGAAAATCTGATATGCCAAAAGAGTGGATTGATGAACTTTGAAAATGGCACTTTGTAACCTCCTAATAACTGATGAAGTGTCATCTCTTCTACATTCAACATGGGAAACGTAGAGGCTGTATATATATATAATCTTTATTCACTGTAGAAAAACAGTACATACATACAGAAAAATACAAAAACAGTTGAATAAACAAGAGTAAAAGGTTATAAAAAATAAAATATTAGCACGTACTAATAAAAACAATGAGATCTAAAATCTCTTGGTGGCTAAAACCTTCTAAGATTTTAAACCCATCTCTAATACTGAGCAGGTCTATTAAAATTTTAACGTCATCACTGACACAGGTGTTAAACCTCAAGTTAACAACATTCAAGAAATGTCTAGCACCATCAATATGTAATTGTGTATTGTAATTAAAATATATAAAATTCAAATTTCTTTTCATATGACTTCTGCCATTATGCATACAATTCTTCATCATAAAATTCACAAAGTCATTTTTGCTCTGCACAAGTCGTTCATAAAATCGAGCAAATCTACAGAACAATTGTTCAGAGATATGGGGCTGCCCACTAATGGGACCCAGTACACTGGTGTGCGTAGTATAAGGTAGACGCCAAATCTTTCTTATTGCCTTGTTCCAGGCTACAAATAATTCATTTATACTTGGACAATCTAAATTCCAAAGTGTACAACCATAAAAGCTTGTACAATATGTCTGAAATAATTTAAACAGAATATGAGACTGCACGAAGCTAAAATTTGCTAACATCTTATTAACACTGCCAATAAAATGACCAATTTTAGATCTAATGTCATCAGCATCAGATAAGCAACAATTTAAAATATTACCCAGATGAGAGACTTTGTCAACCCATAGTAAAACATTTCCATTTAAAAACAATTCTTTACATTTCTTGTATCCGCTAGGATGTCGAAAAAGTATACACTGAGTTTTCTTAGCATTAAAATTGACATTAAACTCAAGACTAAACTCTTCACATATTTTCAACATGCTCTGCATGCCACTACGGCTAGGACATAATAATGTGACATCGTCTGCATATGCTACAGCCCCTGCATAGTACGTACCAACCTTACAGCCAATACCGCTATTTCTAAGTTTATCAATTAATTCATCGAAATAAATGTTAAAAAGGAGTGGAGATAAAACTCCGCCCTGCCTAACACCGTTAATACAATTAAACTCATGAGAGGTAGCATTATTATAGATCTAATGTCATCAGCTGTTTGCTTAGTCATGATCAAGAGAAGGCCATTTGATTTTTCATAACTGATTTTATAGTGAAAATGCATAATCCTTTCGTTTGTCTGTCACCAACAAGTCGGATTAGTCTCCTTAAATCAAAATGACACTGAAAGTGTTGGGTATGATCTTGAAAAATCATCAGCATGATGACACATGAAGTGCTATTTTCACAGTGCCGCAGTCCACTGTTTTTTTAGATCAAATTTCCAAACTGTAATATATTCTTCATCTGTTACGCTTTTAGTGACACATTCTCTGCTTGGGGTTACATTGTAACAATAGTTTTTTGACAGTGGCATGTCATTGGAAGTAGTTACCATCGAAGTGGACCGTCATGTGCCCCAGGCATAAATACAGGACACAAAGCCCCAATCGTCCATCCATCCATCGTGTGCCCAAACAGAATTTGTCAAAGTTGTCAAAGTTGTCAATTTCAATGGAGATTGCGGACATATTCCAGATTTCTTAGCAAGGGTGTGCATCATGGCCCTTAAAATGTCTTCGGTTGGAAGATGTTCAGATAGCATATTGATTGTAGTGAATGTACATCTTCGCAAATTAACATAGCGAAATGTTGTGAAGGGAAAGTAAATATCAAATTGATTAAAAAGGAAAATTACCTTGGCCATTTAAAATAAAAAGTTTGCACATATTACACCTAACATTTGGTTTTGTCCGTTTTACTAAAACGTTTTTACAGTGTCGAAAAACTATGTATACATATTGGAACCATTATATTTCACAAGGATATTTCTTGTATGTAATGGAAAAAATACAGGTAAAACAAAAGTGAATTCGTGCTTTATGAGGTAATAAATCTGCATAAATGCTCTTAAATTTACAAGGCAGTGTTTTGTAGGTCGTCCAGAGACAGAAGTAACATGAATCTCACGTGATTTTACCCTTTTGCGAAGGAAAACAAATACAATATTATGTAACATGAGATGTAACATGAGTTACACCCAACACTAATTCATACTTTCACATGTTACACAAAGAAATTTGAAAAAAAAATGAAAGACTCAGGAATCTCTTTTTTACGTAATGTTTAGTATAGTAATTGAAGCATTTGCTACAGATACTTAAGCAGCTATTGCTATGCTATGGTGCTACTACAAAATTTGTAAAAATGGTTTTTATGAAACATTCAAAATGAACGTCAGTTGACACCCATGCAAATACTTTGTGTATAATCATGCGAAATTTTGTGTGAAACAGCAGACCAAATTGTCAGTCATAATAAATTTAATGTTCTTAGTTATTGCAGCCAGGAAATTTGATATGCAAACAGAGTCGACTGTGCACTGTGAAAATGGCACTTTGTGTGTCATCATGCTGATGATTTGTCACGATCATACTTTCAATGTTAATTTGATTTAAGAAGACTAATCCAGCTTGACGGTGACAAGTATATGAAATCAGATTATTCATCTGAGTTTTATGCTAAAATCAGTTATGACAAGTCAAATGGCCTTCTCTTGGTCAAGACTTATCAAACAGCCTCGATGTTTCCAATGTTGAATGTAGAGAAGATAAAACTTCATCAGCTATAACAAGTCACAAAGTGCCATTTTCACAGTGCAACAGTCCACTCTTTTTGCATATCAAATTCCCTGACTGTAAGAAAATATCTTTATTAAGTTTATCTTAATGATATTAAAGCTATTGTCTGATCAAGACAAATATTGGCCTGTGTAGCTGACTGCTACTTATGTAGCAAACATGTATGTCACAGATTATCTATAAATGTTAAATTTTGTTTGTTTTATCATATTTTGTTATTTCGTCTTTACTCGGTGACCAGCTTTCAGCTGATGTTTTTTGTTTTATAGTGTACCGAGACTAAATAAAGTTTATTCTTATTCTTATTCTTATTCTTTATTCTTATTCTTATTCTTAGTTTGTACGGTCGGCTAATGTTCATTTTCTCTGCTTGCATTCGTATGGACTCCTGCTAATATTCATATTCTCTGATTATGTTTGTACTGTCACCTTTAACATTTATTTTGTCTGCTTTATATGCTTGTGCGGACACCAGCTATTGTTACTTTTTCTCTGTTTACATTTGTACAGGCTCCAGCTAACATTTATTTTGTCTGTTTTATGTTTGCACTGTCACCAGCTAACATTCAGTTCGTACATTTCATGTTTGCACTATACCCAGCTAATATCTATTTTGTCTGTTTGATGCTTGTGTGGACACCAGCTATTGTTACTTTTCTCTGTTTACTTTAGTACGGACCTGGTCAAGCATTCCTTTTGTCAGTTTTATGCTTTTGTGGACACCAGCTAGTGTCAATTTTGTACATATTAGAGGTATTGTATACTAAATAATTAGTAAATATGACGACCACTTCCACCACCAATAAAAAATACTCCTACTCCATAATAACCACTGCCTTACTGCTTTTAAGTCTTAGAATATCAAGAGAACACCAAAGCAGCTAGGTGAAGCTAATTAACACAATATGTAAGTCTATGTTTCCTTGCATGACTTCCGGGATAACATGATGGGCAAACTCCAACCGCTAATTGGCTTCCTTTTGGGAATTAAGAGGTGTGAAAATGTTGGTGCTTCGGAAGTGATTTCAAAGGAGCACCTTTGTGGTATAGAATATCCACAAAAATCATGTTTTTGAGTCAAATCATCGCTTTTCTTTTTACATGCTTTCTGGTAACTTGTAAAGATTGATTGACTGAATGACTGGTTGGCTGCTTGATGGATTGGTTGATGGATTGATTGTTGAATTGATATGATGAATTGATAGATGAATTGATAGATGAATTGATATGATGAATTGATAGATGAATTGATTGATGAATTTATTGATTAATTGATTTGCTGATTGATGAGTTGATTTATTGGTTGATTGTATTTATTGATATTCGACATAAAGCTTTGCCTTGGAAGCCAGAGAAGCATCATACTGATGCTTGTAGAACGAGCACCTTTAATTGATTATTTGTAATGTAGATTAGATGTTGGCTCTGAAAAGACTACATGTATAACCTCGTTTGAAATCACAGCTTTTTACACCATGACCGCGACCAGCGTGTAGTCAGCTTCACGTATTGTGGATTTACTAAAATGATTAAACACGTCTACACTACTCCCTTCCTCACCAGCATGCCTCGCCGGTCAAACGTCGGCCAAACGTCAGTCCAATGTCAGCAGCATCGGACCAACTTCGGGCCGACGTTGGACCGCCGAGGCATGCTGATAGGGTTATTGTGTTAAAGAATTAAACATTTTTTAATATATATTATTGAAAAGTAAAAATTGTTATATAAACCAGTCTGAAATCGATATGTAATCAATCATAGTTCTTAGAAATAGGAAGTATAATCTGGCCAGTATGCTGGTTTTTGTGAATTAAAAAAATTCTGTTTGTACATTTTTCAGTTTGTATAACTTTTAGGACAATAAAATTCTAACTGTTACACTGGTAATGAAAAAAAGATGATTAAATCGATTCTTACTTCAGGCACTTTACGCTACTTGTTAAATTAGTTGCACTGAAAAAATATGTTGCACCTGAAGAGATACAATTCATTCCCTTTGGGATTTTTTAAAAATTAATGAGTGGTCCACTTGTTAGACACAATGTGACATCATTGGTAACAGGTGATTCATAATATGACTCATTTAATACCAGGAGTAGAATCTGTAGGATATGACTCACAAAGAGAGATATGAGTCATCAAATATACAACTGCATACTATACCCTAACCACCGGAAAAGTGACTTTCTCAGATAATCAATTTTAAACACAACTTTTATTTAATACTTTAAAAAGGATTTGGTAAAACTAGAAGATAACTTTAAGATAACTGTGTTGTAACAGCATTTCATAGAATAGCATGATATCGCATATCAAAGAAGCTATTGAAATTTGTACCATCTGAAGTAAAACAAGGAAACAAAGACACCTTAGCCTAAAGGTGGGTTTCCTTAAAATAAACCTCACTTGTTTCAAGTTGTTTGGTGTATTCGCATTTTTTGAGGATATTGTATGAGCGTAACATAGCAAGTACAACTGAAGATATCACATCAATGAGATTTGCTATCAGTAAATGGTTATCAAACAGTAGGCCTACAAACCTATTCAAGCTTCTTTTCAAGCTCTTTAGAGGCCTAGCAGCCTCCAAGAAAGCTTAGAACTAATAAAGCTGGTCTGACCGGCCATCACTTACAAAGCATATTAACCTCATATGCAAAAAGCAGCTTACTGCCAACAACCTACATATTGGTCAACTCAGCCCTCATTGTGCGCACCAAAACACCTTTATCCGCCACTGGAGTGTTACCAATACTCACCATACAAAACTGTCAGTCGGTGCACAGCTTTTTACAGGTTGAAACGATCATGTTGAGGTCCAAAGATAGAAGATAGGTTGACAGCAAAACCATGCATACACTTTTAACTCAAAAGGTTCCTGATGCTCGTAAAGAACCCAAAGCCAAAAAAAAAATTGTTAAGGGTTCAACTGAATTGAAATGGTTCAATAGTGGGAAGGCTCTATGATGGAACTCTATGCTCCCAACTTGAGAGAGACATTGTGGGAGTGCAGTGCAGCTGGGTTGTCTACATGTTGTTTTTGTTTGCTGTTGGGTCCTTTCTAAAAGTTTAATAATGAACCTTTTAGGGTTCTTTATCTATAACAGCTTATAGAACCCTCAAAGATTCCATATTAAACCTTTTTGTTACTATAACAGCAGTTATTTTGTTTTCAGTTTAGAGACCCCTTCTTTTGCCTTCATCTGGGCTTTTCAATAGATGAGCACTGATTTATCGATGTATTAATGTTTAAAATTATAATGGATCTGACAAAAAATTGTAAATTGTGTTGTTTGCCAATAGATGGGATAAATTTAGAAGTGATGGCACTAGATATTTGTTTGTATTTTCATTATTGATCAGATTTCATGTCATTGTTAGACATAATGCCTGCCTTTAGGACATTATATCCATCATGTTATACATTGACATATGGCTCTTTGATTCCATGTTTTTTAGTGATTCAGCAATAACATGTTTGGCATATGAAACAGCCTGACATGGAATATTGCTGACTTGTATTGATGTGTGTTATTTTCATTGCTGAGTGAAAAACGTCTAATTGTGTGAGATATTCTTTGTTTGTTTGCTGCTAATTGCTTCCAGAAGGTGAAGTGCCATCTCTAAAATAATAGCCTATTATCCAGTTCATTGACACAGTTGTAAATATAGGGAGATAGATAGATAGATAGATAGATAGATAGAAGGTTATGGTAAGTGCAGCCCTCTAAGCCCAGTTCTGGGCGCTCACGAGGGTTGATTGATGAGATGAGAGAGAGAGAGCAGGAGTCCTCAACATGTTACACATTTACCCCATGTGATTTAGACATAGACAATTAGACATAGACTTATTTATTTCCGGAGGGCTTCAGGTGTTAAGCACGTGATCTTGCAAACTAATTATACAAAAGTACTGTTAATTAATTCCCCCAGCTAAATAACAATGTGTTTAATTCAAAGTGTGCTCTTAAACAACCTTGAGAATGCTACATCCAGACAAGAGGCAATATTTACAATTTCAGTTTAAAGCTACTTCCTTGTTAGACGTATAATGTACCATAAAAAGGAAAAAGTTGGCAATCCGCAGGAAAGTTTATTTATTTATTTATTTACAAATATATTTTACAAGGGTAAAATCAGTCAGCTATATATAGCTGTTTTCCACTGATGCCCTTAAATACAAAACATAATAACATTAATTAAAAACAATAAATGTAAAAGTTTGCGACCTGTTTTAACTTACTTAATTGCAGAAGTTTATTATACCGATTCAGCTCTTTTACACTATTTAAATCTACATGTAACTAATTCACATGCACATACATCTCACTTATTTTGATAATGTTGGGGCATGCATTTGAATATTTTGAAAAAATAACTCGTGGGAGCCTTTTCCAAAGTCACATGACAAATTCCAATTAACATGCATCAATAGCCATGATCATAAACTGTTACATAAATTGTTTATTACTATGTATGATTTCAGCAGTTACGCGTAGACACAAGATGACAATAGAAAAGGATCTTCACCTTATAGAACCATGCAACAACACCCAACAATAACTGATTTTTGAGAAAATGTTATTCATGATCAACTGTCAAATTTGTGGAATCTGTGACAAATATATCAATACACAAATGTCCAGGGTGTTTCTTTGGTTTGTCACATATGCTAGCATATGGATTATAGTACATTGGATCGATTTACAAGCCCTGACATAATGTCTATCAATTACAAGTACTTCCGCTCGTGAGGGGAAAGGCAGGTTAATTGATGTACACAAGACTTAGTTTACTTGATATGCCCCACCTCCAAGGACCAAGGTATACAAATGGCATTTGAGCAAGTCTTGACATTTGTGAAAAACAGAATTAATATGTAATCTGCCAAGCCAGGAGAGAGCGGCAAGCAGGTCTAGATTTACAAGGCCAACGCTGTTGTATTAGGCCTACCATGTGTGAATTGTCAATCAGATCAGAAATGAAGTGTTTTTTTTAATTTGCGTCATTTTTCCAATTTCGTGAACGGCCGCTAGAGGCGCCACTGTTTCGGCGCGCCCTCTGTCGTTTTTTGCGACATCATGAACGGAGTCATGCTGTTTATGCAAATGCGCATGCGTAGTAGAATGATGGCGGCGACCATGTAAATCACGTGGTCAAAACAAAGATGGCGAATGACACGCTGAGATTGAAGTGACAGACTAGCATGATTTTCAGTACGTACATGACTAGTGTGGGAAGGATCGCTAAGCGAACGCAATTTGCGCTTTCGGCGCAAATTGTTCTCGCTTACCGCTCTAAAAAAACGACATTTCTTCAGTTTTGGGTCAGTACACTTCATGCCCATCTCTTCAACATAATTGAAAAACTTCAACTTCGATTATAATTTAACTTTAAGAAATACATAATTTGAATTTCGTGGAATCTGAATTGCAGAAAAAAATTTGTTTAACAACTATGACCTTATATACTCAATTGCAGATTGTCCTTCAGTGCTTAAAAAACAAGATGGCCTTATGAGTTTTTTTTTCTTCTTTTTTTCACTGAATGTAAAATACGTACAAATTGCAGGGTTATTACAAGGACATTTTGGGGCTTGTTTGTATGATATTAAATTTCCCTACCTCTTGAACATACAATAATTGTAAGGGAGTGTCTTGTTTGAAAGGCCAATGGATGTTTCTCCAAAGTTAAATTCCATTGGAACAATGTAGATGCCAATGATAACAGTTCTCTTGGAGCCCCCTTTGCACTGTGTACCAGCTGAGTGACCTAATTAAGGATTTTTTTGTTTACATTTTGCTAGTTCTCATATATAGAGAAAACAGCAAACATTGCATTATAGCCAGTATGCTGTCTTATGGTGCAAGTAATACACAAACAAATTTTGGAATCAATCAATTATGTTTTCTGGGAGATTATGCAGTTTTATAAAACTATAGTACTATAGTAAATTATAGTGCATTTTTTACTAGAATCCCTAAATCTTTTGATTTTTGAATATTTAATGCTTTTAATTTCACATCAAGATATGTCTAATACATAGATACAGCATACTCAGCCATACTGGTTATGTTATGTTGTAATTTAATTGGTTTCTTGTGTAAAATTTAAGATTTTATGATTAACTAGGTCGCTACGCATAGAGCAAACGGTAAAAAGTGTTTGCCTATCAGCTGGGTGAGAGCCTGAGAGGTTTACTTGAATTCGCCAAGAAGGAGGTCATTTAAACTTAGAGAATTTATTCCCTAAGATTAAAAGCTTTTATGTCTGCAAATTAAAATTTTCAAATGATGAATTTCACTTGCATCTGACACATTCAAACTAGAAAAGTTCAAGTATGTCTATTAAAGAAGCAAACAATGTGTAATTAACTTTATTTTATACTCCTGGAGAGTAAATTTTACACTCCTGGAAAGTATTATTAGCATTTGCCTGATTTGTACAGAAAACATCGATTTTTCACTGCGTTATAAATTGTTTTTTTACAATGTTAAAGAGTTAGGCTCATCATGGACTTGCCCTATCATATTAATGTATTTTCTAAAAGATAAATATGCAATGAACTGATTTCAAATTAATATAAAATTTTATCATGTCCCAACACCTTAGAAATTCCATTTAAAACTACTGATTTGGACTGACCCTATTTTGCTGTGATGTCAGTGGAGACACCCAAATATGGCATGCTGCTGGTCATGTGACCAGATGAATATGCATGAGTGTGTTTATCAAACTCCCTCTTAAGTTTGTAAATACAGAATTCTAGTCTCCTTATGCACCACTCATAATCATATAATATATCCACAAAATATAGAGTTCCTAACACCCATAACAGTGCTTGTTTGGGACATTTTTGGCTGCTTGCAGCTCCATCCCAAAAGTGGGCCAAGGGGTGAAGTGAGTGCAAGGGGTATATTAGATGGCTGCAGCAGTAGCTAGCAGGCATTCTAGAGGGCAATTTGTCAATTTTAAAACTGATTTATCTTTGTTATAATTGTGAATAAAATTTTCAAAGTGGTTGGAATAGTATCAAACGTATGTGTAATTTATTGTGCTGAGTTTTTTCCAATTTATTCCTAGCCAATCTTAAGTTATAAAGAAAACATAATTATCCCCCATGCTATGCTATGGGGGATTGTACTTTTAGTCTCCGTGTCATGGCGTCCATCAAATATCTCAAACACCACACCATGCACAACGCTCATCCTTTCCCAACATTCAAAGACCCCCCTAAACTTGTCAAATCTTACCATAAATCAATAAATATCATAACCATTTCCACATCCCAAATACTTTTTCCTGTGCTTTTGGCCTGCAGCCATGTTATTTTTAAAAGCTAACTCCACCCCCAGGTGTCTCCACATCCTTACATGTATGCACAATTGTGCTCCTGGTGGAAATATTTGGCACAACTAAAATTGGAATTCTGGTGGGTATAGGTAGATGTGTAGGGCATGGGGGATATGGAAGCAGTATACCAGCTCTTGTTTTTTTAGCATTGGCAGATGGAAAATGGGTTCCTTCAGTGACATCATAGGACCTCCTTTCAGAATTGGGTCAGCAAAAAATTGCAACTTTGGAATGGGATTGTGATCAAACTATTGACCTGTAGCACCCAATATTTTGGATTTCGTTCAGAAAAAATATGATCTACCCTTCCTCTAAACTAAAATTAGCATGAGCCTATCACTTTAAAGGAATTTGTCTTGAGCTTAAATGAGCATTACAAAATGAATCACAAAGTTGTATAGGAGGGAGGGGGGCAGGTTTGGGAAACAGTAAGATTCAGGCAAAAAGGCTAAAAAATTTGGGCAGATGATTAAATAAAAACTATTGAAAATTATTTATTTCGAGGCAATTTAATTTGAGATGCTATTAAATCCAGCTCTTGAAATGGGGCAAATGTCGCAGGCCCCCCAAAAATCGTGCGCGCCATATGCTTTTGCAAATATTTATAGTAGGGGAAATAAGTTGAATAGGGCTCTAATCTTTCCTTTAAGCAAATTTCGAATACCATAATGGCTTTAATGGTCATGAGTGTGTACAATGAATTTGTATAGATCTTCGTTGAAACTATTTCTTTGTCATTTTAATACATTTTGAAGCTGTATGAAGAATCCAATCTATCCTATAAGGGTATCAGTAAAGTTGCCTTGACTGTGAACTACAATTACTACATGCAAATCAATGACCGCCTTCTTGGAAACTAACTCGATATCAATGTCAGAATACGCTGTTATCACAAAGTCTTGAAGTGAAGTATGGTGTCAAAAAGGTCAGATTTACGAAGTTGGAAAGAAGTTGTACATCTTTCTAAAAATATAGAAGACCAATTACTTTAGGAAAAAAGTAATATTTCAAAGAGATTTAGACAGCTTCCTCAGTAATTTGTGAAAAGCTTCTTTCCTTGTGTGTAAGTAGACAGGAAATGTTTTAAATCTCCCAAGAGTTGCAAATTGCAAAATGAAGTCCTGCATCAGATAAATACTTTGGATGGCACTCAGTATGTCATGGGGTTCTACGGGTCACAAACTCATACGTGCTTGCATTTGGCGAAGATGCAGAAAACAACAGTACTGGTTGATCCACTCTTTTGCAAGATAACTGCTTTTCTCTTTTTTCTTTTCTGATTCTGTCTAAGAATTCTCTCTTGTACTTTGTGTAGTCTTCCTTTCTTCCTTTCTTTCTTCTTATACTCTCTTTTCTCCTCTCTCTTATACTCCTTTTCCAGTCCTTGCTCTTTTTCCAGCTCCTTTCTTCTGCTGGTCTTTTACTTAACTCACTTCTCCAGCTCATGTCTTTCTATTGTCTTCATTGGATAGTGTATTACTTTCACATTATCCTTTTCTTATCTTTCATCGATCTCTTTTTTTGCTTTTTTTGCTCCTTTATTTCTCAGACTTCCTTTCTGGTGTTCCTTTTCTGCCTCCTCTTTATAGTGACGTCATTGATGTCATCAGGGCTTTGGAGTTGGGTAGTAAGTCAACCGACTCCGACTCCCGACTCCTTTGGCTTTCTGAAAGACGACTCTAACTTAGAATCCTGAATTACAATTCTGACTTCAGCATTATTGCACACACTTCTTACATGGTTGACAGGAGGGAACAAGTTACTCTACAAAGTTTCCATTGGATTTGGTACATGAATACTTTAATTTTCGACTTTGACTCCGACTCCACCTGAAAATCAACGCTCGACTCCGACTCCAACTCCAACTCCAAAGCTCTGGATGTCATGGAGCAGCCAAATATAACCACTTCCTTTCTTGTTCATTTACAATCTAAGACAGGTTGTGACTAGTCTCAGGTATAATGAACTATTTCTCACTGGCCTTAGAGAGCACTCGCCACATCTACCTGTATTATTCATTCTGTACAAATTACATATATTGTATATATACAGAAATATCAAATATTCCATTAACCTACTATCATAAGACAGAAAAACAACCAAGGATATGATCATGCTTCTCAATAAGTATGTATGTCAGTCAAAACAAATTGGATGTAACAAATCCCTAGGAAGTATGTGACATTTCTTGGTTACATTTTGACATGCAAAAGTGTACTGTAACATGGCTAATTGAGACTTCTGGTGCTATATTCATAATTGTATTCTGATTTGATTTTAATTTGTTTATTTTTTCACATTTGAGTAGTGTGCAATAGTCATTGGTAATTGGTAATTATAGCACTTATAGCGCTACCATAACCAGGTCAGATGCTATGCAATGAAATTCAATTGAAGAAGAGCTCAGTATTCAATCTTCAGTGCCTCTGTTTGGAGCTCTTGTACTGTCCATGAGTTCCTGTAGAGCCTGGCTAGAGGTGTTGCCGCTCACGCCTGACTGGAGGGTAGCCCCTGCCTGCACAAGTGGCCACCCTCGCTGCACAGCGACAACCAATTCACTGCAGTTGGAGTTTCAGGACTAGGTTGCGAACTCTCTTCCTCAAGTGCCAGTCAAGCACTCTAACCACTGGCCTATGGTAACCACTGGCCTATGGGAACTCTACACTGTGCATGGATGTAGCTAGGTAACCGAGAGGTTAAGAAGCGCACCTGCTCCGTTGAAGGTCTTTGCCTGCATGGTTTCTACTCCCAGTTTGGGAACCCGAAATTTTCAGTGGACCTTCATAAGCTGTATCCCAGCTGGATGTCATTCTTATGAGACATTAAGTTGGTGGCCCCTTGTATCAGTGTCTATGCTGTCAAGTAAAATGTCCCTCACATGTGGTAACTGTGTAACATGTTCAGAACTCAAGCTATCTCTCCCATATCATCAATCAACCCTTATGAGTGCCCGGAACTGGGCTTAGAGGGCTTTATTAACCATATCTGTCCACCTATTACAGCCAAGCAAATTCAGTTAATAGTGTGCCAAAATGGAAGTCATTTGAAGAGGAACTGCTACCAAAATGGCCTCCATGCATTGAACGTCTCACTTCATTACCCCCCCTTTCGGGAGCACAACTGCACTCCAAATGAACTGTAATTTTGTTCTCACTGGCATAAACCTTCCTATGTCTTGCTCAAATTCAGTGAAATGAAAATCTTAATAACCTGTCTGGACATTTTTGTAGGGACCATCTCAGATCTGTGTTACAAGCTCCAAATGAGGAAATACTTTACATGGGAAGTCCCTAACTCATTGGCCATAAATCACCAGCAAAGTGCTTTGTCATCAATTTATGTGTACTACAGTGGTGTAGCTACACGAGTTTCTGGAGGGGGACAGTAGGAAGTTCAACTTGCAGAGATACTTTCCTTATTGTATGAGCACCTTCCTGATTGACCTCCAATATTAGGAGGGTGTTCATGCCACTGAGGAGCTGTCTGTGAGTAAAATGTTCAGATCAAGTATATATTGCCCCCTCTTGATATAGATGTAGCTACACCCCCATAGCATCAAGGTCATGGTTGAGTGAGCAGCTGCTTGGTGTTGATTGTTGAGTGATTGGGGACCATATCCAAAGCACACCTGGAGCATATCCCATAGATGCTCATAGAGATTTCCTTCAGAAAATTGGCTAAATCTAAGAATATCTCATTGGATATTCTTAGGTTAAATATAATTACTGTATATATATAAAGATTTGGGTTGATAAAATAGATGTGGCCAAACAACACTGTCTGAAAATATCATATATTCAACTCCTCACAACTCCTGTGATGTTCATAAGCACATGAAAGGACTAATAAAACAAATATGCAACCCAGTATTACTTTGTTGTTATAGAAATAGAAATTTCATGTTCATGACAAAGAATATAAAAAGGATTCTCATTGCCTGGTTTGCTGTCTGTGTTTGTAACACCTGCATAATAAGGCATGCCTAATCATGAGGCAACTGTCTGAAATCACAGTAGGTACATTGCAGGTATTTGTAACTGCACATACATAAGAAATCAACAGAATATTATAAAAATAAAATATGTGTTTGAAGAAATCTGATATTTCATACAAGTAACAAAGGTCCCTACAATTCTTTTTTTAAAAGAATTTCTTGTTAGTCATGCTACCCATGCAAAAACATCGAGGATTTTTGTGAGGTAATATTGATATATACTTGCAATGTTATACTTAATTGATAATTCATATTCAGTTAGTGAGTTCACTTGCAAACATTATAGTAAAATGTAGATGAATATCAACATGTTACACAATTACCCCACGTAAGGGATCATTTACTTGCCCAGCACTGACAGTCAGACACTGATACAAGGGACTGCCGATTCAACATCTCATCAGAACGACATCCAGCAGGAATTTTGCTCAGAATACTGATAATTTAAAGATCCAAACCCGGTGCATGAACCCATGTAGGCAAAGACCTTCAATGGAGCAGGGGGGAACCTTAACCGCCCGGGCACACAGCTGCCAAAATTTGGTACATCAGAGCCATGCAGTGTTATCATATCTCTCTCAGTGTGAGAGAAGTAATTATGGGTTATATCACAAATTACAGTAGACTAACTTCGAGTGCTTACAGAATTGGACTGAAATGTTCCTTGTGAGGTCATAGCCTATCTACTCCATGTTATTCTTCATTACTCATATGCAATTAATGACGTCATACCCTATACTTTCAATGTTATCGAAAGCAGTCACCTACTGCTTCATAGGACTCATCAGTGAGGTCACAAGTTGTCCAATGACGAAATTGACACTTCATTTCAATGTATTTGATAGGGCTTGTTGGGAGGTCACTGATGGCCAAAAGCACCTGAATGTAAGTATACTCGTCATTCGTCTTCTGTAAGAAACCGCAGAAACATGTTCCTATTAATTTCTTGATGATTCAATTTGGAAGTACATGAAAGAATCTGAAGACGACATAATATAATATTATAACGTGATTGGTAAACTTAGTTAGTGAAATCAAATCGAGTAAAATCAAATAATTTTGCAAACATCAGTGCTACATGCCTTCTGCATGTCTAATCGAGCATGTGGAACAAATTGAAATTTTCAAATGTAAAGTTGCAACATTTGGGCATTTCCCCTAATCAGCATATTGCTAATTGAAATGAAGACCTTCAAATCACCTGAAGTATTACAGTAGACGAACTTCGAGTGCTTACATGCAATACACTTCTAGGCTGTTACTGACATCACAGCCCTATCCCTGCCATGTTAAGTGACCATAACTCTGATACCCCATAAACGTGTGACTGACTCATAGCCCATACATATCATGTTGTGTGATAGGTGTCATAGCATTCAACAGTGACCTCACTCCTGTCTCTCTGAGTAATAGGCCTGCAATCAACATAGCTTGACCACTGTCAATGCTACTGATCCCCAGCTGATCTTCGCGTCTGCTTCTCCTGGCCATCCTGACCACAAGTGCTTCATGTTTGCGAAGTTATAACAAACAGATTAATCTTCCTATGGTGTGACAAACAGAATTCACAGTTTGAGATATTCAAAGCAATTGTATCTATGTTTGAATGTTAAATTTTTGTATGTTTGTTGTTCCAAATATTTCTTTGAGGAAAGACACAAACAATTATCTAAATTATACATATTTCGGGCCCGAAAAAGCTGCGAAGGATTAGAATACTTCAGAATTTTATTGGACTTGTTGGCAGGGCAAATGTAAACGAGCTATGCCAGTCTGCTCACAGACTCTAAACGAACAGCACAGCTGGAGAGTCTGCCAGATATCGGATGACCTCAAGCTGACACAGTTATCAATATGCAAGTAGGTCAGGTCATGTCCAGGTAGATGGACCTCATCACTTGTGCTCATACGCACACCTGAGCTGCCAGCAAGATATAAATAAATCGTAATCAACAATGTTAAACGATCAGTGAGTGCACATGAACTGCCAATGAGTACCATGAAATTCTGAAGTTTTCAAATCCTTTAACAGCTTATGGTTTTCTCCAAAGAAACTAATTGAAACAACAAACTGACAACAATGAAACACTAAAGCATTCATTCAGTTGCTTTGAGAGATCTGAAACAGGTAATTATGTCTGTCACACCAGGGGAGAGTTAATCTTTATGTTACAACTTCACAAATAATGTATATTGTGGTCAGGGCCAGCTTAATAAGCTTATACTGAGAAGTTAGGGTCTTCATGCTTGGCTGTCTGGCTGGGACGACTCACAATTCCCTGGGTGGAAAATAATGATTCCTCCAAAAAAAAAGTTCTACATCAAGTACCACTTTGCAGCAATAGCAGCATTCTAACAATAAACTGGCCGATTAAAAGTTATTGAATATTCAATTCTAGTCCTAATTCAACAGACCACGTCGTTACTCCACTTCAATTAAAAAAAGTGATAGTTGCTGAATCTGAAATCTCTTAGAGCTCACTGACAAGAGTCAGATCGATTGTAGTTTCTGTTATGGATTCAAGAGGGCAGCACATACAAAATTTTGTGAACCTGTTGAGCTCTAAGTTTAGAGTGGAGCTATGCAATGGAGGGATGCTGGCTTTCTTGTGCAGCTCACTTGTTCATCAAACAGGTGGCTACATTTTATACACAAAAACCCTGCTTACACACAAGCATGCATATAATTCTGTCACACTTCTGCCATGATTTATAACTCACTATCGCAATTCAGATGGATAACCAACTCAACTGACAGTGGATTCAAAGTCGAACCATTAGGCTATGGGAACTGTTATCATGGGTATTGCACTCTAAAAACAATTGCTGTTTTGACCAAAATGCAGGACTTGTCCTAATAATTATGACCTTCAAGTTGTTTCAAAGAAGACCAAGCCTGTTTAACAGACTTAGGGACACAAAAAAGAAGCTTTTGGTGGTTGATCTTTGAATTTATTTTTTAAAATTTGTAATCACATTTTCACATTTATTGTGACTTCTGCGAACCTTCATTTTAACAGTTCAAGATTACATGTTCGAAAAAGGTGTCAATCGAGCAATGTCTGAATATTTATACATTACCTTTTCATGAAAATTTAGTCTTTCTTATTACATATGCACTTCAATGGTTGAATAGGGTAAGATTCCTAGAGGCGGACACCTGGATTCAGTACATTTTAAATTTCTGTAATTAAAAAAGGACATAGGCTATATGTTTGCGTCGGACAAGACATCGAAAATAGAGGTGCTGTAGAGCCTGCCCTTCAATTTAAAAGCCCATTTATAAATAAGCTTATTAACCTATTTTGTGCTCTAATTTGGGCTTTTTCAATAGAAGGAAAAGCTCTAAAGCACTTCTAGATTTATATTTGATGTCTTGTTGTCTTGTTTTAGGATACAACCGTTTGCCTTTTGTAATTTTCGAAACTAAACCAACAAATGTTCAAATTAAGGCCTGGTTAGCAATCAACAACCAATAGGCCAAGCAAGATATCACAGTATAGAGGTGCCATGGTCCAGTGGATAAGGTGCTCGCATGGCAACTGAAATGTTGCAGGTTCGAGTCCCAGCCATTGCATGGAGGAACCGAGCAGATCCTCCATAACTCTTTGCTTTACTCCATCCAGCTTTAAATGGGTACTTTGCTATAGGCAGTGATGGCGATTGTAGAGTGACTTAACATCATGTGCATCAGAAATGGCAAACCCGGCTGAATATTCCCCCAGGGAGTTGAGAAAGGTTCATGCTTGAACAGGCCTGCCAAGGAAGTAATTGTATTGTAAAATCAGTCGAGACTGACTTCGTCAGTGTAATGGGTTATGAAAAACTCAACATTTAACTTTCACTTCACATTTCAAAATGTACAGAATCTATAGCTGGTCGACTCAAGAAATCTTACCTACCTCGATTGCTATGGTTGATAGATAGATGAAAACATCGCAATGCTTTTGGTTGCAGCCGTAGGTTTATGGTCACCTTTTTCGGTGAATACAGATGACAGCATCCATACATAACGTGCCATCAGACAGTGCTTACTCACGGCCTGGGTAGCATATGGGTGCTAAATATGGGTAACAGAGGATTACCCCGTGTAACCCCTTTGCCATAACAAGACAAGCGCCCTTTTGCCCTAATAAATTACTGGGGGACAACTAGATGCCTGTTGGCTATGAATAAGAATGAACTCTGCAACCCTGTGTGGTACTCTTTTACAGCCCTGTGGCTAGTGAATTATCTTTGACCAAAAAAGACCAAAGAGGAACTGACAGATTATGACCTCTCTAAGTCGTAGGGGTCACCAATGTAAAAAAGAGGTCACTAGAGGTCGTGACGTCACGTATGGGAAACCTACAAATACATTGTAACTACAAATGTCATTTAGTGTTCGGTGATTTGGTGAAAAAAAATAGTTTCCTTTACAGCAGGAAAATATGAGTGACTATTTTTTCTGTGTGGGAATATGATGTCACTGTCTCCAAGTTCTATCTTTTACAAAGAGATTGGGATGAGTGGTCTGTAGGGAAGCTGAATGGCTTCTCACGGCCGCCTGATCCGCTGAAGGTCTTTGCCTGCATGGGTTGAACCCAGGGTGAGGAACCCGAAATTTTCAGTGGACCTTCATGAGCAAAATCCCAGCTGGATGTCGTTGCGATGAGACATATAATTGATGGCCCTTGCATCGTTGTCTGTGCTGGGCAAGTAAAAGATCCCTCACATTGAGTTAATGTGTTAGTGTAACACGTTGAGGGCTTAGGACAGCTCTCTCTCCCATCTCATCTATCAACTCTCATGAGTTAATGACGCTCTCTTTTCTGATGCATTTCTTATTCGAACAAATGAATCAATTCTTCTTTCTTTACAGCCATGACGTTGAACAGATAATGTTTTTTGGGACTAAAGAGAGTGATAGTATTAGCAGTCCTTCATTCATTGTCAACTTCATGAGGCCATCCAACTAGACAAAATTTAATATTAACTTTACACCAAAAATAGGTTATTTTGAATCTACATGTGTGATATCAAATATCAAGACAAAGTACAATTAAGATATCTGAATCAATACACATTACTTACAGGCAGATTTCAGAAAGTTTCGAAACATTTCTAATTTTAGGTGGCAGGAACGTGTGATGATTGTAAAGAAATAGACACAATTGCTTATTCAGCTTTCCTGGCATCCTAATGTATCTTTGCAGTCCATAAAGATGACGTCATCACAATAATTTTCGTTCTTACCTATTTGTTTTTGCTGTTTGATTCTTGGGAAGGTACTTTGCTGAAATTCGATCAGTGTGCAACTTTAGGAAACACATTTTATCTTGGGTACCTATCTATCAATATTCATATCTATCGATCTATCCATTTGGGGCGTCCAAAAAGACATGCACATACTTTTATTTCTTATAATTTAAGACATTTGTAAATGCAATATTTCAGCTCATTAAATGAAGTATCTATAGATCATTTATGGTGTCACAAAGACTTTAAAAATTTGTAATCCACGATTTACACCACTTGAAAATTGGTCAAGTTCCCCAAAACTTTCTCCGAAGTGAAGGTCATGTATTTTATCTCATGGAACTGCAAATCCTGTTCATTTAAGAATGCAGTGTAAAATTTGAAAGTCAGCTTAAATAATTGGGTGAAATGGTTGCACCATTCCTTTGAGCTGATACAGCTCGTTGTTTTAAGTTATGATAACAGACAGATTATCTTATCTGAAAACAACAATCTATGTCAGCTCAAAGCAATTGTCAATTGTGCAACCATCTTACTCAGTTATTTAGGCCTAAGCTGACTTTTACAGCATGCTGGTTGTCAGATCCTTAGGATATTTTTCCTGCTCTCTACACTTCCTGTTTACCTGTCACTCCATTATTGCCTCTGGATAAACATGCATTGGATTATAATGTGCAGGGGTGGATCCAGTAAATTTCAATGGGGGGATCTATCAGGTTATCGGTTCGTGAAACTCACAGCCATCGACATAACGCGATTTAGCACTGATAAAATTAATAAAGGAAAATATTTGGGGGCCTGGGTTGCATCCCCCTCCATGTCTCCTTGGTACAACTCTTGTTTTGTGTGTAAGAGACAAAATGCATAAAACTCTGCGCAACATAATAGAAAAGAGCATGCACACAAGTTCTAAAACAATAACATCGACCTAAATAACGCACTTTTTCACATGCCTTTAAGTTAACGATGCCTTTAGAACTAATCTCCCCCGCCTTTAACAATAGAACAATTGCCAGGAAGCTGGAGAAAAGGAAGCTGTATGCTTGAGGTCGCAAAAAGGTATATGTTTTTCTGTTTAGTTTGCTTGCTTCCGTTTATTAGACAATAACATAGCTCCTGGGCTCATAACTTCATTTCTTTTTTCATCTTGAAAGCTGCAGGTGCTTTAGTCATAAAAATAATGGTCATACACATGTGCACTTATTTGTGCTTGGTTCTTGTTTTCATGTATTGTATTTTTAGTGTTTACGATGTGATAATGATTATTTTAGGGTTTTATGGTGTCTACATTCGATGGTTGTTAGCAGATTGTTGGTCCAAAGAGTTTCAAAATTAACTTTCAACTTGGTCTTGTGATGTCTCTGGCTTATAAATGTTTGCCTATGTCAGTTACGGTTAATAAATTAATTCAGTGCTTGTCATATCTAGCAGCACAGATGACAATAAACAAACAATTTAAATGACTTAAGCTTCTTCTTCATATGAGAAGATCAGGAGACCAACAAAAAACTGTCAATGACATGGCAAAGCCACTTTGCAGATTGAAAATAGAAAATTAATTTTACCAGTGGACCACCAATCTGCAAAGAGCTCTAAGATATCTCTGTTGACACGTGGAGGCGAGTGATACCAGTGGCGGATACGGAGGGGATCTATCCCTCCCCCGACCCTTGGGGGTGGAAGTAAGGCACCAAGTGGGCCTGCTAAATGAAATGTGGCCTAGACTTCTTTTTTTTTTCCAATTTCTATCTCATCTGTATAAAGTAAAGTTATTTCACCTTCTAAGTTCTCAAAATCAAGTTCATCTGTTAAATCCCCCCTTCTGTCTATTCTATCATCTGCAAACAAGTCCCAATCCATGTGCAGACCACGTGCATACCAAGGTAATGCCAGTCACTTGCCCTTCTGACTTCTTAACACATAATGCCCTCCAATGCCCCCTAATGCCCTCCACTTGACACTGAGGCCATCCATAGTGTGCTAACTAAACTCTTGCTCTGCTATTCTTTGTTGTGCAGAACTTTGTGCTAACAGCACTTGGACAATGCAGCAATGTTGTGTCAATAAAGTTTATCTATAAGTGAATATTGTAAAGCTTCAAAGAAATATGATCTGAATCTGAATCTATCAGCGTAATGTTACAATATAGTTCATCTGGCATCTCGTGGAGTCGCCCCACCGGATGAGAGACCACTTCCTGACACCAGAAGGGACAGTCTCTAGACTGTATACCTACACCGTAAATTTTGAATTTTGAGTTAGCTTAATTGATTGAGTGAGATGGTTGCACAATTCCTATGAGCCAAGATAGCTTGTTGTTTGCAAGTTATAACAACATAAAGATTATCATAACTCAAAACAGCAAGCTCACAGCGAGCCCGAACCATCTTTGGGGTTAAAAAAATGGCCCAGCATAACCATAGGCGCCATTACGTAGCTTAAGGTCAGAAGAACGAACAGCTTTGCATCCAGTGCACGCGAAAGCAAATGGACTTTGGTCAGACATTTTGTCTGACGGAGAGACAGCTCTGGTCAGACAATTTTCACTTTTGTCAGACAAATCTGTTGTCTCTTCTCGCGGTAATTAAAATAATTACTTATATGTCCAACTTCCCATAATTAAGTCAATACATGCGCATACCGTTTTACAGGTTCAAAATGCCTAACATCACATACAAACAAAATCCATCTCTTAACACAATGAGGGGAGAAAGAATGAGTCTGACTATTTGTGATTCATAAGGCATGTAGCCTCAACAATTTGTTAAAGTTGAGATAAAATTCATGAAAATCAATTAATTCCAGTGCCAAGTTCTAAAACAGGTTGATACAATGTATAAATCATATCAAATGCTTGATTTCTGATGACAATATCGACATTAATTGGTAGTATAAATTTAGCATTTTCAACCAAAACTAATAAAACATGACTATTGTCTTATGTCTTTCATTATTTATAAAGTCTTTCAGTCACTTTTGACAAGTTGTGTATTTTAAATGTAAAGTAGCCTAGTAATCTTAAGCATGGCAAAACCGATAATATCTTTGTATCTCGATCCTGCTCTCCAGCTTTGGATCATCAGATTCTTATTATCTCAATCTGCTTGCAAGCAATAAAAAGAGAACTATAGATGCGTGTTTTTCAGTATGATGACTGTATTGACTGTAAAGGGGCAAACTCATAGCTGTGTTTACTTAATTTGTTTCTCAACTAATTTATGAATAATCAAATAAAATAATGAAGTATAAGTTCAGGTTGTATTCATCATAACTTTCATAAGTGAACTTCAAAATGGGACAGAGGGTGAAGAATTTGGTTTGTAGTATTGTTGATTGATATTAGCCCTGACACTTTTGTCCTATTTTCCGTCTGATTTATAAATCATAATTGCAATTTATGTCAATTGGCAATTGGGTGTCAAAAGAAGCTCAAAGGATGGCAGAATTTGGCAGGATTGGCTCACCGGAATCTACTGCAAATTGCTATCTGCACTGGTATTGACCCACAGCACCTGCTGTCGGTTTTTTTGTCTAACCAGAGGCAGAGACAGGTCGGACAATCGTAAAAACGATCGGCAAAAGCCGATTGTCCGACGGTTATTGCGCGCACTGATGCAAAGAACAAAAAAATCTGTTGGGAATTTTTTGAAATATCAAATTTTTTAAATTTCTGACTTATCACACCCAGTATTTAGCATCAAAAGTCATCTGGAAAGTATTTTTAATGAGTGCCATCTCTGCAAAACCTGTTTAAAGGATAGACAATTTCATTCAAAATAAATAATAATCCTTTCTTTGAAAAAAAGAAATCCATACAGTTACATTTAATGTCAGTAAGGTGTGACAAACTCATGGATGCACAAATTCCAAGTGAAGTGTCGATTTTCATAAGAATTGCAAAAATTTACAATCTTTCCAAGGCCATTAATTGAAAATCCTGTTGCAACATGTTGCACATGAGCATATATGTTTTACAGAGCTTTCGTACTTGAGCATTCTGATCCTGTCAATTAAGAGGGTAGGGGGGAAACAATTAGCCTATTGTGACTTTGTGATAACAAACAAGGTTGGTTAAAATTAATCTAACTATACTTGACCTGTAACCTACTGTCCATTTGAACAATAATAGTTATCGAATAGATGAACATGCATGGTGCAACTTGGTCAGAGCAGGATTAAAATGACGAAATTTTAGACGCACCATAACATTATGAAAGGCTACAATGTATAATGTATCATGTAATTAAGGTCTGTTTGAAGTTTCAAACCTGTACATTGCCTGACATCAAATCCATTTACCTAACCTGAAAAAATATGTGATTCTTTCATGAAATTAGAGTGAACAACTAATTTAAGAACATTTGAATCTTAGATTTAAAAACCTAAGATGCAAATTTCATGTGACTTTCTTTGCTAATGTGTGACAAAACCAATTGAGTATGTCTGTAATACCAAAAGTTCTGTGAAAGGCAGACACACAGGCATACATCATAGGGTCCATAGATAAAACCATGCATGTCACAAAGAATGATAAAAAGATATGGCTATTCTGGATATATACACATACCTCGAAATTTCTGGAAAAACTATTAAATGATAAGTTTTAATTCTTTTAAATATCAAAATATTGTGTCATTTCATTCTCAAAGTCATAGGTAAAGCCAGCAATGTTGCATGGTGCTTGGGACATACTTGCAATTGAGGTTTATCACACACACCATCAAAATGTGACTTTTCCTGATAATTATAACATCCTATATTTAAAATTGTTATTCAAAAGGGGTTAATTTATTTTGTTTTGAAGTTCAATCAAGTAAAATTGTAATTTTCGCCCAGGTTTGATTGAATATTACCGAAACAAAGGAATGTGACAAACAAGAAATTGAAAAATTGAAATATCTCGAAAAATTCCCAACAGATTTTTTTGTTCTTTACATCTGCTTGTTCGTCTGACCTTAAGCTACGTAATGGCGCCTATGGTTATGCTGGGCCATTTTTTTAACCCTAAAGATGGTTCGGGCTCGCTGTGAGCTATCATGGCTCAAACAAATTGTGCAACCATCTCACTCAATCATTTGAGCTAACTCAAAATTTCAAATTTTACAGTGTATCCGTTCTATCCAAATCCTTCTACGGAATCACTTACATGCTTTCGAATCATTACAATTCTAGGGAGCATACTGTATTTCTATTTAGTTCTATAGGGAGTGTATAATAACTAAAATGTTGGGATTATTTACAGACTCCAGGATATATTCAGTCCGATTTGATACTGGACAGTCTCACAATGCAGGGGCCACTGAAATTGCTATTTCCATGAATTAAAAGATGATTACAATTGATAAAATCAAAAAGTGCAACTGAAATGTGTAACCAAGCTAGGATTTTGGTCATCCGCGGGCATGCAACACACTCTGTCAACATCGGCCAAAAAAAAAAAAGACTAACGCCACATTTGGGACTATATGACCTAGTGGGAGGTTAGTTTGCTCTTGAGAAGTCTTGTGTGGGAAGAAAGAAAGCAAAGTTGTGTCTGTAGGACTTAGATGCACCCTTCTGGCCTTCTACAGCTGAGTCCCCTCTATATTATATAGTCTCCGGGTAGTTTTTCCGCTGTCTTTAGCTTGTCAATTGAACCCAGGTCTTTCTGGAACCACTCTGTGTACTTCCTAATTCCTCTTCACACTTTAATCACATTTTGTGCTTTGCCAAGCTAAACACTCTAGATCTAGTGTGAAGGGGTCCAGCAGAGGCCAAAGCAATTCTCAGGGCTTAATATAGTTGAGGGTTTGCTGCAGTGTCACCTATGAGCCTCTTATATTGGGTAATCTACTGAAAGGGATTATTTAAGCATACTGAGGGAGTGGGTGAGTGAATCTATTCGTATTTCTTATGCATCTATGCCTATTTACTTTTAGCAATTTGGATGTGCTAAAAGATAGTGATGAAAGTGAGATTATTAGCTCTTCTGGGGAGCATTTATCCTGAATATAGTTATATTATTCCGATTTTTCCAAAAATGAGAAATATATAAGAAATTTAACTTTAGAGGCCAAAAAAAAAAAAAGTAGTTCAGATACATAAGACAGTACAAGTAGCAACATACTGAAAATGTCAGAATGGCTCAAAGGAATCACTCGTTGTTCGTTGAATGTATCATTGAAAGGCTGCTGAAAGCATCTAATGCGACGAAAGTGATGGAATAGTACTGGATTGTGTTAGTAATGCTTGAGATTGGGGAAAGTAATTTCATAGCATAAAGAAACTGCATATATCGATAAAACTGACTCTTTTATGGAACGGAAAGAAAATATTGTCATACGCCCCTCTCAGCAAAACATACACATCAGCATTGTGACACTATTTGACTTACACTGTTAACTGCACCATCAAAGAGGTGGCTTTTTTGTTATAGACACGTTTCATCCCTTAGACAAACAATAACTTTAGCCAACTACCTTTTATAGTATGTGTGTTCGGGATGTATTCCAGACAATATACGTAGTCAGCAAAAACATAATTTTCAAGTTTGGACAACTTACTGTGTATGACATGTATGTAAGACAAAAGTACAAACATAACTCAAACCTGCTTTTTTCTACCATACCATCTACACTTTGTACTAACCAACTGACCTAATCAAGGATTTTTTGTTTACACTTTCCTAGTTGTCACAATATATAGAGCAAACAACAAACTTTGCCATTATAGACAGTATGCTGTCTTATAGTACAAGTAATACACATAAAAATATGGGAACATATTTTTTACTTGAATCGCCAAATCTTTTGATTGCTAAAGTGACCTAAACATTTATTTTAATGTTTGTAATTTCACATCAGGATGTCTGATACATAAATTTACATCATACTGGCTATGTTTTATTGTAATTGAATTGGTTTCTAGTCCAAATTTAAGATTTTATGATTAACTAGGTCGATTCGCATTTAGAGCAAATGATACACAGTGTCTAAACACACGCGCTAAGAAATACAAGTACTGTACCTACCGTTCCATTCTTTCTATTCAAGTCTACTGAGAAATACAAGTATGTGGTAAACCAGGAAGCACGAACACAAAAATGGCTGGATGAAACGTCATGTAAATCTATGTGATTATAGCAAATCCAGGCTTGCAATTGCTAATTTTATTAATCACACTTTACAAATGAGAGCCACTTGCCACCTGTGCACTAAGCCTGCATTCTGGCATAAATCAATCTGAAAACATAAGATTAAAAGACAACAAAAATGATACGCATTAATTTCCACTATTCCTTGTAATGTAAATAGACAATGTGAATAATAACAGAAAAACGATATGAAGAAAAATACAATTGGATGAAAATGGCAAAATTATTGCTGTAAAAAACTTGGAAAGAATTAGATATAATTAGATGCACACTGTTAAACTTGCCGCATGTCCTTATTGGCAGCTACCGTAATGAATATTTCCATTTTACAATAGAAAAGCATTGCTTTTATATGGGTATACTATTGTTTTAACGGTAACTGCTGCAAAAGTAACAGGAGCCAGGTTTACAGTGTAAGTAAACCATTATATAGAATCCAAATCATCAATATATCCATCCCTTGTATTAACCATATTAGGGAAGCAACTGCCAAAAAGGCTGTGACATACAGGTCCATCAGCCCTCAGCTTTCTGTTCATCAGATCTACCGTGAAAAGGTCATACCTGTGCAGAAAAACCACAGAATGGCTATGACAAGATTTCGTTTGAGCAGTCATAATCTCAAAATTGAGACTGGTTGCTGGTCCCTTATCCCAAGAGAACACAGGCATTTCAATCATTTGCCAACACAGCTCTATGGCCTGCGTAATACTGGCCTCCTTGAACAGTACAAGGTGTATCTGTACCACTGGTAGTGGTCTAGTGCAGAACAGTTGTGAACAATTGTGATGCCTGTGCAAGAGAACAGCGCCTTTGTGAATGTGAGGAGGACATCCAGACCGAGGCACACGTGGCCCTTACTTGTCCCTTGACTGAAGACTTAAAAGGTCTAAATTCCCAGACCTGAATGTCACTTCTATTTGTGAACTGATGCAGAGCAATGACGTTCACCAATTAGCCAATTTCTGCTTTTATGTGTTGGACACATATGTGATAAACAGAGGTGTCACACAAAACCTCTGCACTCATATTAAAATATATAGTAAGTTTTCAGTGACATTCTAGTATTCTTGTATTAGTACATGTATTACCATACGTTTCATGTGTTGTACCGCACTAACTATTGACTGACCTGACTATGTTAACATTCTTTTTCCACAAATTATCATAAACATTATGTATACTGTCTCCTAATTTGTAATTTTAAAATGCCTCTATCATGTTGTTTCAAGACTGTACTTAAATAAATATCTATCTATCTTTTTTGTAAAATGGTCCTATAAAACTGTAACCTCAATAACCACCTTGTTTTTCCATTCCATACAAACACAATGAAAAATACAAGTATGTGGACATGGTAAACCAGGAAGCAAGAACTCAGAAATTGCTAAAACATTTCAAGGGATGATGCAATTGCTAATTTCATTAATCACAATTTGCAAATGAGAGCCACTTTGCCACCTGTGCAATGCGGCTACAGTCTGGCATAAATCAATGGGAAAAAAATGGGATAAAAGCACAACAAAAATGATATGCTATTCCTTGTAATGTAAACAGGCCGAGTGAATGATGTCATGGAGCAAAAATGATAAATAAATAAGAACAAGAAAGAATGATAATAGAATAAGAATGCTTTTATTGGTTCTTATTTCTAGTAGGCCTACATCCTAGTTCGCAAATACAGTGCAGTTTTGAAAATTAAAAATGGAAAGTTTAACTTAGAATGGGCAGATAGTCTTTATGAGACAACGATAAATACAATGTAATACATGGTTGAAGAATATTAAAGATGCTCCATGAAAAAATTATTCTCTTTGATGTGCATTAGGCCAATGGTTGTTCACTTTACTTTGTGTAACCAATATAATATTACAAATGTATCATCTAACATGGAGCAAGTGATATGTTGGAATACAAAATGAGCTCAAATGGTACACTTTACACAATCTGAAGTCACGATGGTAGGTATCAAATTCTGCAAACAATGTAATGCAATCATTACAGGTCTAATTCAACAGTCAACACGTGTCTTTTTTTCTGTGGGTCAATCTCGACACTTTCGCTTTCCAGAAACATCACTTCTGATCTCTCTATTCTTCTCACATGACCTTTGATTATGATGAATGGGTGGTTAAACAGACTTTTGGCTTATCTCTGGTATTGGAGCTTTATCTTAATCAACAAGGCGATTGTGATCGATCTCTTGTTGATCTCTTGTTAAACAGTAGCATTTGCAGAAGGCGGAACTCTCTCCGGGAGTCATTTGAGCACTATTCGTGGCTTTTTGCTGAGACGCCATGCTAAATTATTATTAACTTTTGTGACATTGGGGGAATAATTAGAGAAGTGGTAAAAATTAGCATGAATTAGTACCAATTTAGTAGTGAATCAAATTTGTAATCAGAAAGTACACTTGTCTTCTGAGAATCTGCTGAGAAGTTCATTTTTCATTTGTTGAAGTACATTACAGAGACATGTTGAGTGTGGTTAAAAACAGCATGATATGGGTTATCAACTAATAAGTTATATTTAAATTTGTACCATAGGGGAGACCGGGGCTAGTTGTCACAATTATTTTTACTTCAAGTTTGACTGTATCTGAGAGGCCTCTAGGTTCAGGTTGTCTGGAAACGTTCAACCCTGCAACATTTTTGTCAGTCTTGAGAGAGTTTTCATTCAGCTTTTGACCTGATTTGTCAGCCATGTGTTTCCTTGTAGGTCATGTTGTAACTCAAAGTCATTTTTGTGAAAATATGACAACTTGCCCCAAGCCCGGGACAAGTTGTCACACTCATATGGCCAATCTAACATCTTTTGACATATTTTCTGTAATCCAAGCTTGCAATACATCGGATCCATTTTGAAAAACAAAAATGCACATCTTACGGAGACTTTGGATGAATCCAATCATGAATAAGGGCGTATTTCTAACAGAAAATTGCTTCTCAAATTGGAGAACAATGAAATCATTGTAGAATTTCTCTTGAAAAAGTCATTTTTAAGAAGACCACATATCACATGACAGATTATACTTTCTTGCAACCATATCATACAAAAAGCTTTACAAACAAACAGATCTTGAAATTTATGTAATAACAAAACAACTGCTGCCACCTATAGCCAAGTTATAAGCATTGTGACAACTTGCCCCTGTGACAACCAGCCCCGGCCTATCCTCGTCACGATCATGAAGTCAATCCGATATCTCCGTAATCAAAAGAGAATATATTCTGGTTCCACTTAGAAATCACAGACACATTGTTCATGGAGACTATGGGTTAATCCATCATGAATCAACGCCTTAATCTCCCAAAAATTGTCTCACATTGGAAGACGATGAAAAATTTGAAAATGGTGAAAAAATTGAGTTTAAACGGTCATTTTCAGAAATCGTTACATAGCGCATGACAGACTACACATTTTTGTGGTATCATCACAAAAATATTCCCCATGTTCAAAATATCAAAATTGATGTAATTGTCACGCAGTTGCTA
Organism: Platynereis dumerilii; assembly: GCA_026936325.1. Classification (NCBI taxonomy): domain Eukaryota; kingdom Metazoa; phylum Annelida; class Polychaeta; order Phyllodocida; family Nereididae; genus Platynereis; species Platynereis dumerilii. The sequence goes on along the minus strand of JAPTHN010000010.1, from coordinate 7,627,004 downwards.
CCGTCCATAGCTGAGTAATAAGCATTGTGACAACTTGCCCCTGTGACAACTAGCCCCGGTCTCCCCTACTGACCACAACAAGGAAACAAAGACCCTTTAGTCTGAGCTTTGAAGGCTTAGCCTTTATGTGAGTTCTCATATCTATTTTGTCTGTTTTTATGTCTGAGATAGAATTGACAAAGAGTAGGGAATCATCCCTTAAATTGATGCCGAACGAAGTTTTGCATTTCTAAGGTAATATGACCACTTGCTATCCCTATGATGTCCTGCCTTATTCATCGCAAACTGTGCAAGCACATATTTTCAATACTTTACTGAGATGGGTAAACTTCCTTCAACAAGCGATATATTTATTGCACCATTCGATCTCAATATGAGTTTCCTGCGGCATGACTAATTCACTTCTTCTATCAACTTATCATGTCATTAATTTTGAATATTTTTCCGAGCTGGGTACAACTTACTTGTGTTTTAAAGACCATTACCGGTTCAATAGATAGATAGATAGATAGATAGATAGATAGATAGACAGATAGATAGATAGATAGATAGATTGATTGATAGATAGATAGATAGATTGATAGATTGATTGATTGATTGATTGATTGATTGATTGATTGATTGTTTGATTGATACGTATGGTTGATGGATTATTGAGGCTTTACAATGCACTTGATAGGCTTATCCGGACAGGAGGAGGACAGGGCAATGAGGCGATGGATGATTGAAACAGCCATGCAACATAGGCCCAGTTGAGCCGGCTGGAGCTGAATATATGAATGTATTGATAGAATAACTGATTGACTGTTGATTCTCCATACAACATAATTCATTCATACAAAAAAAGTAAGCCATAGCAATACAGGTATGTAGAAGATAAAACTTAAATGTCAGTCCATAAATACATTTATAGATGCACATAAAATACATTTTCGTACCATTTTGTTTATCTTCATATCATTTTTCTGTTATAATTCACATTGCCTATTTACATTACAAGGAATAGCATATCATTTTTGTTGTCTTTTTATCTTATTTTTCCCATTGATTTATGCTAGACTGCAGCCTCAGTGCATATGTGGCAAAGTGGCTCTCATTTGCAAAGTGTTATTAATGAAATTAGCAATTGCATCCCTGGATATGCTATAATCACACAGATTTACATGATGTTTTATCCAGCCATTTCTGAGTTCTTGCTTCCTGGTTTACCACCGTGATCACATATTTGGAATTTCAGTGAGTTTGTTCGGACGGAATGGTAAAATGAACATGCAGAATAACTTGTTTTTGGTTTGCCCAGTATAGTAATGTAAACAGGCAATGTGAATGATGTCATGGAGCAAAGATGATAGATGAATAAGATCCAGAAAGAATGATAATAGAATGAGAATGATGTATTTACATGACTTATAGATGAGGTAATTGTTTCTAGTACATTCTTGTTCGCAAAAACAGTGCAGTTTTGAAACTTTTCTAAAGAATTCAAAGTTCAAGTTGTATTATCTTAGGAAGCACAGGATTGTCATATGCAGCCTGTAAATATGATGTCCAAAAATGCTCAGCCACTTAAAATTAGCTAAAATCAATTGTTTTGACATCTGCTGTTAGTGTGAATCACACAGTGCCTACACTGTAAAATTTGAAATTTTGAGTCAGCTCAAATGAATGAGTGAGATGGTTGCACAATTTGTTTGAGTCAACATAGCTTGTTCCTATGAGTTATGATAATCTTTCCGTTGCCATAGCCTAACTATATAAAACGACAAGCTAGCTAAAAGAAATTGCGCAACCATCTCACTCAATCATTTAAGTTTACTCGAAATACAAATTTTACAGTTTATGTCATTTAGCTGGTGTCCAGTCAAAATTCAGTGATAAAGATGCTCTGAGTAGAAGTGAGAAAATAACTACATATGGTCAATCTTTGTTCACTTGACTTTGTGTAACCAACATAATATTACAAATGAATCATCTAGCTAGGAGTAAGTGATATATGTTGGAATGCATGAGGAGCTCAAATGGTACACTTTAAACAATCTGAAGTCACGATGGTAGGTATCAAATTCTGCAAACAATGTAATGCGATCATAATAGGTCTAATTCAACAGTCAACACGTGTCTTTTTTTCTGTGGGTCAATCTCGACACTTTCGCTTTCCAGAAACATCACTTCTGATCTCTCTATTCTTCTCACATGACCTTTGATTATGATGAATGGGTGGTTAAACAGACTTTTGGCTTATCTCTGGTATTGGAGCTTTATCTTAATCAACAAGGCGATTGTGATCGATCTCTTGTTGATCTCTTGTTAAACAGTAGCATTTGCAGAAGGCGGAACTCTCTCCGGGAGTCATTTGAGCACTATTCGTGGCTTTTTGCTGAGACGCCATGCTAAATTATTATTAACTTTCGCGACATTGGAGGAATAATTAGAGAAGTGGTAAAAATTAGCATGAATTAGTACCAATTTAGTAGTGAATCAAATTTGTAATCAGAAAGTACACTTGTCTTCTGAGAATCTGCTGAGAAGTTCATTTTTCATTTGTTGAAGTACATTTCGGAGACATGTTGAGCGTGGTTAAAAATAGCATGATATGGGTTATCAACTAATAAGTTATATTTAAATTTTACCATAAGGGAGACCGGGGCTAGTTGTCACAATTTTTTTTACTTCAAGTTTGACTGTATCTGAGAGGCCTCTAGGTTCAGGTTGTCTGGAAACTTTCAACCCTGTAACATTTTTGTCAGTCTTAAGAAAATTTTTATTCAGCTTTCAACCTGATTTATCAACCACGTGTTTCCTTGTAGGTCATGTTGTAACTCAAAGTCATATTTGTGAAAATGTGAAAACTTGCCCCATGCCCTGGGCAAGTTGTCACACTCATATGGCCAATCTAACATCTCTTGACAGATTTTCTGTAATCCAAGCTTGCAATACATCGGATCCCTTTTGAAAAACAAAAATACACATCTTGCAAAGACTTTGGATGAATCCCATCACGAATAAGGGCGTATTTCTACCAGAAATTTGCTTCTCTAATTGGAAGACAATGAAATCATTGTAAAATTTCTGTTGAAAAAGTCATTTTTAAGAAGTCCACATATCACATGACAGATTATACTTTCTTGCAACCACATCATACAAAAAGCTTTACAAACAAACAGATCTTAAAATTTATATAATAACGACACAACAGTTACTGCTGCCACCTATAGCCAATTTATAAGCATTTTGACAACTTGCCCCTGTGACAACCAACCCGGACTATCCTCGTCACGATCATGAAGTCAATCCGATATCTCTGTAATCAAAAGAGAATATATTCTGGTTCCACTTAGAAATCACAGACACATTGTTCATGGAGACTATGGGTTAATGCCATCATGAATCAATGCCTTAATCTCCCAAAAATTGTCTCACATTGGAAGACGATGAAAAATTTGAAAATGGTGAAAAAATTGAGTTTTAACAGTCATTTTCAGAAATCTTCACATAGCGCATGACAGACTACACATTTTTGTAATATCATTACAAAAATATTCCCCATGTTAAAAAATATCAAAATTGATGTAATTGTCACGCATTTGCTTCCGTCCATAGCTGAGTAATAAGCATTGTGACAACTTGCCCCTGTGACAACTAGCCCCGGTCTCCCCTACTGACCGCAACAAGGAAACAAAGACACTTTAGTCTGAGCCTTGAAGGCTTAGCCTTATTAATGTCAGTTCTCATATTTATTTTGTCTGTTTTCATGTCTGAGATAGAATTGACAAAGAGTAGGGCATCATCCCTTAAATTGATGCCGAACGAAGTTTTGCATTTCTAAGGTAATATGACCACTCGTGATCCCTATGAAGTCCTGCCTTATTCATCGCAAACTGTGTCAGCACATATTTTCAATACTTTAGGCTACTGAGATGGGTAAACTTCCTTCAACAAGCGATATATTTGTTGCACCATTCGATCTCAATATCAGTTTCCTGCGGCATGACTAATTCACTTCTTCTATCAATTTATTTTCTGACAACGTGTGAGAGAATATCATGTCTCGTTAATTTTTGAAAATTTTTCCGAGCTGGGTACAACTTACTTGTGTTTTAAAGACCATTACCGGTTCAATAGATAGATAGATAGATAGATAGATAGATTCATTGATTGATTGATTGATTGATTGATTGATTGATAGATACGTATGGTTGATGGATTATTGAGGCTTTACAATGCACTTGTTAGGCTTATCCGGACAGGAGGAGGACAGGGCAATGAGGCGTTGGATGATTGAAACAGCCATCCAACATAGGCCCAGTTGAGCCGACTGGAGCTGAATGTATGAATGTATTGATAGAATAACTGATTGACTGTTGATTCTCCATACAACATAATTCAATCATACAAAAAAAGTAAGCCATAGCAATACAGGTATTTAGAAGATAAAACTTAAAATGTCAGTCCATAAATACATTTATAGACACACATGAAATACATTTTCATACCAGTTTTATTTATCTTTGTATCATTGCTCTGTTATAATTCACATTGCCTATTCACATTACAAGGCATAACATCATTTTTGTTCCTTTTGCCATATTTTTTGCCCATAGATTTATGCCAGACTGCAGCCTCAGTGCATATGTGGCAAAGTAGCTCTCATTTGCAAAGTGTGATTAATGAAATTAGCAATTGCATCCCTGGATATGCTGTAATCACACAGATTTACATGATGTTTTATCCTGCCATTTCTGAGTTCTTGCTTCCTGGTTTACCACCATTATCAAATTTTTGTAATTTTAGCGTGTTTGTTTGGACGGAACGTTAAAATGAACATGCAGACTACCTCGTTTTTGGTTTGCTTGGCATAGTAAAGACAATGATACAACAATTGGAAAACTTTATTAGTATTTTATTTTTTACTTAATGTATTGTTCAAAACAGTATACATCAGTAGAATTTTATTAGTCAACATAATAATTAAGAGAACAATATAATTATGATAATATTCTATTGGGAAAAAAGGCAAAGTTTCTTTCCGGAATTAGGTCATTTCGATTGTGAAAGTTGACAAGAACTCAATCGATTACAACTCTCCAATCACTTTTTCAGCAGTTCACATTTCACATAATCAATATTTCTTTATAGGAGCCCACTCCCACTACCTCTTGAAATTTTGTTGACTGTTCATTTATCAGAAGTCAATGGGACAATCAAGATAGGTGATTCTATTTGAGAAGTGTAAACACATTGGATTAGGGAATGTCAGTCTGCCTTTGTACACTGCGGGTTGACAGTTTGGAAACAGCTTGTATTGTTGTTTAATCATAGGATTGTGCTCATATGAAAGGTTCCTTCCTGAGGAGCGCGCGACCCAAACACAATATTGCGAATTTGTGGAGTGCTCATCCAGTGTCACGTAGAAATGTATGATAAGAATTATGATGCCGCAACTCGAATACAACTTGTTGATCCAAATTTTTAAAGCTTGGATGTAGAGAGGGAAATAAAAGAATTCTTCGAAGAACCATTCAGCAAGATGTTCAGAAATGCAAATTTCTTGAGTTTTTTTCACATTGTAATGACTATAGTATGTATTGTAATAATGTGGCATGCCAACTTCATATCATTGCATTGCTTCACAATGCTAACGTCTTCTCTACCATATAATAATAGTATAATTATAAAACTGTCACAATGTGCATTGTGACAGTTTTTATTTGAACCTTTTTGAAGTTTTCATGCACAGAATCTCTTTTAAGGTTCAATGTTAATCTTTCTTATGGTTCAATGTTAACCTTCGTAGGTGCCATACCGGTAGAAATCCAAAGAACCGCCGAAGGTTTCTCCTTTAGTTTTTACAGTGTAGGCTTTATTTCAACGCAAAATAAAATCGACCGGTATCAAACTTTTTAGATTCAAAGCATCAAATATGCCATAAAGAAAATACGAACTCACATCGCATCATTATGCCTTTTCATGGCGGAATGCGAATATATATGTGAATCCGCTATGGAAAAAGTTCATCAATCAATCTTCCCTAAGTTGTACAGGTACATGGTATCTTGCATGCATTTTGATGGTTCATGAATATCAGGAATTCTAGAAGTTATGATGGCATTTTAATATGGACAATTTCATTCTTCGGTCGAGATGCTGTGTTGTTTTTCAGACCACCATTTCAATCAAACGATGTGAAATGAAAAAAGAAATAGTTTCTTCTGAAATGGGGATAGACAAAGTTTATATAAACTGAACCAAATAAAAAACGCAAAACTATTTCAAGGGCTTTATTTTTCTGTATATGATTCAGATTGGCTGGTATGTTTATGCATATGTAGAACCAGGTGTCAAAGGACTCATTTCGAAAATATAACTGAATTCTGACATTTTTTTGCACATTTACATCAATGTTTATAACATTGGGGTATGGGTGGTGGACCGGGGTATTTGGCACCCCAAAGAGCAAATCTAATGATTCCACGTGAAAGCATGAAGAAAATGATGCAAAAGGCCACACAATTCACTTCTGTTGGTGCTACTTAACTTGTTAAAATTAAGTTTTTTTAGAAGTCAGGTCAGAGTTTATCACACACAATGATATTCCAGTGAAGCAATGCAGCTACGGAAACAGTTCCCCAAGACACCTGTACAAATGCAATAAAGTGAAAAAGGTTCAGGGTCTTTAAAAGACCTCACAAAACTTGTATAACAGTCATGGGACAAACAGCAGTACACTATGTACAATCCTCATGCTTTTCGTATGGGGGCAGATGTAGGGGAGAGCGGGGCACAGTGAGACGGCGGGCACAGTGAGACAAAGCCTGTAGCGTCTAGCTGGCACTGTTTACAGATCAACCCTCTTTTGTATAGTACAAAAAGTAAGTAAGTGAGAGTCTGACCTATATCCGGAATGCCTTCACAGCATATCGAGAGCAGAATTTCAATATTTTGGTTTTTAGAAGGTAAAAGTAAATAATTTTGCTAAACGAATTTTTGTTATAATTCCTAAGAAAAATGGTATAATGCAAATCAATTGCCAGGGATTCAAACCTTGATTATTCGTCTTAGTTTAGTGAGATGATGAACCTCAATACAGGCATCCGGTCCGCAGGATTCAAAAATTTTATAAAGAGAGCTGCATGGGGCACAGTGAGACAGTTTGAAGCGGGGCACAGTGACACATCATAAAATACACTCGAAGCGAACTGAATGTAAGGCACAGCTTACAATTCACTATTAAAAACAAAATGCCAGCTATAAACTACTGACTTTAGTGAGTAATATCCAAAGAGAAGCATCAGAAAGAATTTTGATTAGCATGTAACAGGTGCGGCAGGTTAAATAAGTCGTGCATGTGTCCTGTGCGATGAAGTTTCGAAACATGCTCAAAAAAGGATCTAAAAAATCACATAGCCAGCTGCTTTTATAAGAGTACAGTAGTTTCTGTATCAACAATTGATGGAACAAATTCCGCAGGTCCCGAGGATTGGCGGTTATGGCAGCAGATGCCCTGTCTCACTGTGTCCCACCTGCTGTCTCACTGTGCCCCGCCCACGGGGCACAGTGAGACACTTAATGACCATGGACGTAACTCAAAATTTCTCCAAACCTGTAAAAGGTAGGAAACTGGAACTACTGTACAATATACCCAACGTCATTATCTATAATGTGGACATGATCTCATTTAACTCGTTACTACCAACATTTTGGAACACTTGAAAATAAAAAAAGTGTCTCACTGTGCCCCGCTCTCCCCTTTGGTTGAAAGAATAGCACAAGGAAGGCACAAAAAATACTGATGTTAACCTTTGTAGCTGTTACACATGTTATTTGAGGTCTTTTTGGCGGATCCTAAGCCTTCTTCATTCCCCAGCTATTGCATAGTCTGTTTGATGACTTGTTTTCATAGTCTCATTGTTGCATTGGAATAGCATTGTGTGTGACAAACTCTGAGCTCACTTCTCAAAAAACCGAATTTTTAAAAAGTTAGGGGGCACCTACGGAAATGAATTGTGTGGCCTTTTGCATCATTTTCTTCAAGCTTTAACATGAAATCATCAGTTTTGCCCTATAGGGTGTCTAATGTCCCAGTTCACTGGCCATACCCCAATGTGATAAACTCAGCCACAGACTTGCAAAAAATTGTCGCACTTAAGTGATTTTTTGCACCTGAGTCCTTTAACACCTGATCATACAAATGCATACACTCAACATCCCATCTAAAGTATCTGTTGAAAAATACAACCCTGGAAATAGTTTTTCGTTTTTTATTTGGTTCAGTTTATATACTGAAACCTGCGAAGGATGGCTGAATGTTTGGGGCTTTACGTCCTGAATTTATGCACTTGATAGGCTAGGACAGGAAGAGGACAGAAACCTGTGAAGGAGGTGTCTCTAGTTTTGATCTCATAATTCTAGTTATGTTTTGCTTGTTGACTTATTTTATCCCTGCATGTTGTTATTATTTCAAAATGTACTTTAAAATGACTTGCTTGCAACTGTCTGTATCCTGCACTGTTTCCATGAAAATATTGCAGTCGAAGACCTCACAACAGGCACCATCTATCGCGCTGAAATGAACTGTCAATTTGTTATTGAGTAACTTGCGACCTCAATGGTGAGCGCTGTGACTCAGCAGGTGACTTGTCGTGATTGCATTGAAAGTATAGGATATGACCTCACAAACTGCGTATGAGTCATAGAGAATAACATGGCATGGATAGGGATATGACCTCGCAAGGAACATGCATGCCAGTGCAATTCTCTAAGCACTTGCCACTAGTCGGCTGTAACATACAAAGCTGTCAGACAGAGCCCGGCATTAATTACACAGTTTGAAATTGTCATGTGGTGGTCTGAGGATCTTAATATTTTCTCTCTATACAGTGTATTCTGATTCGTTAGTCCGCGAAAGATATAACCTCCATGGTTAGTCTATTGCAACCACTATTAAACTGGGTGTCAATTCTCGATTTATCGTTCTTTGCCTATAAATTCCAGACTAATTACAGTAACAAGTCTATCACTATGAATTATAATATAAATACGAGTTCAGAAGAGTCTATCATATTCAGTTGAAATTGCTTGTCAGTCTCCAACAACCAAAACCGATTTAAATGGTGGTTATTTCCTGTAATTTTCTTGGAATAGTTTTCCAAATGTAATCTACAAATTTATAATCATGTTATTATTCCATTGAAAAGGTTACATTTGAAATCTGCTACTCCTTTCTTTTGATGATACCCTGAAGCATAATTTAATTGTGACGGTCAGAAACAAGCAATAGTTGGTTTGTCATTTGTAAAGGTGTTGTGGTTTGCTTTGGAATTGTGGTTGGAGAGAAAGAGAAGTACCTTACAGACATCTCTTGAGGTTGTACAAACTCAAATTGTTTAGAAATACTTTACTATCTTCCCAGAAGGTATGTAGACAGTACTATTTTCTTGTAATATTTAAGTATTCAAGCACGACGTCACATGGCAGTGTTTATACTCCACCAAGACAGTTTTCTATTGTCTTTTGCCGTGATATAACCAACAGATTTGTTAGTTATACCACTGTTGGGGGGACTAAGTTAGCCTGTTGTACTGCTTTCTCTGCAAACAATACACCTAAAAATCAGATCAAAGCCACAAATTCAGTTAACAAGAAAATCTTTTTGAAAAAAAAAGATATATGCTGGCTGTAGTGATTACAATTTCAAAATTTACAATAAGAGTATGTTTTGCCAAAAGAATTTTAAAATATGGTATAAGAGAAACTACAGATGAACACATGATATGGTATAAGAAGCTCTAAGAGGAATTATAGATGAACCCATGACAGATCTATCTATCTATCTGTCTATCTCTCACCCTCTCTATCTCTTCATCCCAAGGGGGGCATGCGATACTCCGGAGACACCAACTATACTTTTTCTATATCTCTCACTAACTAGGTCTTGAACACACACACATCATGGGTTCATCTATAAATCCTCTTATAGCTTCTTATACCTGCTCTGCTGATCTACACTAACTGGTGTATTGTATTGACTGTTATTTTTATTCCTATGACAGTTTAGCTGGAGTTGGCAAGTTCATATGGGGGAGCATAGGTTCAATATGACTCACTATTAATTAGTAAGTCACTATATATGACTGTCAATCCTTAACTGTTAATCAGGCATCCCTTACTGTTGTTCATCAGTTAGTCACTACCTGTTAGTCATTAAGTCCGTTGTTTTGGTAGTTACTATTTGTTAGCCACTAAATATGTTATTTAGTCACAAACTGTTAGTTAGTCAAAAACTGTTAGTCAGTCAAAAACTGTTAGTCAGTCAAAAACTGTTAGTTAGTCAAAAACTGTTAGCTAGTGAAAAAGTGTTAGTTAGTGAAAAAGTGTGAGTTAGTACTGTTAGTCGGTCAAAAACTGTTAGTTAGTCAAAAACTGTTTGTAGTAAAAAAAAAACTGTTATTCTGTCAAAAACTGTTAGTCAGTCAAAAACTGTTAGTTAGTCAAAAACTATTTGTAGTCAAAACTGTTAGTAGTCAAAAATGGTTAGTTAGTCAACACTGTTTGTTAGTCAAAACTGTTAGTTAGTCAAAAAATTTTAGTTAGTGAAAAGGGGAGTTAGTCAAAACTGTTAGTAAAAACTGTGAGTCAGTCAAAACTGTTAATTGTCAAAAACTGTGAGTAGGTCAAAAACTGTTAGTTAGTTAAAAACTGTTTGTAGTAAAAAAAACTGTTATTCTGTCAAAAACTGTAAGTTAGTCAAAAACTGTCAGTTAGTCAAAAACTATTTGTAGTTAAAACTGTTAGTAGTCAAAAATGGTTAGTTAGTCAACACTGTTTGTTAGTCAAAACTGTTAGTTAGTCAAAAAATTTTAGTTAGTGAAAAGGGGAGTTAGTCAAAACTGTTAGTAAAAACTGTTAGTCAGTCAAAACTGTTAATTGTCAAAAACTGTTAGTCAGTCAAAAACTGTTAGTTAAAAACTGTTTGTAGTAAAAAAAACTGTTATTCTGTCAAAAACTGTTAGTTAGTCAAAAACTGTCAGTTAGTCGAAAAATAATTGTAGTCAAAACTGTTAGTAGTCAAAAATGGTTAGTTAGTCAAAACTGTTAGTTAGTCAAAACTGTTAGTTAGTCAAAAACTGTTAGTTAGTGAAGGCGGAGTTAGTCAAAACTGTTAGTAATCAAAACTGTTAGTCAAAAACTGTTAGTCAATCAAAAACTGTTAGTCAATCAAAAACTGTTAGTTAGTCAAACTGTTTGTAGTAAAAAAACTGTTATTCAGTCAAAACTGTTAGTAGTCAAAACTGTTAGTCAGTGAAAACTGTTAATTTGTAAAAAAAACTGTTATTCAGTCAAAAACTGTTAGTTAGTCAAAAACTGTTAGTTGGTCAGAAACTGTTAGTCAGTCAAAAACTATTTGTAGTCAAAACTGTTTGTAGTCAAAAACTGTAAGTCAAAATGGTTAGTTTAGTTAGTCAAAACTGTTGGTTAGTCAAAAACTGTCAGTTAGTGACAAACTGTTAATTAGTCACTAATTGTCACTAACTGTTAGTCAGTCACTAACTGTTAGTCAGTCACTAACTGTTAGTCAGTCACTAACTGTTAGTCAGTCACTAACTGTTAGTCAGTCACTAACTGTTAGTCAGTCACTAACTGTTAGTCAGTCACTAACTGTTAGTCAGTCACTAACTGTTAGTCAGTCACTAACTGTTAGTCAGTCACTAACTGTTAGTCAGTCACTAACTGTTAGTCAGTCACTAACAGTTAGTTAGTCATGTAAGTCAGCTAGTCCTTAACTGTTAGGAAACTGTAAGTTACTAACTACTAGTCCCTGACTGTTAGTCATTTTGTCCCTAACTGTTGTTCATCAGTTGGTCACTACTGTTAGTAAGTCACTGTTGTTAGTCACTTACTGTTAGTAAGCACTAACTGTTGTTGATTCACTAACTGTTTGTTAGTCTTGAACTGCCAGTTAGTCACTAACTGTAAGTCACTAACAGTCTGTTAATCACCCCAAGGATGTGCTACCCAGAAATTGGACCTATAAATAGAACAAACTGCTCTCATTACTATTCACCCCCAATTGTTACAACTCACCCCCAATTATATCAGGTCCTGCAACAATTGTATCTGCACCAATTGGTCGATTAATGAGTGGCAGGTGTACTTTTACATCAATGCAACAATATTAAGTATTTGTGATCATAAGATAGTTTGTAATGCTCTAGCTGACATTACTAAATGGTGGGGACCAAACCAGATGACACTTTTCCGTATGGGGCAACCAGTATAGTATGCTGGCTGCATAGCCAATACTGTACTATAACAAATATTGTCCTAAAGTTCAAGAAGCCAGCATAAAAAATCTTTCAGGAGTCATATATGGAGTATAAGTCGCTTATACAACTCATTTTCGCTGTATAACTAACATTTCAGGGGTGGTTATTTCTTGTAATTTTCTTGGAATAGTTTGTCAAATGTAATCTACAAAAAAAAAGCCATCGGTAAATAACCACCTGAAATGTTAGTTATACACCTCAAATTCGTTGTATAACCTATACTTATACATTGTATGTAAGAAGCAGAAGTAATGCAAAATCAGACCCATGTGTGAGGTCACTCATTTTATTCAGCCAATGATGGCCAACACTTGATTGGACATCGCACCATGGCTGGTAGCAAAAACATTTGCAACCACTTGTAAAATTTTTCACTGATGCATTCAAACTGTCAATGCTGCAGAGTTGAAGGTGTAAGTTCACTTTAATGAATAATTTGTTCTGTGGCAACTCCACTCGATTTTGTCGTGTGAAAATAAGCTCATTTATTTTCTTTATTAATTTTTAGTTGCTTATGGTTGGTCACCAAAATCTTTTCGATGACAGTTAAAATATAAATGTGATAAACTTGAATCAGACTGCACGGTTCAGAGGGGCAGCGTAGCAAGTGGTCATAAGTTTTGGAAAATTTCTCCAGGAAGAGTTGGCGCTTCACATCACTAAAAACCTCAAGCATTATATACAAAATTGCATGAAAGCAAACATATTTCCAGCAAGAGATCAAGAATATCAGTTTTCATGAATATTTTAAGGAAATGAACATTTTGTTGCTTAAACTTCACAGGCAATTCATTAATTTGGAATTTTTGCAATTTTTGTCTCAATTTTAACATTAAGTGGAGTTCAGCATCAAGCAAAATTCGCAGACGTTAAAAGCGTCCCAATGTGCCCTGGTTCCCCCTATTTTTCAACATTCAACTGCTCAACACTCAATGACATGTTTTAAACTCAATGTCATTGTTAATATACCATGCCAGGCTTCATGCCAATTATGTTCTCTTCCTGCTGTTGGCGATAGTACAAGCATATATGTAGGCGGGTCACATTGCATTGTGTTAGAGACTATTTTAGACTGTTGCATTTTCGTGCTTAATCACAGAGCGGACAAGGTGTGGTCACATTCGCTACACTAAATCCTGTGCACTCTAAAAACACTTTTAACAGAAGTTGACAAGTTTTTACAGCAGCCAGTAACTCATACGCCAGTAATTGTTGCTCTGTCATAAAAAAGGGGCCGTCAGAGCCTTAAAAATGAAGGAGCAACTATTAGATATACGGGGGGGAGGAAGGTTGGAGTTTTCCTCATCAGGAAATTATTCATTTAATGTTTCAACGAATAACGAGGACTTGCATTCTGCTGCTAGTGCATATCTATGTCCTCATTTCTGCAAGCACTTGACATTCCTCGAGTGTGATGCTGGATATAATAGTGTTTCTGTGGTACTTTTTCCATACATTTGCACTACCACTTTTCCCGAAAACTTCGTATAGTGTATACATGTATATGGCATAATTCCTGTCTCTGTTCCAGACTGACAAGTGGCAGCAGAATGCTGACTGTCCCTGGAAAAATCGAATTTGGTCAACAATAATTTGATCTGTTTTGGACAGATCACAAGATCAGGTCGCACAACAGCTGCCCATATTACTACGCCAAACTACTTTCACAAAGCATGGTTGCTGGCAAAGATCCAGTCTACTGCTTTGAATGAAAATGTTTGGAAATCATGAGAAAAAAGAAAATTTTTAAACTTTAGCATAAACTTTGCCTGTGAAAGGGATGATTTTACTCATCAGAAGTTTGATGGTGTTCAATCTACTTATGCCATAAATTTTATTGTATGTTAAATTGTGGTCAGAAAAGTGAAGAATGCTCTCTCACTTATTCGCATGTCCATACAAAGCCAATATTTTTGCTTTGTGATATCAAAAATGCTCATTTGTATTTATTCTGTTACTTTATGGAGATTTATTAACTAGGACGACAATATAATTTACAATTTCATAAAAGCTGTGTAACACTCAACAAAATGTCTTGTCCATGCCACAAGTGGCCCCCTCTATACTAGCATTATATGGGAGCTACAACATATACATCCTCCATGATAAAAAATAGTTCCAACTTATTTTGGTATTTACAGGCTGTCTGTTTAAAATTGAAGCCAACCAAAGTCAGATTAGACACTTACAGAGCTTTTGGAAATAAACTAGACCATCACTAAATGGTGGAACTGTCCTGGTTTCTTCCACACTGTCCTGGTTTCTTCCAGAGATTGAAATTCTGTTGACCACTCACAGGAGCTCGCGAATTTTGCAGCCTAGGTGGCAGCAAATAGCGGTCAACTTGTAGACAGGCATAATTCTGTCACGGCGCTATGCCAAAGGACACAATTTACCAGACATTATTGGTTCCATTATGCGTCTGTTGTTATTTATAAATAATATGAAGATAGTCCTTCTTGTTTTTGAGATATCACGAAAAAGCATGGTCGCATAAACAGCGATTTGCTCAAATTGCTGGATTATGCACACAAAAAATCACTACTTCTTTTTATTTGACCAAATTAGAACACAATCAAATGCCGCAAAAATGTTTTGAGACTGTGGCTATTCCCAGCAGATATAGTGTTAGTATCATGGTGGGGTTAAATATCATCAAAACACAATCAGCTAAAACTATCTCAAGAACATTCATACAGTGTACTTTAATGCTGCGAAACTGCTTAACTGAAAGATATCATATCCTGAGATGGCGTTTCAATTGCTGTACAATTAATTCCCACTAGTTTGTGGACACCTTCCTTTTCTAGATTAAAGGAACTCTTTTTAATCTAATTCACATCAATTTTAAGAAAATCTCACTGTTTTTATTCCCACGTGACTCTTCTCAGGTTCGCTTTTTAATGATATCGTTTTACTTTACAAAGATGCTAAAAACTATTTGGCATTTAAGTGTACGATAATTTGTATTCAGTTTGGATAAAAAACATTCAAGGGGGCAGTTTGGGGTTATATTTCTTGTTAATTCCAGAAATGAAAGTCACCAAGTTCATACCGTAGGAAATTTTGTTATTTTTGACGCTACTACATCTTGTGAAATTTGCCTCATCGGTTTATTTATTCTCTCGGAAGCACCTTTGATGCTAATTTGGGAAACTGTACAGCGGTCTCTGTGTTATAAGATTGCCCTTTATGTGGTCTCGAATTGGTCTCTCGTATACACCGTGTACCGTTTGCTCTACGCGAAGTGACCTAGTTAATCATAAAATCTTAAATATTGGGCTAGAAACCAATTAAGTTACTTTATAACATAGCCATCATGCTATATTTGGGTCAAAATTTGAAAACCTTGAAATTTCAGCTGAAAAAATTTTGAAAATTTTTCGTTCCAGAAATGCCTTTTAAAGTTTGCGTAGGGTGGGTCAAACAGTCAGCTATCACCACACTTTCATGTCCAAGGGTCCCAATGCCTCGCTGATCTGTACTGAGTTGATAAACATAGCTGTAATATTTTTTGACTGTCATTAAAATCACACTTCTAACTAAAAAATCCTGACCACTTTGGGCTAAACAATCTATTGCCTATGATTAGGCAAGATGCTTGCACATTTTGGGCCAAGTACCAGGTCTCTAGTGCCAATTATTTTTGAGAAACTGCATTTAATCAATTAAAATACCAAATATGTGTGTCATTAGCATCATACCAAAAACTTGAAATCCGTACCACTTAGAGCTGAATAATGTATTACCAACAAATAGGAAAGTGGCTTTTCTGCACACATTGAGCTATATTTCAGGTCTCTATGACCAATAGTCATTGAGATAGAACATGTCCTTGAACCAGAAATTTACAAAAACAAACAAAAACACTCTTTTCATCAATATTTTGGATTCTGAATAATAAAGATGATCTCCACTACTTCCTCCAGTGCCCAGTGTCTTTACTAAACCATATTTCAGATGCTAGACAATGGTTAAATGTTACTGGCACCCCATATTTGGTTAGTAGTTTCAGAGAAGCATCAAACTTCATACTTAGCATGTCAGATGAAACATTTATTGATAATATATATTCAACTGATTTCAACTCCAGTCACCTGCAACAAAATTTTAGTGACGTAAAGGCGATAAGCCATTTTTGACATGATGCTAATGACAGCGTGATGCTAATGATAATTACATTAAAAATCTTTGCCGGGACCCGTCGAAAACTGGCAGTCTGGCAATATGTGCATGCAATGACCTTATGAACACCAGACACATGTTCACAGTGATTTTGGTCCAGAAATATGTAGTCAAAATAGAGTAGCAAGGTGTTTGCTAATGACAAATTGAGATAGGACAACTGACATGCCATCAGAAATACTCTAATATGTTGGTTTACGTAAATGATACAGAGCTAAATATAGTTCAGTTATTTTCTTGGGTTCTCAGACAACATCAGAAACAAGGTTTTCTCACAGAATGTGTGTCCCTTTAATTTTTATTAAAGGGCCACACTCGTGGACTTTTTTTATAAATTGAGTGCCTCAAGTTTCTCCCTTGAAACAATATTATGTTGATTATTATGAATTTCACAAAATATTAACCTACAAACAACAGCATTTTAACTCAATATTTCAAGCCTTGAATTGGTACAATCAGAAACGACCCCTGTTGCAAGGAAAGTTTGCAAGTGACGTAAGGTCAGGTAAAAAATAAACAGCATGCCTGGCTGGTTTCACATGTCTGTAAGATTGGTACCATAAGGTGCTGCCACCTTCCAATTAGCTCGCACTCCTAGCTGGCCTGAAACAATAGACTACACGCATGAGTGACCATCAACTCCTCACTGAACTGGCTTGAGGAAGGAGGGAGGGGGGGGGGATCTCCAGTCCTACGTCATGCACCTTGCAGACCATGGTAGGCAGAAGGGCCAAATATTTTCATAATAGTGGCATTTTTAAAAATTATTTACTGTGTCTGGATAAGACAGACTTCTCTGATATTGTGAACATGTGTGTATTGGAACCTATTCAATGATAGAAACGCCTATAAATTGAAAGTTTGGTTTTGATGATTGTGTGCCTTTAAGAAACAAATCCGGCGTGATGCTAATGACGCAATATTGGAGACATCGACACAACAACCTCCTGCTCTTATACAGAATATTATTTCAGCTATTGGTGACCAGTTTTTAAAAGACTGACAGTCAAGTATCCATGTATGGAAGAGTTTAATTGAATTAGGATCCTGTACTAGTTTTTGTGATACGATCTTTCAAAGAAAATGTTGTTGGAGACAGGCCATTTTCAGGGGGGTAGGCCACTTCAATGCTATTTTTGGATGGGATAAAAATATTCTGCCACATATTTTTTGTATTAAAAGTTTTGCTAATATCCTTGTCTATGACAAATGACAACAAGAGGTCCTCTACTGGTCTTCTTGCCACCATGAATTATTGTTAAACACCGGAGACAAGAATTTCAGACTTATCAAATTTTGACCCATTTATGTATTCGACATTTTGATTTGAAATTACAATAATTAAATATTTAGCAATCAAAATATGTCGCAATTCTATTAAGAAATGCACTAAAATTTACTAAAACTGCCTAATCTTCCAGAAAACTTAACTGCTTGTTCCACATTTTTTATGTATATTACTTATACTATAAGACAGCTTACTGGTTATATGGTAAAGTTTTTTGTTGCTCTGTATATGAAAACTGGGAAAATTTAAACAAAAAAAATCCTTAATTAGGTCACTTAGTGAGTACACAGTGTATTTGAGTGCTGTTGAAATGTTTTAAGGTATGCGTTTAGTAGCAGTATACTTTATTACAAGAGGTTCTGATATAATACAACTTTAAACATATTTAATCATTTGTGTAAGTTATTTTCATACACTCTTAAGAGTCTTAACACAAAAGCAGCAATGTCCTAAAATTGTTGTTTCTGAATCAAACGACACATGGTTAGGAAAACCACCCCATAGCAAATATTTATCGGGCTGGTAGAGACACAACTCGATGTTTTTTTAAAACATGGAATTTACAACTATGCATGTCAAATGTGATCAAAGTCAGCCATTTTTATTTCATCTTGAAGACTTGGATATTGAAATTTAACACAAAGCAGCAAATTCAAAAACTCTTTGGTAAGCTACATTTCCTGAGTGACAAATGACAAAGGTAGACCTTTGAGATGAAAATTATACAATATTAGGCGAAGAATTATCCCAAAACATTTTGTATATATTTTATATATCCACATTTACCCACAAAATACTTCCAGTATGTTGAAATTGTCTGTTTAAAATTCTCTATCACTTAGCCAATCTTAGTTTGAAATAAACTGTGGGAGAGAAAAGCTGGAGAAGAAAATTGCTGACCACTTGACATGTCTGCTTGCAATTTCAAATGTTTTCCTTCATATTTGGATGACATTTTGCTGTTTCTGGTATGTTTTTATTACAACAGGTACTGGCCATTGACATGTAATATTATATGGTAATCAAGGGTTGTAGACAGGAAACAATTTAGGGGGACGGCTAGACAAAAACAATCAAATTCACCAACAACATTTTAAAGCAGCATCAATAAATACGTATTTTATTTAGTTATACGCGTAGTTTATCATCTCACAAAGGTCTATTTTTTGTAACCAATGAGGTTTTGCCCATCTTTGAAATACATAGACCTTTGTGTGATGATTGACAGTAAGAAGAAACTTCTAAAGGTCAGGATTAAGTTTACATAGTTAAATGCTTACTTGTTCTACCTAAAAGATGGCCTACGTTGTTGTTTTTTCTTTAGATCAGAAGAGCACATCTTGACATCCCTCCCTTGCCCCCTTACATTGATCTAGATTAAAATATTCAATGAGTACAGGAGTAAGCCCCTGCAGAAAATGATTTGCCCCCTCCTTAGGTGCCCATACCAGACTTTATTACAGAAAATTTACGAAAAATGTATTTTTTAAGTCTGTGCATATACTAGCATGATAGTTGATACCCATTAAATATGGGTGGGAGGGGGGGGTAAAATATGAAATCTGAATTTTGAACATAAAACCAGCGTAAAACCTTGTAGTGGGTGAAAAAAGGTTGCATGCAAGTGTTTGTGGATGGGCAACTTATACTATGGCTGGGAAAGACGGAGGGTTCCATGAATTAATAGTAGGATACATAATATATGTTGAGTGGGACATCGCCACATCGGAATTCTCCTTTTCGTCAATTCAGCATTTCAACTTCTTCCGCCACATGCCTCCTTCCCTCCACAACAAACAAATGTTCCCGAAAATTTCTTGTTGATATGTGGACATCCCTCACATGTCGTAAGCAAGCATGCATGTGCACATCTGTTAAGTTGTTTGCATTCATTCGAACTTTTTCATTTTAATAATTATGGCACATCCATTGTTGACATGCGCCTTTTAAGAATGAACACCGCTAATGAGTGGGAGAAAAATATAAAAGATATTCATGTGTAGTTACTGCAAATTCAAAAATTCAATTAGTATGAGTTCCAATGCCTGTTGCTATGTAGCGTTTTAAGTTCCTCCGATTGGTCCTCAAATGATCAGCCAATTAGAGGAAGCTTAGAATAGAAACTACATATAGCAATTTGCCCAGGCGACGCAAGCTGCTTGAAATTGCATAACTTATGTATTACAAGTAATGTGTTTCTGACTTTCCCTTTTTCTTCTTTCAGCAAATTCACGGTTATCATCTTTTCTACAAAAAAGAGGAGGGGTGAGTTGAAATAATTATTATACGATTATCTGATGATCTTTAATTTTCTGAAAATGCCTCGGTCTGAACAATCCTGATTACTAGCTGAAAATGCTTTAGTCTGAACAATTCTGATTAATTTTCTGAAGACACATTTCTGAACATTCCTGATTATTTTACTGTGTAAAATCCTGATAAGTTTTCAAAAATATGTTAGTCTGAACAATCTTGATTAGTTTTCTGAAAATGCATTCTGTGGTTAGTTATCTAAACATAGGGGAACGAGGGGCAAAACGGGCCGCCTAACTTCGAAGGCTCGCTGCACGAAGGTGGTATATAATGCGAATGCCAAATAAGGTCTGATCCATGAAGAAGTACCTATACCACTCGCTGAAACACAGAAATGTGCTTTTATAACAGTTCCAATTAAAATTTTCCCCTATTTTCAAAAATGCAACTTTATCCCCTTTTGCCCCATGCTTGGGGCAAAATGGAATTTCATATGGGGCAAAATGGAAAGAAATAAAGTTGCAAAAGTTCTGCAATAAATCAGCTTTTTTTTAATAATAGCCCAACTAAAAAGCATGTTGACAAACAAAAATGCATTAATTCATGTCTTTGCAATGTGAGAATATTGCAGAATACTAAGAGTAAACATAGCAATAAATTAAGAAATCATCATCTCAATACAGGACGCAATTATAGCTGGGCAGTGATGCTAGTAATTCTACATTCTATGTAATTATTTGACAAATTATTTAACCATAAACATTAGGTTAAAAAAGAAACAAAATTAGTAAAATTTTGTGGAAATGTGACGTTTTGATGAATATTCACATAACTCTGATTTCCGAGTTTTCTTAATAATTTAACAATTTAAACTGGTATTGGATTTTACAATGCTTTTTGCTATTTGAAAGTTAGTTACATTCGTTTCAGTTTCAACAATGCAGGGTTTTACCACTAAGCCTAATAAATCCTCAAGGTATTACTGATGACATGTATTAGATCCACAAATCTCTTGTGATTTTTTACAATTTTGCCTGTTATATGGCTAGAAAGAGTATCAAATGTCTCAAATGTCATGGTTGAATTGACCCAATATCAAGCTTCAACCTTTTCTAGGCTGGGATTGCTTTTTTGTGCTTCCCATTTTGCCCCCACATGAGGACTCCATCTTGCCCCAACCATGCAGGGTAGATTAATAATGACCTACTTACAAATGACTAAGCACCAGACTACATTTTTTTGCTTAATAAGCAAGCTTAGTAGTCCTCTTATAACACTGACTATGAATTATTCGGTTGGGGACGTCATTGGAGGTACTACACCATTTCCAAAAATTAAGATTTTTTTAAGAAAATCAATCAAAAACTTCAAATTCACATAACTGCATACCTGTAACGTTCTCATCAACGAAACTCTCAGGAAAAGTTGGTCATGTATCCTATTTTATTTTCCAACCGAAAAATTAGAAGATAGGTCAAAACATTCCAAGAAAACTTAAAAAACCATTTTGCCCCGCCGGTCCGTTTTGCCCCTCGTTCCCCTACATAAATCCGAACTTTCCTAATCAGTTTTCTGAAAATGCAGAAGTCTGAACAACATTGATTAGTTTTCTGAAAATGCATTGGTCGGAACATTCCTGATTAGTTTTCCAGAAATGCATTAGTCTGAACAACCCTGATTAGTTTTCTGAAAATATGTTATTAGCTGAAAAATCTTGATTAGTTTTCGAAATCGTGGTGGTCTGAACAATAATCTTGATTAATTTTCTGAAAATGTCTTAGTCTGGACAATCCTGCTTAGTTTTCTGAAAATGCAAAAGTCTGAACAACCCTGATTAGTTTTCTGAAAATGCATTAGTCTGTTATTAGTTATCTGAAGTTCTGAACATGCATTATAGTCTGAACATTCCTGCTTAGTTTTCTGAAAATGCAAAAGTCTAAACAACTCTTATTAGTTTTCTGAAAATTTATTAGTGTGAACAATCCTGATTAGTTTCCTGAAATGCATTAGTCTGAACTTACCTGGTCTATAATAAAGTTGTCTTTAGTGTCGATTCTCGATCTTCGGATCCATAGCTTCGATTGATTTACAATGTAATAGAAATACATATTTAAACAGATAGAGCTATGAATGAAAAACACACAAGAGAAAAAATGTTGAAGCAAAATAATACTTTACATAATACATGTACAACATTGCCATAAATTACATTCAGTTCCATATTTAATTTTTACGTGGGTCACTTTGCTAGGTATGAATAATAGAATACGGACTCAGGTAATATCCTTTGATCTCAAAGATATAAAGTCAACAAAAGTACACTGTTATGAATACTGCAGGTGGTAGGAATAAACATTTACAGCATGATATTAAAGGCATTTCCATGCAGCCGAAAAGTGCCATATTTCATATAGGCCTAATATTGACACAGTGTCGATATAGTTGTTTCATTTTTTATCTAATTTGTATAATGACGCACAGCGGGATACAGTAAAAATGACCTATAATAATGGAAATTTATGGAAAAATATTTTTTTAATCTCATAGCTGAGCATGGTAACCTTGAGCAATAATCAACCAGTCCAGCTCTACCCAATAGGCACTGTAATGGTTACCTTTCATTGGATGGATTGATGTTTGGGGCTTTACGTCCTGTATTTGTGCATTTGGCAGGCTAATTAGGACAGGAGGAGGACACAGCAATGGGGCAAAGGATGATTGAAACAGCCGTCCAACATAGGCTAGGCCCAGGTAACCCGGCAAGAGCTGGATTCGAATGCTGTACCCAGCGATTGGCAGTCTAGCACGCTACCACTAGACCAACCCTCCCCCGGTTGCCTTTCAAGAACTCTATTATAGCAAACAATAAAATCACTGATTCATGCCAAACTTGAGGGGTGAAGGAGGCTGAGGTCATCATACTTTCGAGCTATTTGATTTCTAATTGGCTGCGAAATTAAAGCATATGTACAGTGTATGTCTACATACGCAGGATCTCTCAACCAACAGCAGTACTCATTTATGATTTATGCACACAACACTTTAAAGGCTTGTTCAACATGCAAACAAAGTACAAATTTCATGGCTGCATTTTAGTGCATCACAATAAAGGTAGGCCATTATGTACCATACTACCACTACTTTTTTTAATGATAATTAAATTAAGTAATTTTAAAACACCAACCCGTCTCATTGTCTCTCCGCATCAATCTTTCTACTGAAATTTCTATAAATCTGTCTATTTCCCTGATATGCCGCATCCGTGCAACATTTCAAAATGTGTAATCAATCTTCTTAAAAGGTATTTGTAGGACTTAAAAATGCAGAAATCAGGCAAGTAATCATCGCTTAAAGAGCTTTCAGGAACACTTATCATGATCAATTAGTCCTTTTCCAAAAGTGCAAAAGAAATTTAAGCCCTAGTAGCAATATAGTCACTAGTTCCCCATCCATTGCGGGCAAGCTAATGTATTTACAGACTGAATTAAGGTGCTGTTGATGGATTCGCCCTCATTGGTGTCCTTTTATATTTGATATTAGTAGATTTCTTGTGTGTCTTCGAGTAGGAACAGATCTGTGCGTATTTTTTTCTGAAGAAAAAGCACAAGAACAAGAAATAAAAACACTAAGTCCTGGTGTCTACAACAACGAAAAACAGTAGGGGAGAGGCAGGTTAGTTGAGACATTTTTCAGAAAATCTCGCCTCCAAGCTAAACGGACGATGATATTGGAATGACGAATAGTCATGTGCATGGGGAAATACATTGTTCAAATATATGGGGAAACTTGACTCTCTCTGTTGGATAGTTTTTACCCCAGATGGCGTCAAAGTAGGGCATGTCAAACGTATCAACTAACCCACCTGGTAAGGTTAGTTGATACACCCAGGCAGGTTAGTTGATACATGAAACCCTGATGGACAATGCAAAGAAAAAGTCACATAATTCTGCTTTGGTAGGATACTATAAAATCATACGCCTTCATCGATCTGCTTTCTGTTCCCATGGATGCACATCTGCTACCATTGTGAGTCCGATCTGATGGTCGACCTGTTGGGAGGGGAAGATCTCATGATTAGTTCAACCTAAGATTCATCTATAGAGCTTTTTCATGTAAACTACTGAGTGACACCTAGCATTATGATTGTACTAATAGGTCATGGTTGTTATTTTGACCAGGCTTGCCAACAAAACCTAACCAATCTGCTGTATCAACAAACCCATTCACCCGATTATGTCAGAAAACAGCAGGTCTCTGGACCACAGTTTAACTTAGGTCATCTTTGATGGCTCATAAATAACTCTTTTCACACACCTTATCCATATACTAAGTTACTCTGAATCATCCTTCACTATAGCGAGAGAAAAAAAAAAGGCGATATTTCAGCACAAATTTACTCGGAACAGTGATTTTTGAATTTTTTGACTTTTCTCCTAATCTTGATTCTGATTCTACATTAACAAAGATGAGAAGATTGTGTTTTTTTATTCTGCTTCTTACAAATGCCGACACTTTCTCAAATGATCATTTCTATGACCAGGAGGTGGGGCGTATCAACTAACCTTGCGTATCAACTAACCTGCCTCTCCCCTACAGCTTACCAAAAATATTTGAAGGAGTATTTTCTCCTTTAATCAAGAAAGCCCACTGATCATCAAATCGCCACTTACATCATCATTGGATTATATTATGACTCATCAAATCGCCACTGATATTGAATTAAACCATGACGCATCAGATCGCAATTTACATCATTATTGGATTAAACATTATTAATCTCAGGCTATGAAACCTGATCCGTCCAGAACTATCGAGCCGCAGCAGTATGAGCAGCCTCAGCCACGGCACTGTACATATTGTATATAATGTATATAGTTATATTAACATTTTCCGTCCATTTGCGCACCTACTATTAACTTTCCGTCCATTTGCGCACGTACTATTAACTATTTACATGCTTCGATCTGTACATAGAGGTCCATTGACCTGCGTTCAGTTAATTTCTTAACATTTCTTAACATCTTAACATAATAAAACATAAAAGTAGTTGATTAAAACCAGTAACTGTTTTCTGACTCGTGTTCATTTTTCAACATTTTCAAAATATCAGTAAAATGACTTAACTTGTGTAAACTTCCAACGAGTCTCGCTCTTGACTCTCGAGAAAGGTCGTGGTCCAGTGAATCAGACTCAAGAATTTCTCAAGAAATCGTGGGACACTGTCCTTTCATAGTCACAATGATATAACAAGAGTGATTCAATTATGCAATGGATCAAGTTTTTTGGCTTTATGATATCTTTTGTCGTTATAACGTGAATCTGTATCTTGTTTCTGCAAATCATAGCTAAATGTCAGATAGTATACAATTTTAAAACATTTGCACAATTTCAACTTCGACATTTATCTGATATAGGCCTACAATGGGGATTATCAGCAACAGACATTTCAACTAAACAATGGTGCAAATTACAGAAAAATAATAATACCAGTCAAAACAAAACAACAACCCATTGCTCTGTAATTGTTATAAACAAAAAACGCATGAAAATCATGTCGAACAATGATCAAAAATCAAGGTGCTTATCATTGGAAACAATTCTCCCGAGTTTCTTAAGCAAACAAGAAAATGCTGAGTCAGTGCTGTCCGTGAGACTTCTCGAGACTCTCGTCGGAAACACTAGACTTCACCACTTCGGGATAGCCCTTGATTAGTATTGATACAATCTATCTATCTTTCTATCTATCTATCTATCTATCTATCTATCTGTCTATCTGTCTATCTATCTATCTGTCTATCTATCTGTCTATATATCTATCTATCTATCTATCTATCTTTCTATCTATCTATCTATCTATCTATCTATCTATCTATCTTTCTATCTATCTATCTATCTATCTATCTATCTATCTATCTATGTGTCTGTCTATCTATCTATCTATCTATTTATCTATCAATCTATCTATCTATCTATCTATCTATCCATCTATCTATCTGTGTATCTATCTGTCTATCTGTCTATCTATCTATCTGTGTATCTATCTGTCTATCTGTCTATCTATCTGTCTATATATCGATCTGTCTATCTATCTGTCTATCTGTCTATCTATCTATCTATCTATCTATCTATCTATCTATCTATCTATCTATCTATCTATCTATCTATCTATCTATCTATCTATCTAAAGGCAATCAAAGCATGCTAGGCTGAAACTTGTACTTCTTCCTGAATAATTATTTTTGACAGTCTGGAGCCTCCCTTACGCTGTCGCTTGGCTGCGTAGTAGCCAACTATGAAACTTCAGAAAGTGGTCTAGTGTTGAATCACTACCTGCTGACACTAGCATTTATAATTGG
Organism: Platynereis dumerilii; assembly: GCA_026936325.1. Lineage (NCBI taxonomy): Eukaryota > Metazoa > Annelida > Polychaeta > Phyllodocida > Nereididae > Platynereis > Platynereis dumerilii. Next base: position 7,600,599 of record JAPTHN010000010.1, on the reverse strand, counting down.
TATAGCAAAACCTTTCAACCAGTATATTCATTGATAGTACAGAATTACCATTGGTGTTTAGGATAATATGGTATCTATATGGAGCTCTCTGACTTTACATCTTCAAATGTATTCGGATTTTATGTCACAAAAGCAGCGGATCACAATGGATGTTGAACACGACCGATTTCAGAAACACAAAATATGTGCATATATGTAGTTTGTAAGCTGTCGTCCAGTATAGGACATCATATGAATAGATGTTCGATAACAACTCCTCGTTTCAATTTGGTATCCAGATGTTGAAGCACTTATTGGAACGCAGTTTCTCCCAGTGCCAGATTGTATTAACACGTGTTATTCTAAAGTGGTTGAGTCATCTTATATGGAACCTTTTTAAAGCTTCTATAAGCTGGTATAGATAAGGAACTCTAAAAGGTTCATTTTTCAATTAAAAATAATCCTACAATAAACAAAAACAACACTTAGATAATTTAACTGCACTGAACCCCCACAATGGAAGCCCTTGGGAGCATAGGGTTCTGTAATAGGGCGTTCGCATCAGTATTGAACCAGTTCAATTCAGTTGAACCCTTAATCAAATTTATTATCTTAAGTTTGCAGCGTCTTTCACGTTTCCCAATTAATGCCTTTTTTTTTCATATTACTTGATGATTTTGTGATTGTGTACCTAAAGTTGACAAGATATAAAGTCGTAATATTAAAGTTTTATGTCATATCATGAAGTTGTTCTGAATTATTTTTGTAATTTAATGTTTGTAGGCCTACAACATCGTCTTTAAGTTGACCTTTCATCACAATCAAAAGAAGCAACTTCAAAAAGTTATACATTGTGTGGCCTAACCATGCTAAACATGCTAAACAAACTTAATTCCAGGCACATTAAATGCAGATCAGTGAGGTTCTAAGGTAATCACACTTTAGCAAAAAATATAGTATTTCACATTAGAATATTTGGTTTGAAAGCTGAAATTAAATCATGACCTCTCTTTAAAAAGCCTTGAATAGAAGGAACAAAAGAATTTAAGGCATGTAAGTTTAGAAATTGAATTAAAGTTTAGAAATCTACATTAATAAAAGTTTAAGCTTAGAGGCGGATTCCAGAGGGGCAGTTCCACCTCCTCCACCCTCAAATAACCCAATTTCAAGCCCATTTCCCCTTCACAAACCCCCATTGGTGTCAAAACATTGTTTCTTGCCGCTGGATTTCACTAACTTGCCTAAAAAAACCAATTTCCCCCATTACAAGCGTGCGTTTTTTGACCCCCCCTCCCTACACATAACATTGGATCCACCACTGCCTCATGGCGTCATTTCTTTACACACAATGCATACCTGCCTGCTAACTTCTCTGACCAAATGCCATGCATTTTACCTCCTCTTTCCAATATACCTTTCAAATGCGCTACAGTTACATCATCTCCTTAGTGCCAATTTATCCTCGATTCACCTATATTTCCCATTTTCCCTTTGCTGCTGAGCCCATACCTTCGTGAGCTTACTTCCGTTTCGTCTGCTTTGTTGTGATCCAGCAGGATCCAGTATTTTCGCGCCGTTTCATGTATTTCATTCACGGCAACCAAACTGCATAAAACCATTGTGATTCTCTGTCTGTGTGTTTTACCCAATTAATGGACATTTCTTTTCTATGGTATATTGACTGAATACCACTTAATGTACTTCTGTGTCATAATGCCACTTAGTTAGGGCCAAATGTGCCACTTTGTCAAGTGCAATTTACCTTCACACCTACCAATACACAATTAAACACACACCCCAAATCACACAATTAACAATTGAATCATCCCTTTGACTATCTTTGACACACTATTGCACTTTACATGAATGATAAATCTGTTGACAAATGTGTAAATGAACAGATAGATAGATAGAATCTGATTGATAGATAGCAACATACATATATAGATAAATAGGTAGATCAATAGATAGATACTGATAGCCATATTAGACTGATAATCACACATAGATAAAGTAACATAGACAGTAACACAGATAGATAGATAGAAATAAATTGACAGGCAGTGCCATCATTAGGGACTGCTATCTATCAACGTTCAATCTGGCCTTTTTTGATTTCAAGTAGGCCTTCATGGGGAATATTCTGTCATTATTTATTAAGTTGTAGCCCTACACAATTTGCAAACATGCATATAGCTACATATACTCAGCATGTAAAATATAAACCTCCCCATCCTTTTTATTCTTATTATGAACTGAAATTTGCATTTGATTGTAAGAATATGGCCAAATATATGTTGAACTTTTCGTCCTTAAAGTCCATCAATATATCAACATTTCATTTGACATGATAGGCCTGGTGAGACAACGTGGCCAACAAACCTTTTTCTTTTCAGAGATCAAAATTTGCAACTTCAGCCCCCCCCCCCAAACTTTTATCCCTGGCAATGTCACTGTAGATAGCATTTGATCGTGGGTTGCATGTCACTGCAAAAACATGTCCCTCACTTTTCCTGATATCCCAAAGATCTATAAGAGCATACCAAATTTTACACTCCAAATTCCAATCTTCATCCCTGGGATCAATGTCAGCCTGCAGTATTATAATGTCACAGAACTGCAGTACCCCCCCAAAAAAAAGACATTCAATTGCAATCCTCTTCCTTTATTCATTTATCACTGGGTAATTCTAGTTGAATATAATATAATATACTGCAAGACGTGAATTTAAGCCAAAAATGAAGCCACTGCTATTGGCAAATCTGCTTATGGTTCAATATAAAAAATAACACAATTTTTTCCGATGTTTTTGTAAGACTTTGAAGCAGAAAAGAAGCACAGGCATATTTTGGGGGGGGGGGGCAATAGGCCTATGTCCCCATCCCCAAGGCCCGCAACTGACACAGGGAATTTAGGAAACGCCACGAACCACTGTAGTTTTTTCATGTTATGCCAATTCTAGCACTCAGGGAAATAGACTCAGGCAAGGCTGTAAAGAATAACATATTTTCATAATCCATGGGAAAATTTGAAATCAACAAATTTTGTTTGGATGGCCTGTAATCAGTCACTTTAGAGACATTCCCAAGGGATGAAGTTATCCCTGAACAAAATAACCTACAGGTTTAAGGGAAACAACTGGGCAGTCATAGAGTCTCAAAGACCAGCCTCTTCTGTTTTCTAATTACCATACTCAGCGACTTACTTGCATCTGATTGGTCTAGGACATGGCCATTCTCAACAAATGTGATAAGGTCTTTTTTTATAAGGTGATTTCTACAGTAGATACTCCCGATGTTAAATGTTTACAACTGGTCAATCAAAATGGCAAGGGAAAGATATGTCAATGTATTTCATTTTTGCAAACTCATCTTCCTCGTCTTCCTTTAATTTAATTTTACTGTACGACCATATTTTGTTTCAAATTGTATTGTTATAAGTTTCTGAAGTACAGGTTCATCTTATTGTCATTTTTAGCACCATGGGGCATATATTGTCAAAATAGAATTTGGGCAGTTTAGAAGTAGGCTTTCTTGTCAATATGTGCAGTGCACTATATGCCACAGAGCAGTAGCCCACTTCTGTCATTACGAATCATCATTCATCATGAGTTTAATTACAAAAGAATGTTTCATGCTCTCAGGAATCCGCACCTATTATGTAAGACAGCTTTTCATTTAATTCTCGAATGAGGCAAACATTCTTACATTGTGTCAGTGACTTTTCGCATTTCCCATTTTATACGCTTTATTGAAACCTCTGCGAGTCCTCAGTGCTGTTACCGATGCCACAAAGTACACCCACTGCTTCATTGGAATAGTATACTTACTTTTGCGAGATTTACGACCCCTACCAACTAACCTAGCACAAAATCCCCTGTTACAAATTCAGCGACCGTGCCAGCTAATATAGTAATAAGCATCAATGGTATGATATATGCAAACATTGATAGTATCAATGATGATAGACAGATAAATTATGAAGCTCCTCCTAGATAGACAGGTTGATAGATAGATAGATAGATAGATAGATAGATAGATAGATAGATAGATAGATAGATAGATAGATAGATAGACAGATAGACAGATAGATAGACAGATATAATAGATAGCAATGGTAAGTGCAGCCTTCTAATGCCCAAGCATATGATGTAATATCCCCATACTTTCACTGTTATATGTTCAAAAGCTGAATTTATGTCTCTTATACCTACACAGTGAGCACATTCACCTCAGATAACTCCTCTCTGCCTTATCTTTACAACCGCAATATGTACAATACTTGGTAACTTTCTCAGATCTGACAATGAGCAAGGCAAGAAAGTTTTCTGACCAGTCGTTCAAAGTATTTTAAATAGATGGATAGAGATATATAGATAGATATATAGATAGATAGATAGATAGATAGATAGATAGATAGATAGATAGATAGATAGATAGATAGATAGATAGATAGATAGATAGATAGATAGATAGAGAACTAGCACTGCAGTCCAGTGCATAAATTAGAGATAGACAACAGAACTGGAGATCCCTGCTTTTGGAAGCGGATCGACACGGACCGAACTTTCAAACACTTTTGGCAGAAAATGATGCCATAAATTCTCCCAGGTTATTCTGGTGTCCATAATGATTATGGAACACTCTTTTTCGGTCCCAAATTATGAAATTTCTGGCTTCCAAGATCTAATGGACACCATATCAAATTCTCATAAAATCATAAATGGCCGTTGATGAAGTGACCATGGTTTTATAAAGAAATTTAAGCAGCTGGAATGATGCTGGTAGCTACCTACAGCTTGTTAATAATGCTAGAGTAGAATATGATAGAATAGAATATGATCGAATTTTTATGCACAGAAGAGTATATAATAGATATATACTATACCTCTTTTGTATATATCTTCTGTGTTTTACTCCATTATTGATTTGTATTCTTATTTTTGTATGACACATGTAGTGTATCTTCATGATATTCCGTTGTCTAATAAAAGTTATATATATATGGTAAGTGCAGCCCTCTTAGACCAGTTGTGACTGACCAAGTGGTACACAACATAAAAAGAACAATTGCTAATTGGCTAATCTTTTGTCACTTAGAAATGTGTGGTTCAAGAGATCACGCTGCCAAAATGTGAAAAGCGCGTTGAGATTTTTTCACAATGTCATGACAATGTTGCAAAAAGGTCGCATGCTAAGGTCAACTCCCAACATTGCTTCACAACGTTGTGACTGTGTTATTTCTACCAGGCAATTTTACCTTATTTTCACCGACATTTCGACGTTGTTGCAACTTTGTTGCGACTTTGTTGTTGCGGCGTTGTCATGATGTATATGCAATTTGGAGATGGTCATTGGATTGAGATTCCTCGGCTTATTGCACATGTAACCAAGGATAGAACAGAATTGAATAGTACAGGAATAGAATAGAATTGGATTTTAAATGATGACATAAAATCACAGAGCTTGCTAAATACATATGAGTTTTCTTTGGCTATATTATTAGTAAATATTACAAACAGTTCTACGAACTTGCATGCAATAGATCGTAGGCTGTAAGATTAAACTTGGAGAAATTCAATACTCAGTTTTTTTAACTTGGTAGATTGATACTGATGTATCACATCAAAGTCAAATACGCCTATATACCTGAAGGCGAAGCCGTGGTCATTCTACAGGAACTATAGGCACGAACTCTTCGAAGTAAAATGAATTTATTTCAAACTGAAAAAGACTGCCTGTGACTATGTGGGACAAATTTAATTAAAAAATTTAAAATATGATTAAATGCAAAACTTTTCAAAGGACATCTTCGGAGATTACAGATAGGCCTATTTTGTATGGTTAGATTTTAAAAGATGTCAAACAAAATACCAAAAATAAACTATAATGAAAGTGTTTTGGTGTGAGTTAATATAAAATCTTAAAAGAAATACAAGGATAAAGACACCATGCATTCGTGGTGACTGCTTGCTCACATGGGACATTGTTCAGACACAGAAAGCTTAAAAGAAATATTTCAAAGGCTGAATGTATGTGTCTTATTCCTACACAGTGAGCACATTAACCACAGATAACGCCTCTCTGCCTTATCTTTACAACCGCAACATGTACAGTACTTCGTGACTTACTCAGATCTGACAATAAGCAAGGCAGGTAAATTTACTGACCAGCTGTTCAAAATATTGTAATGTATGGATAGATAGATAGATAGATAGATAGATAGACAGATAGATAGATAGATAGATAGATAGATAGATAGATAGATAGATAGACAGATAGATAGATAGATAGATAGATAGATAGATAGATAGATAGATAGATAGATAGATAGATAGATAGATAGATAGATAGATAGACTGATTGATTGACTGATTAATTGATTGATTGATTGATTGATTGGTTGGTTGATTGATTTGATGTTGTGGTTGCAGCCCCTCTAAGCCCAATTGTGGGCGCTCATGAGAGTTGGTCGATGAGATTCAATAAACTATGCACAACTTCAAAACTGATCTTAAAGGCAGATGTAGCATGCAGTCAGTCTTCCTTCTTTAGAAGTATAGAAACGAATTCCTCATTTATTCACCAGATTATAATTTCAGCCAATATTGTATAGTTTCCGGAGGACTGAAAAAGTGAACAGGAAATTGTATCTTCACCATTGAACATTGGGGGAGCTGCAGCAGGGGAGAGCTCTTCCAGCTTTCTGATCAAGGGAGCTAAGCTCCCCCAAGCTCCCCCCCCCCCCATTTCCATCACTGCAGATATGTATACGTATATGACAAACGCTGATCTATATGACAAACAATAACAGACAAACACGTCATTAAAAACTCCTATGTATACCTAGGCCTATAAGTCCGTAACGTCAACGTTGAACGTTCATGTAAAATTATTGAGGGATGCCGCTTTGCAAAGAGCTATAATGGAAAAAATACTTCCCTGTGCTACACTTTGTTCATGGACAAATATAGAACCCCCTTGCCTCTTGACAGAACTGGGACACATTGAAAGATCCAACGGGGTGACATATTGGATGCAGAACGACACAGCTTAATGTAAGAACTGTGTAGGAACAACAACTGTCTAAAAGATATACCTTATACATTTTTCCAAGCAGCAAATTTAGCTCCTGGCATGGCACAGATCTCACTGAGCTCAGCAGAATTGGTAATGATTGGGAATCTCTACTTCTTACAGTCAAAGTATTACAAGTACTTGTATTCTGCGGTTTGTGGCCATCAATGACCTTGCAAGAGGCCCTATCCAATCCATGGTATTTGATTTAAATGAGCTGTCAAGTTAGCAGTGAGTCAGTTGAGACCTCATTAGCAAGTGCTGCGATTCAGTAGGTGACTTGTTTAGATAGCATTAAAGGTATATGATATGACCTCACAAAATTTAATAGCACGCATATGGCCTATCTCAAAAATAATGAAGCCACAGGGCCGGATTTCATTGGCGGCTAAACAATGTAGGAATGGATGTATGCAACAACTTTATATTGCACTACTGCTTTGAATATATTCTTGTGCCAAAGTCCAGAAAATTTCATGACAATATTACAAACGGTTGTCGAGATAATCTTAAAGTACATTGAAAAACGTGAATTTTTCTCTATTTTAGCGTGACATCACATTTTTCTTCATTTGAATTATTTCAGGTGTATTAAATTTGACATATCGCATTGTCATTTTCTTAGTTTTCCTTTTATCCCTATGTCCAAAGGCTTCATAAATTCATTGAAACAACTATATTTATGTGCTTGTTTTCACATCATTGAATTCTTCGTGTTCAAAGTTTGACTTTGAAAAATTGAGTCAAATTTGAATCTTCCTGATCTGGGTTGTTGTAATTTCCCTTTTATACATGTCAGTTGAATCTTTTTGCCAGTAAGATCTAGTATAATATCTACTTAGTTGTTTTGGAGCCTTTCATGCTTGTGAAAAATTCATTTCATGACAAAAATCCAATGAATATGGGGGAAGGTGCATGTGTCGCACGCGTAACGCAAGGCGTACTTTCGTGTGGCAAAAAGCTATGAAAGCTCTGATTTTAACCTGGATTGGCTTGAAACATAGCAAATCTGTGAATCATCAATAAACTAGGGACCAATACATGCTAGTGACTGATACCTGGTGGTAAAATACAAAAATTACTTTGGCCAGTTGAAATTGTTTTAAAGGAAAACATATGTTTCTGTGGCAAATTTAATTACGTTTTTGAAAAAACATTGCTGAAAAATTATCAAAAAATAGTGTGTTTCTCACAATGTATTCGATGTATTGGAATGAAAACTGCCCTGAAGACTCTACACTATTTGCCCTTAGTCATCATATAAAGAAATTTGATTTACTTTGATGATAAATTGACATTTAGTTTAGTTTTCTTTTGTAGACATGGAAATGAAAACTTTTAAATATTCGGAATTATTCTGCTATAATCAATTATTTCCACTGGTTGGAACTCTATGGTAAATATATTTTCTGGAACTTAGATATGTCCTTAACAAAACTGCATGGTCATTTGATAAAAAAATACACTATAAAAATTTGATGGTCATGTCACACTTTGGCTTCATTATTTTTGAGATAGGCTAGATATGTCATAGAGAATAACATGGCATGGATAGGGAAATGACCTTAAAGGAATCCTGTAAGCAATTGTCATTCATCTGCTGTAAGATAAAGATATCTAATTGTTGCAAAATATAGGTATACTGTGAAATGACCTGTTTGTTTACAATGTGGTGTTTATGATAGCTTATCTAGTGTACTATTTTTAGCATTTGTGCCAGGGCTTCAATATGCAAAGCTGCCAGTTAGTGCCCAGCATTTCGCAGATTGAAATTATTTTGGTGAGGCATGAACATATAACAATGTCAGGGTATTCATGTAGGCCTATGGCTGAACCTGGGCACAATGGGCCCTTATAAGTAACATCCGAGTGCTATGTAATTAGTCACATTTATTTCGACAAGTACTTCACCGAAAACATTCCCCCGTGGCCGAATGGTTAAGCATGCTTGTCCACTGGCTCTGAGGGTGTGGGCCCGTGGGTTCAAATCTCACCCTGGGAACTCACTTTAGTCCGAGCCCATGGGACATTAAATGGAGGTGGGTCGTATCCATCGTATCCAGTATTCTATGCTGGGGCAACTGAAAGACCCTGGGCATCAATGAATCAATAGGGCATGTACCAGACTCCCAGTCTTCTCATCTCATCATCATATGACATTCACCAAAAATGAAAGTGCAACTCCCTTCACAAAGATGCATGGTGGTTGAGCTGCCCTGGCTGATCCGGGGTATACCAGCACAACCAAAGCAAGCAAGCGTCAGCTACTCTGAACAATTGTAAAGGTAAAGGTAAAGGTGTTCTTATTTAACGTGGGTAGCCAACGAAAGTCCCCACCTGGAATGGATGGTACAACTTATTTCCAGTTGAGCCCACGGCACGTGTCATTTACCTCCCCGACATTCAGACTAGGCTAGTACTGCTGGCAACAGTACCCAATTAAGCAATCACCCAGCACTGAACTGTCAGTTGGGAACTCAGCAGTGGCCGGGAGTTCAACCCGGGCCACCGGCGCAGCAGTCCAAAGTGCTAACCACTACACCACTGAGCCCCTAAGTTGGTGCTGCAATATCACAGGATACATGAAATTTTAAAATACGTTCGATTATACCTGAATACGTCATATTCAAATTTAAGAAAAACGAGTCTTCACATTATGTTACACTACGGTAACAGACTATATTAATGTTAGCCCAGGTATTCTGAAGCCATTTGTCAGAAGATGAGAGTTCTTGCTTTGTAAAACCACTGCAGTTGTTGCTACTGACACCTCAATAGATCAGTGCCAAGGACTTGATATTGATATAGGATCGAATGTTAATTTACACTCTACAAATACACAGGCAAGGTGAAAAATTGTTCGTGAAATTAAAACTTGAAAGAAATAATACCTTTTATGCTTACTTAGTCAACTGATCCAAAATATATTTTTAAAATACAAAAGTGTGCAGCTTCTTTTTTTTGGATGATCATATATTATAATTCATCGATGTCTGCAAATAATGAATGTGAAATCAACATGTCAAACTGCAATCAAGAAATATGATTTTAAATAAAAGCAATGGCTTCAAATCTATTGAGTGCATTTCATCCTTTATTGTCTAAATTTTATGCATAAAGAATATGCACTGGACCCTGCAACAACCACCCTGGATCCACATTGCATGCAAAAAGTTAATCTATTAGAATCCAAGCCTCAAAAGCACTCACCATTTTAGAGCAGCTGAGTGGCTGGATGCCAGGCCAGCTCAACTGAAGTCTTTACCTCCATGGGTTCGAACCCTGTGTCGGGAATCCAAAATCTTCAGTGGAACTTTATGATATACCAGCTGTATGTTGTTCGGATGAGACATTATTGTTTAAGGCCCTTTATATCAGTGTCTGTGCCTGGCAATTAAAAGATCCCTCACATGGGGTAAATGTGTAATGTGTCCAGGACTCCACTCTCTCTTCCATCTCATGAATCAACTCCCTGAGCGCCAAGAACTGGGCTTAGAGGGCTGCACATTTCGTATCTATCTATCTGTTTATCTATTAATGGTTGCATCAAACATTTCAAATTTAATTAATTCCAATAAAAAATAAGCCCCAATCATCCATACATCTCCAATCATGGAACATGGTCGCCAAAAATAGGAGGTGTTTCTAAAAAAATAATTTCATGTTTGAGGCCATGCTCCTAATAACATGTGCTGTTTGGATTATAACAAACACTCTGGATGGAGAATTTATTGATGACCTGGTTTAATAATCAGTCTAAATTAAACCTTGGTGAGATTCAGAAGCCTGCAGATTCCTTATCAGCATAGTCTAGCTTCTAGCATGGCAGCAAAAGTATGGGTCCTCCCAGAAATGTTTATAAGCCACCCGGCAGAAGCTGCAGAACTTTGCTGATGAAGATAAATGCTTGAGAGTCAACATCCATGCTCTACACAGATTTCACGTTTTTGGGTGCGAATTTCATAAAAATTGTTTTAATTACGTTTGGTTTAAGTTTTGCTTATCCCACTTGTTGGTGACAGCCAAACGAAAGGATTATGCATCTGATTTTCACTCTAAAATTTGTTATGAGACAGCTGACTCTTGATCATGACTAATCAAACAGCCTCTATGTTTCCCATGCTGAAAGTAGAGAAGATGACACTTCATCATGGGCTATCATGAGTCACGAAGTGCCATTTTCACAGTACCACAGTCCACTTTAATTCTATATCAAAGTGTTTCACAGTAAGGAGACGTATCCCGCTTGTTGGTGACAGCCAAACGAAAGGATTATGCATCTGATTTTCAATCCAAAATCAGTTATGACAAGTCAAATGGCCTTCTCTTGATCATTACTAATCAAGCAGCCTCTATGTTTCCCATGTTGAAAGTATAGCAGATGACACTTCATCAGCTATCATGAGTCACGAAGTGCATTTTTCACAGTGAACTGGTCCTCGTGTTGTCTTTGTCAAATCGAAAAAAAACTGTAAAGTACATGTAGTCCTTTAGTCTCATTATAGCATGGAAACTATCATTTAAATATCATTTGGAGGCTTTGACAACTGTCGTTATGCCTTGTCATGTCTTGTAAGATGCAACCTTGGAGAGAAAAACTAATTGAAGTTGTCTTAAACTTTCTTGTGAATTTCCCTAATTCGAAATTTGCATTTTTGATATCTCATATTGATAGAAGATGTTATTTTTATAGTTTGCCAAGGGGAAATCTCATGTTAAACTTCAATGGCATGCAATTAACCTCTAAATAAACTCCTACTTTGTGTAGGGGAAACCGGGGCACATTGGGACACTTTCATTACAGATCTCATATAAGTGTGCCATGTCCCATGAGAATATATGCAGAGATGATGTCATTATCTAAATACTGGCATCATTATCTGGGCACTCCTTGTGAGCATTTGAGACCACAGCTCAAGTATTGATTCCAAGTGCTAATAACAAATTAGCTTACTGACTAAGTGTGAATAACAACTGATTGATCTGTTTTCATATGTGTAATAATTATTTTGCATGATGGTTTATTCAGTTGGAGCATGTTAGCAGGGATTAGAAACTTTTGGGTGTTTACAAAACATCAAACAGAATGATCAGTGCCGACCAACCTTTTTTGCAGTTTCTTGTGCATTTATGATGGTCTGATGAGGGAAGGTCCCAAGTAACACAGCTGAAGCTGTGAATATACCACTGTGACATCAGTATGCTCATCTTGACATCACATGAGCATTGTGGCAGTTGAAAAGAACAAGGCACACTAACATGAGATCTGTAATAACGCTTACCAATTTTGCTCAATGCCAAAAGCACCGACCAACTCAGAAGTTTGCATGAATATCACCAATACTATTGAGCTTAAATCCAAGGCATAATAAATTAGACTGCACCCACCCTTTAATTTCTCAGGCACCAGTGAGTGTGTTTATCAGGATAGCAATGAATAACTGTTCCTTACGATGTATCAAATTCATACAAGCATTGAGAAAGCCTTATTGTTCATGGTTTGTCCACAGAATGGTTTGAACTTAACCCCTCTGATTTACTTTAGTAGTAGCAAAATAATTTTTTCTTTGCATTCATCTGCATGTGGCTGTAATTTGTCAAATAAAATGATAGAAACATCAGGATGTGAAATTACAAGATATGACGGCACTGCCATATCATACATGTATATCTTGCCAGGAACCAAGAAAACCCCACCGTCCCATAGTGCCCCACATCCCAATGTGCCTGGTTCCCCCTAACCTCTAAATATTAACTCCCACTTTCCCTATACATAAGAATGTTTCTTTGCTTAATATTCATTTCTTGAACATGAGCTATGACATTAGTCTATTTCTTAACGACCTTGAACCCCGTGACATTATTGACATAGCCCTAATGAGGACTTCTATGAAATAACCTACCATAATTACCTGAGTCCATCTCATTAGGGCTGCCACATGTACTGGTCAGCTGCAAGTCACACAGGAAAATGATTTGGGCTACTCAGTATTTGGACAGTTGCTCTTGATGGAGATATCTGGTGACCTGTAAAATATCGGGTGACCTGTAAAATATCTGGTGACCTGTAAAATATCTGGTGACCTGTAAAATATCTGATGACCTGTAAAATATTTGGTGACCTGTAAAATACTGGAAAAGCCAATTTCAACAGACAAAAACAATTAATTAGTTGGGGTTAGTATGGAAAAGGCAATAGTACCAGTACATAGGGTTAGTGTGGAAAAGGTAAGAGAAACCAGTACATGGGGTTAGTATGGAAAAGACAAGACACCAGAACATGTATATTTGGCGTTGGAGTAAAAAGCGACACAAATTTAGGTACAGTGGGTTGCAGAAGTATACAACACCCCCAAACAGACTTCAATTTCTTGACGTATCTTCCTTCAGAAATGCATCGTTAAACCCGTACTTCTATATATATATGCTCTTATTCACCTCTTTTGCAATCTCCATTCACCATAAAAATAGTATACACAGTATGTGGCATACCAAAGCAATAATTAATTATAATGGGACAAAATTATGCTGCATTTCTTCATACGAATGACAAGATCCTTGGTGTTAACATTTTCTCCAAATTCGATAGATGCCCAATTTGTGGTTATTTGATATATCAAATAGAGCAAGGTAGGTGACACATTAAATATTAAAGGTAATTCAAACAGTTTGGCAAATGACATGGATAAGTGTTATAGGGTTACTCCCTTGATGATTCCCTAATGACATCATATCAATTCTGACCAATCACAGGATGGGCTTTAGCCATTTTGTTGCTTATACCTTGCATGCTTCCATAATCAGATAATGTGTAATAGCAATGTCGAATGACATTGTGTTGAAATGATTCAACCCCTAAATCTTGACCGGGTACATGTATATCATGTATGATGCCATGCATGCAAATACAGGATTAAGAAAAGAAAAGATTATCCGTACATAATGATTTAATTAACTGGGTTCGGTCAGAACTTGGTATCAGTTAGACACCGATTTTGAGGGTTCTGATATGACTGGAGGGAGGATCTTACTGACGCAAATTGCCTGTTAGAATCCAAAAATGAGGTTTTCTAAGTGACTACGATTTCATACGCTTCTTCAACTAGCAATTATTGCAAAATCTGACTCAAGTTAATGCTGTTTGGTTCCCCCATAAATTCTGTCCGCGGTAAAATTCTGTGTCACTAACGACTAAGTGAACTCATTTTAAACTTTGATGACCATCAACATGCATTGCAAGGCATCACAATTTCTTATTGTTTTTTCTTATGTTTTTCTCTTGTTTTCCACAAATTTACATTTCTCATGAACTCTCTTTTCTGTTCTTGTTTTTGCTTCAACAGAAGAACATGGTGAGTAGAATAAAATAAGTAAAATGTTTTAAACAAAGTTTTCAAGTCTGTGGTTGTGTTAATGTCAAATATTGTTGTTGTGTGTTGTTTTTTTATCTGGGAACTAAAACAAGTTATACTCATTCTGGTCTACTACAATGAAGGTCTTTGCTTGCTTGGGTTCAAAGCTTGAACCCTAGACGAGGAACCAACATTTTCAGTTGATATTCAAGAAGAAAACCCAACTGGATGTCATTTGGATCAGACTTTAAATTGGTAGTCCTCTGCGGGAAATTACATTAAGTCAGATTTACAGATTTGACACTTTAGCAGCTTGTGTAGCCCTGCTATTACACCTTAGCTATTTCATTGTTAAACTGGGACGAGGCCATCAACCAAAGCTCCAAGTGAAACAGGAGCTGAGCTACAGGCAAAATGTAATGGTGTTGGACATACTCACACGGTGTACGTCCGACACTGTGACATTTTGCCACAACTCAACTCCTGTTGCACTTGGAGCTTTGGTTGATGGCTTGTCTGATACCCCTATTACCTGACCTCGTGGATCGCCGTTTTACAATGAAATAGCTGAGGTGTAATAGTAGGGCAACACAAGCTGCTGTAGTGTCAAATCTGTGTATCAGACTTTACAGAATTGCCCACGTATCAATGTGTACTGGTGGGCATATATAAAAGATCTATCACACGGAGTAAATGTGTTATATGTTGTGGACTCTCACTCTCCCATCTCATCAAACAACCTTCATGAGAGGCAAGGATTTGGCTTGGAGAGCTGCACTTACCATAGTCTCCTTGAGCACAGCCAAAAGCCTAAAAACGTTAAGTCATTCTCGTCTCTGTAGTACAGCCATGGCCGTTAGTTTTCACTCAGCTGCTATGCTTCACCATGGTGCTGTTGTTCTGATCAATCATAACAAAGCAAATACTCACTCAATCTTCATCCAATTGTCAAAAATTATAGTCTGTACACAGTATAGCAGGTGTTCTGATTAAATGGTAGAATGAAAGAATTTTACGTAATGACTGTATGGCAAAATACTACATTAGTGGAAATTTAAGCATAAGCAGTTCTGATGCCATATGTCACAGTAAAGTTACCAAAGTGTCTGAATGTGTTAGGTACACATCAAATTAATCATTAATGACAAAATTACAAATAGATACATGGTTTAACTGTTGGTTTGTCTGATTTTACAGAAACCATTTTGGCTTTAAACATGCCCAAAATCGAAGTAGGTGTAAAAAAATAGAACACCACCTTATCTGAACAGACAATTTTGTTAAATGCTTACCATGGATGTCGAATTTAATAAAACAAATGAAATTTTTATCAGAAAATAAATTGGTTTACTACTTTATTATTACTTGAGAAATTAAAACAATTTTTGTAAATATAAACACTTCAAGCAAACCCGATGAGAAAATTTTAAATCTGCAGATTTAATTGTGATTTTGTCCTGCATGCTTAGTTTGGTGTCTGCCAAACACATCCACACACTTTGGTGACTATTACTATCATGCAAATGATGTTTTACATCAGAACTGATTATGTGCTTAAATTTTGCAACTAATTTAGCATTTTGCTTTACAGATATCATATAACATTCTTTCATTCAAACAAATTTTATCAAAACATCTGCTACTGTGTACAGACTATAATTCCCGACAATTTGGTGAAGATTGAGTGAGTACTTGCTTTTTATGATTGGTCACAATGATGGCACTGACAGCCATGGCTATATATTCAAAGGTACCACACTCTTACTGAGCTGCTATATCCATCTGGACAGAATATAAGTTATTCTTGAACTCAGCCATTCCAGAGTAGTGTATACAAAGTTGATACAAATTTGTAAGAACTTCTGTCATGATGATGTTAGCAGACTCAGTCAGTCAGAACATAATACCTTTGAATATATTGGTAACAAGTGAAGGCAAAGCTCTTTTAAGCATAGACCTGTGATTTTTGTCTATCAATCTATCTATCTATCTATTCATCTATTTATAAATACATTTTATCTACTAAGAATTACCGTCAATGTCATAAACAAAGTTAGCCAAATATGGTTATTATTCATAATTAGTCATTTGCTCATCATTAAGTCAAGGTAAACATGATAAATTGTGCACAGCAACATATTTAACCAATTAAGGCCATGGCTGAACTACTGGACCCATTCAGTTACAGTAATGAACCAATAATATATCGAGGCTGATTGGACCTCTAGCTGAGTAAAATCATTCTTGTGAAAGAGGATAAACTTGCTGATGCTTTGTACACATGTATACATTCTACGTACATGTACCATATACATAATATGTATATAGAACGGGGTAAAGTTGGCTTGCCGGAGGACAGTTGCTTCCCCCTCCATAATTTACCCCAACTGAATGGCAGGCATACCAAATTTCGAACTTGACACAAATGGTCAAATGCCCAAACAAAGCTGTTATTTCCAGCATATTGAAAACATTATGAACATTCCTTTTTGTATTCAGAATGTAAACATCACAAAAAATATGTTATTTTGACAGGTGTGATAATGCAATTAATAAACAATAATATTAAGTATTTCTATTGTGCCAATTCCAGTAAACCGCTCTTTAGCGCTTGGTTAGATTGGCCAATATTTCTATTTTGCAAAAAGATATATGTTTCCAATCGCTTTTTAAGGTTATCCAGTGTTTTTGATTTGCATACATTTTCTGGCAGTCTGCCAAAGCACTGGTGATGAATAGGAGAAGGCTCTATTTTCCAACTTGCTTTGATTTTACACTCTTGCTCATAAATATGGAATATAGGAAAACACGAAAACGACCGTTGAATTGTGGCCACCCCACTTGAATTAAATTGTTAAAATAACACTTTTAAAAACCTAAGTGGATTCCTAAACAGTTTCTTGAAGTCCTCACTTAAATATTTGGCGAAATCTCTGAAAATTTTGGAGGCTGGAGGAAAGCAAACAAAAGGCACAAAAAAGGGCAAAATACGAATATTATGTAGGGTTAGAATTGCATCCAAAATTGTTGATTTGTGAAAGCTACTGGTACCAAATGAAAGATTCACTTTTAAATGGGTCAATTTAGTGGTCATTAGCATGTGGAACCTCCAAGACAAATAATCAGAGCGCGGAAAAAATAGGTCATATTTATGCTTGGGCCAATTACACAGGTTTTTACATTTTATAATTCCAAGATTGCTTGACAACAAGGAATATTTTATTGATAAAATTTTACACCCAATGCGTGCTCTACCAAAACGAACTATAATTTCAAGTAGAAATTGTTTTGACTGTTCGCAGTTGAGAGTTTATCATAATAAGCAAAGGCTGTTTACAACTATTGTTTATGAAAACCTCAAAATAAACAGAATCCTCTCTAGCCACCCTTATTGATCTAGGTGAACATTTTCTCAGCATATTGAAGTTAATGTTATAAATCTGGACTGACCCAAAAGAAGAATAAAAATAAAAAAAGCATCCTGGTTATTTCGGTATATTCCATATTTATGAGCAAGAGCGTATATGGCAGGCACCTTTAAGAGCACTTTGCCAAATGTTGCTGCAAAGGTTCAGGTAATTTTCAGGTTGAAGTATTAAGCAAACCATGAACATTGATGAAGACGTTCAAAATAGCAGTTTGCCGATTCATTCGACATCTCAACTTTCCTCATTGACACAGGTGGTCAAATTCCCAAAGAAACCTGTTATAGTCGGGAAAGTTGCCATGTCTGCCATTCAGTGGGGGTAAATTAGGTGGCCTGTTTTCCCCTGGCAAACCAAGTTTACCCCATTCGCCCTATCTGCCAATGTTGATAATAAATGAAAGAATGTTACAAGAAGAGAGTCAAGACATGATGTAACCATCTTCAAATTTGAATTCAGTTACGGAGCAACGAAAAACATTCAATCAGAGGAACATTCCCCCGCTGGAAATGATTATCTCTCGGCTCTCTGAAAAAAATATTTATCATCAAATTCGAATGCTGAAAAACGTCCTTTTTTGCACATTTACTATCTGGTGCCAACTATCCGGTTAATATCCGGTATCCGCCAGTTGGTATTGCCGGATTATCCAGTATCCGGCTATTTTCATTAGGACTATCATTTTCAAATAAGTATCACTTTGAATCACTGTTCATGCATGGCCCGCTATAAAACCTTAAAAGCTCATAATTATTCTGAAGATGACCCAGTAAAACAATCCTTGGGTTTTTATTTTTTTAAATAGACCATTTTTTAAACTATCGATTTATGAACTCTCGTAAAAACACCCACGATGAATTGCAAAGAAGCTTGAATTCTTTTGAAGCATGCATGGATCCTTTTTTGTCTTCACACAAGTTAAGTATTTTTAGAAACACTAATGATTTAAAGTTAAAATCGGTGTTGCAGTCCAGATAATAACGGCACTACATGTGATTATAGTGTAACTGTGTAACATATATATAGAACGAATCAAAAGCCATCAAAACAATTTATTTATTGGAAATATAGCGGTAGAGTAAAAAAAAATACAACATAAGTCATAGGACTTAATAAACCTAATATCTTAGTTCGATTCTAAAAGTATTGACATTAGACTAGATAAGATATTTGATTTAAATTTGAGTACACTTTTTTATACATAATCACATGTAAAAAAAAAAATACTATAATGACAAATAAATGTTACAAATAAATAAGTAGTACAAACAAGTAAAAAACAAATTAAACATTTTGACAAAGTATATAAAAGTATTTAAAAAAGGACGGAGCTTTTTCATACAATGATGCTTTATTAGCACAGATGGTTGTACTGAATGTAGCAAAGACTATATGGAATCAAGAGGCATTTCAAAAGTAGTCGTTTTGGCCCATCACTGCACAACAGCAGCAAGTATGACAACTGACTTGAAAATTACATCGTTTGCAGTCGCAGCTGACACACATAACTTTGCACCCAGACTGTATTGGTTTAAAAAATAATGATTTTTTTAAAGTTTCCTAGACTTTAATATTTGACAGATAATGAAGATATGCCAATATTCCATAATTACCTACTAAAAAAGCTTACCGTCACCCGTAAAAACACAGCATTTTTTGTTACATCATGCATCCAACTGAGAGTTGATGGGCCATGCAATGTGCTGCCTCTCATATAGGTCATCCATTTCTGCACATTTGAGCAAACCAGGCTGATGCTAAAAATAGTTACTGCACTGTCATAGCTAATCATTCCATTTAAAGATATATATCTAATCATGTATAATAAGTAGTATTCATACTGTGGGGAATTTGGAGCTGATCTAGTTTAGGTTTTTAAAAATTAGGTATTCCAGTCAGACACATATGTCACAAGAAGCTGGCCAAGTATTCAACAACCCTAAATTCTTGTGAGATGCTTTGCTTGTCTATTAGGAGGTGACCATCTATATTCATGGGCTTGCAGTTTTCCTCAATGGGAAATTTCGTTCAAACTCCAGACCTATATATAAATTATTCACTTCGAGCATGCAAAGTCCAAAATTTTCATTTCTCAATCAAACAATTCGCTGCTAAGAAATTCACCTGTAGAAATGATTTGTTTCAAAAGTAATAGTTAAGAGTTTGTGTATTTCATCCAAATTGGGCAAGAAGTTATCTATTTTTAAAAATCCAAACCCCGCTCCTCCTGGATATCAAATGGTTGCCCATTTCTCCGCTAAAAACAATTTTAGCTACAACTTTCAATCACAGGAATATAGCCCTATGATTAATTTAGAAATTATCTCTCTCTAGATCAGACTAAAAATAACTTCCATTCACAGAAATATATGATTAATTTAGAAATTATCTCTTTCTAGATCAAACTAAAACCTAAGCAATAACCCAGAAAAAGCATCACAACTTACATGCAAAGAGTATATCTACCTTTTTTACATTCATGTGATGCATGACAGAATAGCACTAAAGTTATCCCCAATGATGTTATCTCACCAAAAGGCATCTAGATTGTAAACACAGAACAGCTCGTTCTCTGTCATTATTCAGACCACTCCATGATGATTTCAAAGCTGTGAAAACCTAGGCTCTACCTGACAGTTAGCCATACATGTGTAGTGTAAACGCCCTGCTACAGAAATTGCTGCAAACGAACAGTCTTAAGCATGTAAGGGGCCGACCAGACGATAGTTGGGGGGGGCTATGGACTTTACCCCCTGGACAAACTTTTTTTTTTTGTTCGCGACGTGTCGACAAACAATTTTTTCGCATGCCCACTCGCGACAAACTTTTTTATCGGAATTTTAACATTACGATACCCTAGCTTCAGGTGGAAACAAACTTTTTTTTTATTTCCATGTGCTGAACAAACTTTTTTTTTCAGTGTTAAGTGGGAAACAATCTTTTTTTTTCACCAAATATCCATAACCCCCCCCCCAAAAGATCATCGGGTCGGCCCCTTACTGCAAAAAAACAAAGCAAAAACAAAAACACCCTCTTTCATTCACAGAAATATATATCATAAATTCAGTAATTATCTCTCTCTCTAGATCAGACTAAAAAGCATCACAACTTACATGCAAAGAGTATATCTACCTTTTTTATATTCATGTGATGCATGACAGAATAGTACAAAAGTTATCCCCAATGATTTTATCTCACCAAAAGGCATCTAGATTGTAAACACAGAACAGCTCGTTCTCTGTCATTATTCAGACCACTCCATGATAATTTTAAAGCTGTGAAAACCTAGGCTCTACCTGACTGTTTGCCACACATGATTGTGTAGTGTAAACGCCCTGCTATAAACATTTCTGCAAACGAACAGTCTTAAGCATGTAAGGGGCCGACCAGAGATAGTTGGGGGGGCTATGGACTTTACTTTTTTTTTCGTTCACGACGCGTTGACAAACAATTTTTTCGCATGCGCACTCGCGACAAACTTTTTTATCGGAATTTTAACATTACGGTACCCTAGCTTCAGGTGGAAGCAAACTTTTTTTTTATTTCCATGTGCTGAACAAACTTTTTTTTTCAGTGTCAAGTGGGAAACTATCTTTTTTTTTCACCAAATATCCATAGCCCCCCCCCCCCAAAGATCATCTGGTCGGCCCCTAACTTTATTATATTTTGAGGTATAGGGAAGTTAGATGCTCTATGCAGCTTTATCTGATTCTCTTGTCTCTTTTTGGGACTTTAATGACTGTCTTTGGGCTCCAGAAGGGATATCAAAGTTTACTATCTTTCCACCATAGAGTTTTCCGTGTGGTATAAGCAAAAGTAGGCCTATCATTGTCTGGGATTTTTCTCGCACTATGCATCTTGAAATTAGTCAGACCAGTAGGCCTTTATGTTGTATCTCTAGTGAGTATTTGCAATAGGTATGTACAATTTAAAAATTGGGAAACTGCTCAAATAAATTTGCAAAAAAAAATATATCTAAAATTTACTATTGTTTTGAAAAATGCATCAATGTTCTGAACATGATTTATTTTATGCTTTTTCAAAACAGATTTTAGTTTTATATATTTTTTTGCTAATGTATTTGAGTTTCTGGAAATAATTTAGACCGAGGTCACAGTCTTCACGTTGCTGTAGGCAACGTAGACTGAGGACATTACCTTTGCTGAGAACTCTTGAAAATCATTGCAAGCAATAAGTGATAGTAACAAACAATCAAACAAGAATACAAACACAAAACTGTAATCTGCAAAGTTGCAAACAGAAAGCAACATAAGCAGTCATCTGATTTTGTCACCAGTTCTGAGGTGTTTTAAACACAAAGAGCAGTCAAGATTTCAGAAAGTGGGAGGAAACATTTATTTATGTATGTCATTGTAAAAAATATCAGAATAGGTGGTAGTTCATCACTTGTGAAACAATAAAAAAAATGCATAAATTAAATTAAAATCTACTTTCCTGTTTTGGTTCCAATATCTATCTGTTTATCTATCTATCTATCTATCTATCTATCTATCTATCTATCTATCTATCTATCTATCTATCTATCTATCTATCTATTCATACATCTTGGTCCCTATATTTTTTTTTTACATCTAAGCCAATCTATTTTATTTTTTTAACATACCTTGATTACAATGACACTTCATAAAGAGGGCTGGAATTAAGCATATTCCACCAAAATGCGATCTGAACTTGTCAAATGTGGTGTAATTCAATCACTGTTCAGCAAAGTGTGTTTGAATTAACCAACCAATCACACAAATCAGAGAAATGCTTGACTGAGTTTGATTGACTGTAGCGGGGCAGGTATGTAAAAAAATAGTGCATTTATACATAGAAGCATGAAACTTGGCGCACACTTAAAAAAAATCTATACAAACATATTTGGATAGGGAGCCACTTCGGATTTAGCTTAGGTGGCTACTGGCAGCCATTTTGCAAAATGGCGGTTAATTCTTCCATTTTGCTGCTTTCTGTGTAGTTCCTACAAATGGAATACACCTAAATATTGTTTTTTATTGCTTCTCTAAGTATTCAGTACGTTACTATAACATTTTTGGTAGCCTTGGTCCATTTTCAGGCTTGTTGGAATCCTTTTTGTTAGAAATATTGATTCAAACACTGGATTTCGCGGTTACGGATGGTTACACCAATTCTCTATAAATCTCAAAATAAGTTACATATTTGAATTCCTCGAAGAAGAGCTTTCAAATGAGTACCCGCATTAATGGGTTTCGTTAACTTGGTACGAAAATGGAAAAAATGAAAATAAAATTATTTTTGAAGATTTTCTTTTTTCTTTGATTTTGACAAAAAGTTCACGGAAACTATTGATGCGACCATTCATTTGAAAGCTCTCCTCACAGGGAATTCAAATATGTAGTCATTTTTAAAATCAGTTGATATTCCATGAAACTATAGGAAACCGCGAAAATGATACATTTTCTTCAACGGTTCTAACAAAAAGGACCCTGACTACCCTAAAATTCCTCAGTTCAATCTAGAAATCAATTGATAAATGTTTTCTAGACCAGTAGAAGGAATAATGAGCACTGTTTTCATACTTTCAAGCTATAGGCACTTCACAGAAAGCAGGAAAATGAGATAATTAGCCGCCATTTTGGAAAATGGCTGCCATGGGTCGACCAGGTCAAATCTGAAGTGGCTCCCTATCTAAATATTTTCTTTAAGAAGTTTTTGAAATGTGTGCCAAGTTTCATACTTCTATGTATAAATGCACTATTACTCCCCTATTCATGACAAATCTGCCCCGCTACTGCTAAAAGTATCAGTTCAAAGCTGTTCATTTCAAAACATAAAACACTAACAGAAAAAGTGAATCATGAACAACATACTGATTAACAGTTATCTGTTTGTAGAACATAGTAATTAACAGTTAGCTTTTTGTACAAAGCCTCCCTCTTTTCAACATGAAACTTCTGTCATTTTTAGAGGTAATTTTGTTGAAAATTGGCCGATTTTGACACTTTAAAGTACAGGAAAGTTCTGAAAAGCGTACATAATACATTTTAAACCATTTCCTATCAGCTCATACCTTTATTTTTGATGGGAATAGGCCCTAAACTGCTGCGACACAGGGGCTGTCGCAGGTGTATAGTTCTCAACCCATGTTTTGTCTCCCATCCTTCTCATTTACACTGAGAAGGTGGGTCTTCCTGTCTAGAAATAATTATTCTTCAGTGAGGATTTCAAATTTAACTCACTTTTCTATGGACTGCTATTTGTTTTTGCTGTAAGCACTGAGCACCTTTTGACATGCACTAAACTGACTAAAGTGCAACACATAAGAAAAAACCTTCTCGACAGTGACTATAGACTAGCATATTAGCAAACAGAAAGCATTAATAAAATGCACGCTTATCTCTACCATAGATTTTATGTCCACAAATATGTACATAGAAAAGATGGTACCCATTATTTCTGTTGTTGCGAAGTGTTGTGATTATCATGGCAGCTTTGGAGAGAATAGCACACAGGGAAATGTGTTATCACACTAATAGGTGTGACCAGTGACCTTATTTAGCTTTGAATAATTTGAGGCTAATGACTATGACAGCTGGCTTGCATAACAGGTTCACTCTATTGTCGATGTATAGTGTTGAAAAATGGTTGTTAAGTTCAGTTGACGACTCGATACAGTAGGTGGCTTTTTGGTAATTTTTCCTGACATCGACTAATAATTTGGAATGCCCAAAAACTAGGCATATGTCGGTTTTGCGGTATATCTCCTCACTGCACCAACAGAATTGACCAAAATTTACAGGGTATTGAATCAGACAGAGACAGACAGACAGACAGACATATAGTTTATTCGACCAAAGCAATGCTCTTTTTTTTTTTTGACAAGTTAATAACATAACATATATATACATATACAATTGGTCTAGGAGGCATACACGTTGGCTGGAGCCGCTTATGTATATGACCCCCTAATAATTACAGATCTATAATAATATTTACAAATTTTTGATTTTGCTGCACTACTATTTAGAAAGATAAATATGAGATTTTATAACATATATGTACAACAAATAATTATTCTTTACTAACTTTTAGAAAGAAGAAAAAAAAAAATATATATATATATATATATATAGGTATAATAGGTTACTACATGATGGGAACAATTTAACAACTTATCAATGATAAATCATCTATATTGTCACTTAATTAAGTAAAAACAATATGTCATATCAGTGGGCTATCTCAATCCACAAATGTAACAATCCTGAATAGTACAATCTGTTGGATAGGCATCTATCCTCATCCTTTTTATATAAGAACTCAGACCATTAATACTATGGGTATGCAATTTGTCTAAAATTGCTGGTGGTGCATCATTTACTATTTTGGGTATTCGGTTTTTTATTGAACAGTTGGAAAAACTATATTTTAGTCGAGGCATGACTAACTTATGTCTGTCTCTGGTAGGGTAGGGATGAATGTCTGACTGCATTTGGAAATTTAGTTCAAGAAAATATTTTGGGACTTCTCGATTTATGAATTTATGGTAGAATTTCAGTTCTTGCACATATAGAATATCCGAAAGTTTTAGGGCATTCATTCTTTTGAATAGTGGATTAGTATGAGCATTGTACTTACTTTTACTAATAATTCTCATAGACTTTTTCTGAGGTTTTACCAGTTTGGTATGTTTAGGTCCCCATAGCAGGATACCATATAGTAACTGGGAGTAAATAAGGGAATTATAAATGATAAGTAGAGTTTCTGATGGTAGGTATGATTTCATGCGGTTCATTACCCCTAATGTCTTTGCAACCTTCATTTGAACCTTATGAATATGTTCATTCCAAGTCAGACATTCATCCACTGTAATACCTAAAAAGTCAAATGCTGTCACTCGTTCCAGTTTGTCACCGTCTAAAAATAAATTCATGTCTCTAATAACTTTGTTTTTGGGATGAAAAAGCATATACTTTGTTTTAGAAACATTCAAAGATAACTTGTTAAGCTTTAACCAAGTACTAAGTTTTTCTAATTCACTGTTTAGTTTTGACTCTTGTATGTTTGACCTATTATTTTTTGAGGATAGCATTGTTAACAAAGTTGTATCATCGGCATACATAACGAATCCGAACACATCCGTGGACCTGTCAAAGTCATTCATATAGATAAGAAAGAAGAGGGGGCCTAATATAGAACCCTGGGGCACTCCTGTTACTATAGGTAGTAGTTCAGATTTAGACTCATCATATTCAACAAATTGTTGTCTGTCTGTTAAGTAAGATTGACATAGTTTGTATGAGCTTCCTGATATTCCATAATGGCTAAGTTTGCTTAAAAGTATAGAGTGGTCGAGGGTATCAAATGCCTTTGACAGGTCCAGGAATATGTTCAGTGGTGTTTCTTTCTTTTCTAAGCCATCAATCACTCTATCTATATTTTCAATAACTGCGTATTCTGTATTATGCTTTTCTCTAAAACCATATTGGCTCGGAAATAATAAGCTAAGAGATTCAAAGTGTGTATTCAATTGTTGGTGCATAACTTTTTCAAAAACTTTTGATATTGCCGGCAATACTGAAATTGGGCGATAGTTTCCTATAACAGTGTTGTCATCTTTTTTATGAACTGGCACAATTCGTGCAATTTTTAATTTCTGTGGAAAAATGCCTGTTTTAATAGATTGGTTTATAATTATCATCAGAGGGGATACTATTGTTTCTTTTATATCTTTCAGGAATTTTGTAGAGAGTCCATCTACGCCACGGCTAGTTTTTGTTGGTAGTTTATTAATGATACGAGAAACATCCTCCTCTGAAATTTCATGAAACTCAAATCTTTGATGCGTCACATCAGGTAGAAAATTGCGAAAGGTTGTATTACTATTCGGTAGCCTTATTTTTCTTGCTAAGCTAGGACCTAAATCATTGAAGTACTGGTTAAATTGATTAGCTATATCTTGAGGATTCGATATGTTTTCGCCATTTATCTTGAAGAACTTTGGTAGGTTTTTCTTATTATTGGTTTGATTAATTAACTCTTTTATAGTGATCCAGGTATTTTTTATGTCCTTTTTAAAAGTTCTGAATTTATCATTGTAATACTTTTGTTTGGCGGATCTAATACTTGTCTTTAATATCCTATTGAAAGTTGCAAGGTTAATCTGCAAGGTGTCATGAGATGGAGATTCTCTAGGAGTCTTTTTTAGTTTAATATAAAGTTTATCGCGGAATTTTATTGAGTTCAGTATGCCTCTTGTTATCCAGTTGTTGTTTTTATGTTTATATTTATTGAATCGTACTCTTTTCAGAGGAAAATGTTTCTCTTTCAGATCTTTCAGGATATCATCCAAAATGTTATAATTTTCATCAGCTGTATCCTTTGTCAGTTGGACATTAAAATCATAGGAGGCAAGATCAGCCTTGAATTTTCTTACAGAATCATCATCATAACGCTGCAGATTTACATATTTGGGAGTTCTTTTAGATCTTTTTAAATAGTCAAAGCAAACAAAGTATGGTTGGTGATCAGAAAGGTTATTTGTGAGTATTCCACAAGTTGTTTTTGAGAAATCTTTGGATAACTTGCAGAATGCATTATCAATAAGAGTAGCACTATTTCTTGAAATTCTGGTAGGCAGCGTTATCTTAGGAATTAAGCTATGTGAAATCATAGATTCAAAAAAATCATTACATTTCGTTCTATCTTTCAGCTTCAGTAAGTCAACATTAAAATCTCCAAAAAAGGCAATGTTTGCTGTGTTTTGATGAAACTGATCGTAAAGTAAATTAAATTCATTAATAAATTCATCATAATCTGCATTCGTTTCTTTGGGAAGTCTATAAACATTACCCAGTACAATCTTCGTGTTTGAGTGACTGTCAACCAGAATTTCAAGAATTTGATGTTCCCAGGATAGGTGATTTTCAGTATTAATAGATAGGTCTTTATATTGATAACCACATTTTAAGTAGACAGCTAAACCTCCATGTAAGCTACATGTTCTCGTTCTACTAATTAAATTATATCCCTCCATATTTAGGGGAGAGATATCCATTTTATCATCAATCCATGTCTCCTGGAGACAAATGGCATCAAAATAACAGCCTTCTTCATATAATGTGTTAATATAAATATGGAGTTGGTCAAATTTAGCGTATAGACTCTGGCAGTTTAATCCAAGAACTTTAAAGACACCCCTTTTCTCTCTAAATGTGCTAATTAAATCATCATTGTCCATATAGATAGAGTGTTCAAATACAACAGGCTCTTCCTCGTCTGAGTTTGCATGCTCTATCAAATTAAGCAGTGAATTATTGTTAAGCCCACCATAGTTATTCAAGATATCATATTCATTGTCATCTATTGTGAAGATGATTGTGTATAAAATAAAGTCCCATCATGTAGTACCTTTTGACATATACAGAATAGTTAACATGAAACGAAATATAGGTTATTATGAAATGATTAGCATGGTAAACAAGAAGCATATTGGCAAAGTGACAGGAGGGTAGTGGAACTTTAGGAAATTCAGTAACATTTAACTAATTTCATAGAATATATATAATGAGAACAGCTACATGTTTCAATGACAAAGCATTGCTTGATAATCGTAAACAGATCACTAGCTAGTACAATTAGTAGAATAATCACCAAAAACGTACCTTAATTTGATAGAACACCCAGCATTATACATGTGTAATGTAGTATACATAGAGAAAAAAGAATTCAAACCCGCATGAATATTTACAATACCAGTGACACAGCACTATCAGATCCAGGTTGAGCCTATTTATCAATTTAATGTCCATAGTGGTCACAAAAAATTTACTATATGTTTAATATATCCAAAATATATACAGACTGAAAGTTAGCAGAAATTCAGAGAAAAAATTTTGTTATTGAACTAGGAATATAGTACATACCACACTTGATTAAGACCTTTTAAATTCCCAGCTGATTGAATCATAAATATCTTGTGACACTCAAAACGGGGCAGTGAAAAACATTGCTATCAACAGGTTAAGAAGTTCGAGGTATGACAAACAAAGAACAAAAACAATAAGCCATGCTAATCTACAGGAACAGCTGATGAGAAATTTACCAAAAACAGTTATTGATCCCTTGCATAACACTCAAACATTACAATTCAGCAACTATCAGCTATAAAGTTCAGGATGTGTAACCTCACTGCTCAGTCAGTTAATCAACATAAAAATAATTACTGTGATCAACGAATACCATCAGGTCTTAAGTCCAAAATGTTTTTAAAAAAAAGTGTAGTATTAGGACATATTTCAACAATTATTGAAAGTGTTGACTTATATATTCAATATATACAAAAAATATACCGACTGAAAGTTAGCAGAAATTCAAAAAGACAAAACAGCACTTTTGTTATTTAACTAAGAATATAGTACATACCACACTTGATTGAGACCTTTTAAATTCCCAGCTGATAGAATCATAAATATCTTGTAACACACAAAAAGGGGCAGTGAAAAACATTGCTATCAACAGGTTAAGAAGTTCGAGGTATGACAAACAAAGAAACAAAACAATACAGTAAACCATGCTAATCTACAGGAACAGCTGATCAGAAATTTACCAAAACAGTTATTGATCCCCTGCATAACACTCAAACATTACAATTCAGCAACTATCAGCTATAAAGTTCAGATGTATAACCTCACTGCTCAGTCAGTTAATCAACATAAAAAAATTACTGTGATCAATGAATACCATCAGATCTTAAATCAAAAAAGTTTTAAAAAATTGTAGTATTAGGACTTATTTCAACAATTATTGAAGGTGTTGAAATGTTTTTGGCGCACAGTGAGGTGATTCATTCTTATAGTGTTTTTTTTTTTTTTTTTATGAAGGTCTGTTCAAAATATTAAATTTGTTCACTTTTGACTTCGACATAATGAATCATTTATGCAGATAAAGACAGGTAACTGTTAGACAAAATATGGATCAACAAGCTTTTTGACAGAATTTTACAATTGATAAAATTCACCAGGAAGTTCAAGGAATGAAGTCAGAATCAGAAAGTGGATGCGTACCAATCATTATTATAATTGTTTTCAATGATACAATTCTCGCTGAGCAAAGATTCGGACTCATATATACAATGTATATAACAATGGTAGTTATCAATTTACAAGCAAAGAGTTTGACCTATTCACTTAAACAGAAAAATTGTAAAATTAGCTAAAATTAGCTATGAATATAGTAAGTTAGCTATGAATAGTAAATTCATCTTGTCAAAATTTCTGTCATAAATCAATGGAATATAAATAATCATGCATGAAGGATATCAAAGTACTCTGATTTTTTTTTTGTGATATCAGAAAAAAGTCGACTTGCCTTATAATTTTGACTATTGTACATTACCCCCAATATTGGCCAATAAGTATGTTCATATCAATACTTGGTGTTGGGCAACATCAAATTTTGTCTGTTGGTAGTATCCGGACCCCCATCAAGTTTTTGGCCGCCTGCTCACAAAACCCTGAAGTTAGGAATATCGAAATCAACTAATCGACCCCTGACAGATATTTGACCTTTGATGACCTGTACCTACTGTTCACTTGGTATGCATTATTTCTGTTGTGGCTGGAGGTCATGATTATTAAGGTATAGCTCTGGACATAATAGTACATTCAGAAATGTACTTTCACACTATTATGTGTGATATGACCTCATTATGACCTCATTATTCATCTTCCAAAATAATAACTAGGTAATGACTCTGACAGACTGAATAATTAGTTCATACTCAGTGTATTATTAATATTTCTGTATGTATATACACATTAATTATGGCCACTGAATGTACCTGTCTGTGCCTACCTAAAACTTTAGTACTTGTCCTTTTATTTGTCAATTTATCTCTCTATCAGGTTAGCACTCAACTATCAAAGAAAATGACAAAGACAACAAGTTTATTATACTTTGAAGGCATACACATAGGTCTATGTGGGGGTGTGGCATCACGTGGCAGTTTCCACACGTCTATGTGGGAGTATGGCATCACATGGCAGTTTCCATAGGTCTATGTTGGAAGGTCGCATCACATGGCAGTTTCCATAGGTCTATCTTGCAGTGTGGCATCACATGGCAGTTTCCATAGGTCTATGTGGGAATGTGGCGTCACATGGCATTTTCCATAGGTCTATCTTGGAATGTGGCATCACATGGCAGTTTCCATAGGTCTATGTGGGAGTGTGGCATCACATGGCAGTTTCCAAAGGTCTATATGGGAGTGTGGCATCACATGGCAGTTTCCATAGATCTATGTGGGAATGTGGCATCACATGGCAGTTTCCACAGGTCTATGTGGGAATGTGGCATCACATGGCAGTTTCCACTCTTGGAGTGTGGCATCACATGGCAGTTTCCATAGGTCTATCTTGGAATGTGGCATCACATGGCAGTTTCCAAAGGTCTATATGGGAGTGTGGCATCACATGGCAGTTTCCATAGGTCTATGTTGGAATGTGGCATTACATGGCAGTTTCCATAGGTCTATGTGGGAATGTGGCATCACATGACAGTTTCCACTCTTGGAGTGTGGCATCACATGGCAGTTTCCATAGGTCTATCTTGGAATGTGGCATCACATGGCAGTTTCTATAGGTCTATCTTGGGATGTGGCATCACATGGCAGTTTCCATAGATCTATCTTGGAATGTGGCATCACATGGCAGTTTCCATAGGTCTATCTTGGAATGTGGCATCACATGGCAGTATCCATAGGTCTATCTTGGAATGTGGCATCACATGGCAGTTTCCATAGGTCTATCTTGGAATGTGGCATCACATGGCAGTTTCCATAGGTCTATCTTGAAATGTGGCATCACATAGCAGTGTCCATATGTTAGCAGTGGAAGTCATGCAAAACAGGCAGACTGACACAGTCCCTCTTTGCTGAACAGCTTTGGCTGGAGGAGACTTATGGTTTTCAATGATCTAAACCCATACATGGTTAGTCAAGGAATGATATTTGATTATATTCATTGACAACAATTGGCACTTTAGTAGCGGCCTGTATATTAATTATAATCAATATCTTCTCTCATTAGTAAATGGACCACAACAGAATAAACTCAAGTCAATAATAAATTTGCTTAATTTAGTGATTAGAAGCTAGCAACTTGAATGGTGTCAAATTATTGATTTCATGCTTATTGTACTACATGTACTTATTGCTACTAGACAAATGAATTTGACCTGACTTAACCCTACCCTGGACAATGGACACATCACAGGCTAGACCTACTATTGTCTGTGAGATAGATTATGGTAAGTTCTACCCTTTGACCCCAGTTCTGGATTAACTGATTAGATGGGAAAGAGAGAGAGTCCTCAATATTTTACCCATCTACCCATGTGATGTGAGAGATCTTTTACTTGCTCAGTACAGACACTGATACAAGGGATCATCAATGTATAAGCTGTCACTGTCATTCACATTAAATACACATAAATAGAACAGGTCACAATCTGATAGCTATAGACTACACCAAATTAGTGACTTGGCAATCTTTTTTTTGTTTTTTGTTTTTGTTTTTTTGTTGTTGTTGTTTTTTTCAAAGAACAATGACCACTTTGACTGCAGTCTTTGACAATCAAGAGTTTTTTTCGGGATTTTTTTTTCGATATTAATCTTTTTTAAAACCACATTATATTGATGTAGGCCTATGGTCTAATTTAATTAATGTTTCAAGGTTTACAATAAGTTGTAACTTCACAATCATTTAGATTCAATAGTTATCTGTAGGCCTACTTTAATTCGTATTCATTGATGACAAACCATAATTGAGTGTTTAACTGTGTCATCATGAAGCTGGGAATTTATCAATACAGAAGTTATATGTGTAGGGCGCGATGTTGGCTTCTTGATAAATTAAATGTTTCTCACAAATTTTGATTTGAAAATTCCAATTTGATAACTAATCAAGACTTGTCAATGGATGTTTTATACAAAATTGACTGAACTTAATCATTCATTTTCATTTGTCTTACTATTTTGCTGCACAGGGATATCGGGTGAGTTTAATTAATTGATTGTTTATTTTTGTCAATTATAGTTCCTTTAGATATAAAGCTCTTAATGGTATGCCATTATATTTTAAACAAGCCTGATTGAAAAGGAAGCAAATTATCAATAAATGATGTGGTCGATTCTGTCTTATCATTTTTTATTGTACATGATATATGTAGCTCATTTATATCATTACATTAAATATCAGTTATGACTAAAGAAAATATACCTAAACTTAATAAAAATGTTTTTATTTTCTTCCTTCACAGATGGTGAGACTTTTACTTCCTTTTTTCTTCTAAAGTTTCTGTTGTTCTGAAATTTAGGTGTAGTGTTTGTTATAATGTTCACATATATGTTTCTTGTCTGTTTGTAGGCATAGTCCAGTATTTTTCTTTTCTTTTTTAAACTATTTTTTTTTTCTATCTCTAATCCTACTAAATACTAAATCCCCCCCCCTTTCTAATTTTTTCCTCTTCGCATATCAAAATGTATTACGTGTAATTAAATCACAATTATTATTTATTTATTTGAATTCTTTGGCAAATAAATAAATTCTGACTTCTGACTTCTTGCCTCGGACTTCCTACTTTTTAAAAAGTACCTCTTGTGCGAAAATTAATAACCAGTGATAACAGACCCTTCAAATATCATGTTATTAACCATTTTGGCCATTTCACCATTCACTCTAAAAAATGTCGGAACAAAATTGTTTTTTTAGATTCAAAATGGTTTTTTGAAAAACCAAATTTCAATGCAAAGCCAACATGGATTTTTAAAAAAATCCATGTTGGTTTTTTGCATTGAAATTTTGTTTTTTGTCTGAAATTTCTTAGAGTGTTGTCTTCCTTTCTTGTTGTTGACTTGTTGTAACGGGTGAAGCTTGTCATTTAATTTGATACAATGGTCCAATGGATGTAACATGCCCTTTACAGTCAGACAAAAACATATTCGACATCTTACAAATTTATATCTTATAAATCATGTGTATGAATTCTTTGCAACTTTGTTTATAAAAGTCGTCTTTTTTAAGGAGCTCAGTAGTGTTACCCAATCATTTATCAACAAAAGAAGAAGTCAAAAGAATGGTATAAAATGTTAACACCCTAAAAATTCAGAAGTAACAAAATCTGATAAATACGAGCTTATTATATCTCTCTATAAAAAATGGCATTCATTGTAGAGATGGAGTGAAGTAATGCACATTAAATTAAAGATGATGATCAATAAGATGTAACTTCAAAAGTGTTAATAATGCAAATATATCCAAATATTTGAATATTAATCGGGTAAACTCCAATTATTATGAGCTGTTCTCATAGATTTATTTGCTTTTTCTTTCCATTACGCTTTCTGGGATACAGATGTGTATGGTAAGTTTCTGTAAAAGTCTTAATTTCAAGCAGATGCCTCCTGATTAATATGAAGAAAAAAAAATCATATACGCTATCAGTTTTCACTATACAGCGTATTTTTGTGCAAGAAAGTATTTTCAACATCTTGCAAATTTAGGTCTATGTACATTAGGGTGGCCCTTAAAAGCATAGTAAAGGTAAAAGTTTGAAATATTGGTGGGCCACCCTCTGAAATGATGCCAATTATGGAAAAAATGATGCATGCAAATTTTCAGACTATTCAAATAATATTTGGAGGTTGCCCACCGCCCATGAAGTTTCTATGTTTCTGGCGTAATTTTCTACTTTTGTGAACTCGCGGT
Source organism: Platynereis dumerilii (assembly GCA_026936325.1). Classification (NCBI taxonomy): domain Eukaryota; kingdom Metazoa; phylum Annelida; class Polychaeta; order Phyllodocida; family Nereididae; genus Platynereis; species Platynereis dumerilii. The sequence goes on along the minus strand of JAPTHN010000010.1, from coordinate 7,566,016 downwards.
TCTGTACTTTTTAGCCAATTCAAATGATACAACAATACAAATGACATGGTTGAACTGGTCTTAATTATTAGAGCTTCATTTTTAGTACCAACTTGGATGGTCTGTGATGATTTGATAATTGGAATATTCAACTACAAATTTGCTGAAAATCTCATGTTCGCTTGATTTTCTTTTAATATCAGACGATTTGTTCCTTGAGCAGATGATAATTAACATAGCTTTATTGGGCACAGGCATTACAATCATTTTGAGAAAAAAGCTTGTCAATGCACTTATTGAATTTATATACAAGGTTGGCAACTCCTGGTTTGAGAATTCATGCTCTTGCTTGAGACAGCATTACAGCAGGGATTCACAAACCAGGAATCTTGAGGGAGTTGCCAACCTTGTATGTATTGTATACCATGTATACAGGATACGTTTAGCAATGTGAGCTTTTTGTAAGAAATTATAATGCCTGTGTTATTGGGTGTAAGAGAGCGAATGTAGAGAGTTTTAGCCTTAGATTAACACACTTTCATAATGTAATGCTTAATGTACATGTATGTAACGTCTAGCAGTTGTGTAGATGCACTATCTACTAGTATCTGGCACTTGTCTACATGCAAAATCTAGCAGATATGTAGTTGCAATTTCTAGTGCTGTAAAACTTGTCGAGAAAATGCAAAATATTGCAATTGTGCAGGTGAAAAATTTGACACACTTGTACTAAACTCAACCCATAGGCCTACATGTGCCAGATAATGCATCTACTCAACGGCTAGATGTTGCATGTAGAAGCGTGTGCTAGAGAATACATCTGAACGACTGCTATAGATGTTGCATGCATAGTTTGTACACTTCAGTAATGTGAAAGATATGAGTTAGCTTAAATTATTGAGTGAGATGGATGCACAATTCCTTTGAGCTATCATAGCTTGTTGTTTTTAGTTATAACAACAGAAAGATTATCATAACTCACAACATCAAGCTATGTTAGCTCAAACAAATTGTGCAACCATCTCACTCAATCATTTGAGCTGACTCAGAATTTCTAAATTTACAGTGTGTATACATGCACAGCGAAATATGCTGGATGTCATATATACATACATGTATACTCCAAGACCCAGTTAGACACATTATCCTTTACTGCTGATCTGATTTAATTACAATATATCATAATGAATGATTTTCTTTCTTTTTTCATTTCCAACAGAGACATCCTAGGGTGAGTTATAAGTATTTCATATTAAAAAATAAATATCTTATAATTTATTGTGTCATTCCCTTCATGTAATGACGTCTATATGTACATAGCCATAATATATCTGCAAACAATTATATTTCATTCATTTTGTGCAGTTCATGAGAAAAAATGTAACTTCTTGCCTTTTAGGCTTGTGTCTTGTGACCTTGTGAACATATGATAGAATGCAATCAAAAATGCTGACCGTACTGATGTCTTATATTTTCTTTCCTTGCAGAATTGTAAATCAGGGGTAAGCATATATTGTTTGATGCAGAATAGATAGAACATAAACAGATGATTTAGATATTTTCTCAGAATCTGCATGAAATAGAAACTTTTTATTTATGTTTTTTGGTTATTTTGTCATTATGAAATAATTGCATAATCACAAATATTAATAATCATCTTTATTAAATATATATTTCTTAAAAATGTGTGATGTTTTAAAGTTACACGGAACAATTATTTGTTTTCATTGTGTTGATCATGTAAATTTTGAATGCCCTTGTAGGAACCAGTGAATATACAGGTGCATACTTGTGCTTGTAGTATTTTTCTTAAGAAAGATTATGTTTTATCATTTTTAACAATGAATGCATGGATTTATTTCTTGGTCATTTGATTTTCAGCATAATATGAAACGATCGCAAGAAGGAAATGAAGATAAATTATATGTAAGTGCATGCTATTCCTGTCTATGATTGACAATTTCTTTGACCGGTGTATAATAAAAAAGTGGATAACAAAAATGAATAAAAACTGATTTATAAAATTTATAGTACATAGTATATATAGCTATAGACATTAGCAGTGCACTGGAAATTGGCTATTTGCATGCATCCTGCTGTCAGATTTGATGGCAAAGTTCGGAGTGATAAAGTTTGTTTTCTCACTATACTAAAAATCAAAGCGGTTCAAGTTGATCATTCTCCAGACATACCATGAAAAATGATTGCACAATCAGCTATAATTAATGAATTGGAAAGTTTCAACCTAATTTGACCCCAGTGGCGTCCCTATGGGGGGGGGCACATACCCCCCCCATATTGGACCTGTGCCTCCCCAGGTGCCCCCCTTATGAAATTTCCAACTGTGGCTAAAATATACAGTCAGTATAGAATATAGATGGTGCCCCCCCCAGAGAATCGCGTGCCCCCCAGTTGCCCCCCTCTGCTCGAGACCCCCCAGGTACGCCACTGTTTGACCCTCCTTTGGTCCACACTCCCACACCCTTTTTTTAAACAATATTTACCAACTTAAGTAAAGTCAATACACCCGCCACTGACAATTTTTTTCTATTTCAGGAGTTATTGAGCAATGGCCTGGATGACCTTGACACTGCAGACAATTACGATGAGTACAATGACCTTGACCTCGACTCAAACACGGCCGATGAAAAATTCCAACGGGATTTGAGAGCGCTCCAACATGCGTTGCGGGCAGTTCAGGAAACCCTTTAAGGTAGAGGATTATATTTTGATCCGTCAGAATTGACTTTTTGCAAGTGACTTTCTAGTTTTTATTGAAAGATACTCTTTTTAGGAAAGGTAACCCAAAATTGTAGTCACTTCTTTAATCGTCACTGAAAATTCCCGCGTGCCCTTTAAAAAACGTAGCCAATACTCTGAGCTGTATAAATACTTCCATCTGCCATTGTATAATTATATACGTATAGGCCTATGTTAAATTCTGCACTCCATGTTTTTCATCTTCGGCAAAATCGGTATACATTTTAAAATTAGGCCAGACATAATTGATCTTAAGCTTCTTGAATCTTCTAGAGGCAATTTTTCTAGGGTCGGTCGGTAAAACAAACAAAGAAGGTGAAATCACAGTTTTTTACAATGTCAATTTGGTAAAAATTCTAGTTATATTCAATTTTTTTTCTGTACAGGGTGACCCAAAAAAAAGTTCACACTTTGGTAAATGAACTTTAGCAATGCACACTGCAGCTGAAAAGTACACAATCTTCATGAAATTATACACAGATATTAACCTACATATTGACAAAACACTGCTAAAGTGATTTTTTTCCTAGTTGCAAAATTGACCTCAGAGTGACCCTTAACGTAACCTATATCCTTGAAATTTGTGTACTTCGAATTTTTGTCTATTTCTTGCATAACAATTTTTTTAAAAGTCAGTTGATAGGTTGAATGTCTTAAAGGTTATGCCATTTATGTTTGCCATTGTGATTTAGTCATATTGCAGGTAGTCAAGGCTTTGTGGGAACAGATTACTTCCATTCAGATTTACCAAAATTTTGACTGACCACTTTTGAAATTCTGTACTGGGTTTAAACTGGCCGGAATGTGTATTTATGTTCAGAACATAGTTTGTGCACCTCTAGCTGAGATTTGATACATTATTCATCCAGGTTGACTATATATTTTATCAGCTCCTTTATGTGTAATGAAATATATGGCTCTCCGTCAACCATCAGGGTAGTAATTTCCAAAATTCCATTTATACAATGTGCATGGTCCTGAAATAACTTTTTTTGGTTTTTGTAGCATGTCAACTACATTTCCTGTCAATATCATGACAAAAATTGGATTACAGCAACCTCAGTAATTATCTGAACAAGATGAGATTGGTGGCAATCAATGACCAATCAAGTCCTCACATCTCCATTTCATATGCCACAATTTCTGAGATAGACATAAAGCAATTCATTCCTAAGGAACAAGGCACATGTTAGGCCTCTACAATTTATTACAAGACACTTTTTGACTTTACTTTTCAAATATTTCCTGCTAATGTGAAATAATCCCTCCTAGACCTGGCATATTATGCCCTGCATGACCATTTGACATTATTTTAAGGGGTTCTGATATTTGCAGGACCACATTTTCCTGTGTCAAGCTTCTTTACATACCAGTCAACAAATTTCAATCATTTTTTAATATCTCAGACCACTCATATTGACATTTTAAACGGCCTTATTCATGCATCCTTTTAAACCCGGCACAGCATAAATCAAGGACAACTCACACTTTTTTATAGCGCCAAGGCTATGCAGGTAGGTCTGTCGTTTTTGCCTTTCAAATGCAATGTGCTGATAATTACCAACAAAATGAGCCATACATCAACGTCCTGTGGCAAAATTTGATTATCTTATGAACACTCAAAGGAGTGTTAACTTTTTTTTGGGTCACCCTGTAGGCAGAAAATCTGTTGGGTCGGTTGATTCGAGAAGCTAAAAATTAAAAAAGTCTGGCCTCATCTTTACCATTCTACACACAGACTATGGTCACTATACGCAAGAAAGGGAAAACTAGATGCAACTAATCGGTTGATAATTAGCCAATGTTGAAAATGTTGCGTAAATGTTACCTGCGTACACATGAGAGGGAAAGTTTGATTAGCTAATCGGATGAAAATTACAAACAAGTTGTAATTATTATGCATAAAATCAACGTAATTATCAATGTACCAGCAATAAAATATCTCAAGTTTTCTCTTTCAGGAATGGATACCATGGACTTACTGGATCAGGACAAGACTACACTCTTCAGTTTTAATCTTTATTTCAAATATCTACCTATAAATGGAGCTTTTGTTCTGCTGATCTGCTGTTCGTTCCTCATTATATTCTTAAGTACTGTATCATCAGTCTGTATGCGTTCATTCGTCGTCTGATTACCAAATGAAAATTTAATGTTTGTTTTTATTTTGGCTTTGTATCCATCTGTAAATAATTCCTGTATTATACGTCTAAGCATGAAAAAGAAAAATTGAAAAAAAAGAAGATAAAATTGTACATATTGTAGTGTATGGGGCAATAAAATATATGCATATGATTAGTTTTGTAAACTTATCTTGTTGTTACTTGAATCGACAAAAGACATTTGTTTATTTACCATGAGTTATATAAAATTTGAATTTTGAGTTAGCTTAAATGATTGAGTGAGATGGTTGCACAATTCGTCTATGCTATCATAGCTTGTTGTTTTAAGTTATAACAACAGAAAGATTATCATAACTGACAACATCAAGCTATGTTAGCTCAAACAAATTGTGCAACCATCTCTCTCAATCATTTGAGCTGACTCAGAATTTCAAATTTTACAGTGTAGTATTCAAATTCAAAATAGTATAATCTCCACTAAGAAAATAATGAGCGATAATAGATCGCATGAAAGGTCATGATATTCACTTACACCAAAAAATCAGAAAAAAAAATTAGAAAAATTCTGATATCAAGCAAAACCATGAACTTTCACGCGAACAAACAGAAAAAGCACACTTTCTTACTATGGACCAATCAGATTGCTGGATTAGAGCTATTTTACTCTCAAGAAAACCACAACATCCATTGCAACTCATGGAATGGAACCATTGTATTTTCTATGTGATTACGTGGTATCTCGAGATACTTTCCACCAAGGCTTCGTATATATCTTGTGTACCACATAATTATATACTGTGGTGTAAATAATCTAATCTAATTTCAAATGCACAACTCATGTTCCCCAGATTGGCATCCTCCCCACGCAAGCCCTGCTAAAATGGACAGGGCTTTCTGCTATTTCCAACCTCTTCTGTGATTGGCTGCTTATTAAGGTCATAAGCATTTTGCAGGCAGATTTAGTCCGATTATGGACACTTAGAGGATTACTGTCAACTAAGAAAAACAGTGTAAAACAAGCGAACTTTCAAACAGTCTCATTTCAGAACTGTGAAAATACATAATTCAATGGAATTTTCGGAACTGTGATAGCACCTTTCAACAATACACATTTTCTCCATTTGTAACTGTGTGACACAGAAGCAACAATTTCAAACTGTGATGTAGCAGTCCCTGATTGGCTGAGTCAAAACTGGCTCAGTTAATTTAAGTATTCATGAATTAGCAAAGGTTATGGGCCATTTTGTCATGGTATGACTTGGGATGATGCAGATTGGCAGAGATTCTTTAAAATTATATAAATATTCTATCCCATGTCTAGCCAACTTTTGTCCCTCATACCGTGCTTTTCCCTGGTTAATACAGATTGAGAAAGGGAAATACAACAGAAAGAAACAGGGATATATTTATTTCAACCAATCAAATTCCTTTCACTAATTAGCCAGCAGGGATATATACTGAGAGATAATGAGATAAACAGGGATATACTGGAACTGACCAATCAGAAGACAAAAGTATATATATACCAGCATATTTGCTGATTGTTGTGATTTAAGGCAATTAAGAGCTGCCAATTTTAGAGTATTGATTATTTTTTACACAGCTGCATTCACATTAAGTGCTTCAAACTGTTTTATATTGATATAAAATAAAGGTATTTGAAAAAAAGACATGGGATAAAAAGGTTACATCATGGGCTGGGGCAGTATATCCCTGGTATAGTCACCCTTGACCTAGTATATCCCTCGACCCTTCGGGTTTCGGGATATACTGAGTCTCAGGTGACTATACCAGGGATATACTGCCCCCACCCATGATATAACCTCATAATACAAAGTATGTGGTATAGGCCTATACATGGTGATGTTTTACCTTTGGGTCAATGCTCAACATCCCGTACAAAGCTGCTTGTGGAAACAAGGATACTTATACGATGGGAAAAAACATAGGGTCATAATATGAGGTTATACCATGGGTAGGTGCAGTACATTCCTAGTATACTCCCTGAGACTCCAGTATATTCCCGAGACCCGAAGGGGAGTATACTATGAGGTTATATCTGGGTGGAGTATATCCCTGGTATAGTCACCCAAGACCCAGTATATCAAGGGATATACTGGGTCGAGGGTGACTATACCAGGGATTTACTGCCCCCACCCATGATTTAACCTTTTTGTCCCATGTCTTTTAAAAAAAAATTTTATTTTATATCAATTGATGTAAAACAGTTTGAAGCACTTAATGTGAATGCAGCTGTGTTACAAAAAATAATCAATACTCTTAATTGACAGCACTTAATTGCCTTTTAAAAATCACAACAATCAGCTAATATGCTAGTATATACATGCTAATAAGCATGATATATAGGGGCACTGTTGTCTTTTGATTGGTCAGTTCTAGTATATCCCTGTTTATCTCATTATCTTTCAGTATATCCCTGCCGGCTAATTAGCCAAAGGTATTTGATTGGTTGAATTAAATATATCCCTGTTTCTTTCTATTGTATTACCCTCACTCAATTAGTATTGACTAGGGAAAAGCTCAGTATGAGGGACAAAAGTTGGCTAGACATGGGATAATGGGATGTACTGCACCTACCCATGGTATAACCTTTTTATCCCATGTCTAGCAAACTTTTAAAATTATTCAAAACTTCTATCTATGTGAAAGTGACTTCTTGTAATTCAACAGTTAAACTGATAATTATGGTTACAGTAATAATTTTTTCTTGGATAGAGTATTTGAGATATCACTTTGAAATTTTGGATTCATAGCCTGTGGAATGTGTATGACAGTAATTCCGAATGTGATAGATCTGGTGTTATTAGGGCCTGAGATATAACAGTAAATGGCCATAGAACTTTAAAAACATTTTGACTCAAATTTTTGATTTTATGCTTTCAAGAACTGAAAATTCTTGTGTAAGTAATGTTTTTCATGCCAAGAGTTTTTTAGATATCGTCTTGAAATTTTAGATTTGTGATCTGTACTATATGGACGGCATTACAGTGTAATTTAATACATCTAGGTTGATTAGATCCAGAGAAAGAAAATAAAACGGCAATGGAAGGCAGAAAAACGTTTCTGAAATCAATGAACCACAGTGCTGAATCTATATCAATAAACAGAATAGGTAAAAAGTCTGAGCTACGCAGATAGACAGATAGACAGCTAGACAGATAGATGGGGATTTATTTTATGTCAAATGTGAAACAGTTTGAAGCATGGCACTGAGAGAGCTACATGTGAGCACTGTGTCAAAAAAATCAATAATCTTGATTGACAGCTCTTAATTGCCTTAAATCAAAACAATCCGCAAATATGCTGGTATCTACATGCTAATAAGCATGATATATAGGGGCACTGTTGTCTTCTGATTGGTCAGAACCAGTATATCCCTTTTTATCTCATTATCTTTCAGTATCCCTGCTGGCTAATTAGCCAAAGGAATTTGATTGGTTAAACTAAATATATCCCTGTTTCTTTCTGTTGCATTTCCCTCTCTCAATTAGTATTGACCAGGGAAAGCTCAGTATCGGGGAGAAAAGTTAGCTAGACATGGGATAAGGGACAATACTTTAGGCATGCAGTATGCAAATGGCTTCCAATTTTCTTTCCTCTACAAACTGTTCTACATTGGTCTAAAAGTAAGTGAACCCTCCTCGCCAATTGCAATGGTCTTTGGTTTCCCTTACTTAACGAAGACTTTGACCCATACCTAACAGCAAATAAAAATGACAGCCATACGTGTTAGACCTACCGGAAATACTTGCCTTTATGACCCAACGTACTTTCTCACTGGATTAGAAATCATGCTTCCACAAGCAGTTTGGTGGAGGGTGTTCAGAACTGACCCAATGGCCATCATCTACAGTGCCGCCTGTAAGTAAGTGAAACACATGAAATGGTGCCATTGCATCAATGCTAAACATCCTCAACCAAACTGCTTGTGAAGGCATGAATCCTCATCCGATGAGAGGAAAAATATTGGATCGTAAAGGCCGATATGTGAGGCATGTGGGACAACAATTGCAGCCAATTTTCATTGCTGTAGTTGGAGTTAGGTATGGGTCAAAGTCTTTGATAAGTAAGTGAAACACAGGCCCAATGTTATTTAATAGGGAATTAAGGGTGGTTCACTTACTTGACAAAGACTTTGACCCATACCTAACCCCGACTACAGAGGAGAAAATTGGCTACCGTTGTTATCCCACATGCCTCACATATCAGCCTTTATGACCCAATATGTTTTCGTCTCATCGGATGAGGATTCATGCCTTCACAAGCAGTTTGGTTGAGGATGTTTAGCATTGATGCAATGGCTCAATATCATGCATTTCACTCATAATATAATTAGCTCAGCATTGTATAACTCAAATGTATGATACATATCCCAGCTTATTGGATACAGCAGAACGTGGTAAAGTTGGCAATCCGCGGAAAAGTTGGCCAGCTGTTTGAACGCTTGAAATGGCCGAAATGCAAACATTCCTCACTGAAATAAGTTTCTTAGGAAAATTTGCCACCTTTGGTTTTGAGGAAATATCTGCCACTAAATGGGTTAAAGTAGGTCGCCAGCTTTCCCCTGGATTGCCAACTTTACCCCGTTGTGCCGTAGAAGTTTTATACTGAGACTCATAAATGTATATAAAGAACAGCAGATGATCAACTACATGGACAGTAGTACACTCTAAAGATTTCAGACAAAATTGGTTTTTTAGATTCAAAATGGTTTTTTGAAAAACCAAATTTCAATGCAAAAACCAACATGGATTTTTTTAAAAATCCATGTTGGTTTTGTATTGAAATTTGGTTTTTCAAAAAACCATTTTGAATCTAAAAAACCAATTTTGTCCCGACATTTTTTAGAGTACACGTATGACATTTTTGATTCACTGAAATTGGTAAAATACATATTTAAAAATATCCTGAAGTCGTACTCAGATATATTCTGCGCATTGTTCGGACTCATGGCCTAATAGTTAGATTTCCATAAGAATCCTTTAATATTTAAATATTTTTAGAGCAACATGAACATTCAGCATCTCTTAACTCTATAATGGACTTCATTCACAGTGATTTACAGCTTCAGCAATTTCGAGGAAGTCAGCGTCAAAAACCTTTGTCTGCAAGAACGATGACTTCTTGTGGAGCAGATGTTTGAGCTAAATAGGATGAAATTGATGCTGCAAGTTTGAAAGAATCCTGGACTTCCTTATAGTCATTGCTAATTGTCCTAAAAAAACAGACCTTAGGCATTTTGTGGTTAATCCCAAAAAGTAAAATGACTTTAGTGTGTTGTTTTGAAAGTAGTTTCTTCTATAATTGTTATAATTAATGGCTTAAACCAGGCCAGGTTGTACTCAATGTACTGCTCATTAATAGAAGACATTAAAACTGACTTTTTTGTGCTTCTGAAACTTGCCACAATAAGCTAAGGCCTGACATAATTGATCTTTAGCTTTTCGGATCTTGTCGAGGCACTTTTTCAAGCATCGGTCGGCATGACCAAAAGAAGCTGTAACCTCTATGATAAATTATTAATGTCAATTTAATAAAAATTCTGGGTCAAACCAAATTTTTTTTTCATAGGCAGAGTATCTTTCGGGTCGGTCAATATGAGAAGCTGAAAATCGAATATGCCCGGCCTTTTTTGGTCCACCCTAGAGTCAAGGATGGTAAATCCGTCCACTTTATTTCCAGGAAAATGATAATACATACAGAAATAAAAATTAGCCCATTGGAAGGGGCATATTTCGTACTATCCTCAACAGCCAAAAAAAGCAAATATTCAGACATTTTTTGCTGCAACAAAAATTGAAGGTCAGGGCACGTAAATCTGTCCACTTTGCTGGTAAATCCGTCCAGCAAGGATGGTAAATCCGTCCACAGGGCATTACGCAGCACATATCTATCAGATCTTATGATTTTAAGTTTTACATTATTTTAACTTTCACAAAGTATTTTCTGTTGTTGATTTCACGACAGTGGAATGATCATTGCGCTTATATTAGAAGAATTGGCTAATACAGCTAGCTCACTGTAAGAAATGACCGTGTTTTTCTGGCTAAAAGAACCCTAAATTTATTGCTATTTTACCAGTATTTTTTTAATACAGACTTTGTCCGGGAATTTACAGTTCTTTGTCAGTTACAAAATGGCTACAAGATAAATTTACTGCGACATGTCATTCAACATTCAGTTCACGTTAATGAACAATTACTTCAACCGATAATTTACTGGCAACTTGTAATATGCAGACAAAACATTTGAATTGGCCAAACAATCAATACACCTGGTCAGATTAGGAACTACAAACAAGAGATTGCATGGACTTCAACCACAGAACATGTGGTGCCATCTATAACATATGCTTTACACAGCTGTTAATCAAACTTAATTTATAACTTATCTGAAGGTAAGGGAACATCCTCATTCATATGATCTTAAAGATGCTGTCATTACGCAAAAGTTGTAATGTCTATATGTGACATTGACATTTGTGTGAGTCTTATGATGTGATCTAAAGAATGACACTATTAAAACCAAAATAACCCAAGCGCAGTGTGCATCAACAGTACATATTTCGATAAACTTGACACCTGGTTCTCTTGGAAAATATCCATCCATTTTATGGTTTGTGAGCAAACTAATTGATGGACTTACTTCCCTGCTGTCAAGCAAGAGATGAGCAAGGCCGAGCCTGGAGTCACTGGCTCTCTCACTCTCTCAGCTGATTCCAGCTTCGATACATCCCTACAGCTATACGACAGTTAAATCAAATACTATCCGTATTTTTACAGTAGATTCTGCAGCCCCTTGCATTCTTCACATTCTATGTTTGACAGATGATATAACTGTAAAATATACTTTAAATAAACTGTTTAATATATGTACATTACACCGTAATATCACTTTGTTGAATCCGCAAAATTACAGTTCAATGTACCAATCTGCATTTTACGGTTCATTGTCCTGTTCAGGTTTATTAGTACGTTTACAGTTCTTAGACCTGGAACAAAGTTGCCAGTTAAAGACGAATGCGGGTATTCTCAGAGCCGCACTGCGGATACTGACGTGACGTCATGAAAAAGAAAAAGAAAACATAGGATCGCCACCAGTCAGTAGGCCTGCCCGTGGCGTCCTCTGCCAGGTGACGTCGAAATCAGGTCAACACAATCTGGGCTCCACGGTCAGACGGTCATTTATGACCTTAGGCACCTACTGATGTACGTCACAAAACTTTTCTGAATGGGTGACGTCACTTCGATTGTTTTCTCGACCAATCAGCGCCCAGAAAGCGGTACTCCCTGCTTGTCTGTTGATATACAGACCGGAACTAGATTGGGTCAACAAGGCTGTCAAAACATGAGCATGATCTTTGGCATGATGTCATTGATGATCCTCAGAACTTCTTAGAAAATGGCATTTATTTGATGTACACATCGTGTAAAGGTCTGGAAGTCAATGAGAATAAAGGTGAGTTTAGTTTGCTGTGATGCTGTGTAAAATTTGATGGTTTTCTAGCAGAAAACATAGGGTCAATCCTGTAGAAGTTTCTTGTCAATATTATCATAGACAACACAAGTCGGCAAAAATTGGCATGGTGCCAATCAACTGTCCCATTGACTGTCAACAGTCGAGCCTTGATATAAGGGCCTGAGGCTTTACTAGGGTGTACCCCGGGGGGGGGGGTACTCGGCCAAATTTTGATACGGATGTGCGGCACGCGTTCCGAAAGTCGTATCCTATGGTCAGGTTTTCAGAGCCCGAATTTCATACCCTATGGTCAGGTTATTATAAAGGACCTATAGCCTATTTTATTGACATTAAAGAGAAAAAGTCATCACAAAAGGTGTGAAAACTAAATTGCAATTAAGAATGACACCTAACACTTGAAAGTTCAATGCAAATTAGACATTGCAAGATTCCAATTTCAAAGGCAAAACATCATTGTTTGATGTCCAATTGACAAGTGTACTCTATGGTCAGGCTCTCCAGGCCTCAAAAAATGACCCTGTGGTCAGGAAATCCTCTTAAAAACCCTATCTTTTGAGCGGCACATAGGTAGTATGACTTCAATGTGAGTGCCCCCCCGGGGGGTGTACATTGTCATTTGACATTAGGCCTATTAATTTATATTTGACAGTGACAGTAGTGGTACATGTACTGCAATTGGTACACAAAGACATAGACCTGTAGACGTAGACACAGGCTCGCAGTGTATAAAGTTAATACCAACCTATACATGATTGATATGGACTTTAAAGACAATGTTTCACTATTAGTTTTACTGTGAATAAGATTTGCTTTGTAAAATGCAGGGCTCCCAGCGGCCCTATATTTCCTATAAATTCCTATATTTCCCTATATATTTTTTGCTCCCTATATTTCCCTATATTTTGCAGATTTTGAAGCATTTTTGGCGAATATCCCTATAAAACCCATATTTATATAATGAAAATTGTGGTTACTATTTAGCATTGCTTATGGTTCCACCATTTTTTAAATAAAAATGTCCGGATGCCAGCTTATTCCTTGGTTGAACAAGCCTGCATATCTTTAATTTCTTAACATTGCTCAAGTTGCGTTCATAGTCTCTTGGTATGCCGATCAAACACTCGGCCGGTTAATTAGATATTAATTTGCCATACATTGGAAGCCATAAAGCCCTTTATTTTCTCTATATTTTTCTCCCTATAAATTTCACTGAAATTTTCCTATAAAATCCCTATATTTTTTTACGGGCTGCTGGGAGGCCTGAAAATGTATACTCCATATATGGACCATATCGTCGTAACGTTTAATGATCTGAGGAAATAAACTAGGCCTATTAAATTTGTAAACTTGAAAGGCCTGAATTTGGTTTTTAATGGAGGTGTGTACACATCTCCATTTATGCAGTCACTGTTTAGAGAATGGAGAGTTTTGGCTGGAAATTTGAGTAGTTTCAGAATTTCTTTTGGGCCATTTTGTTTGGAGATGTTTGGTTTCATGAAATAATTTTAACTTGATTATAAATCATGCATCTGGCATAGGAATGAATAGCAGGCATGTTGTATTTAGGAAGTGTCTTCCATTCATATCGCGCTTGGATCCACTGCGGGCGGCATCACACATAGTGTGTTGGGCCACTGTTGGCCATTGTGCCTAAACTATTACACTGAAGTCTGCTTAATAATTTCCATTGATATTTATGTTTTTTTTTTTCTTTTTCAGATTGTCTAATTTGAATTGAAAATACTGTGCAATCAAACTTCAGAATTCACTGCAACTTCAGATCCTTGAGTTTCACCAGCCAATAGATGTTATGGACGCTTATAAGTCATGACTCTTGAATAATTTAAGAGTTTGAACAATTCAAGAAACATTTATTAGTTTTACTAGCAGAGTACCCGTCTAAAGACGGGTAGCGCGGGTGCACTGGTACTGTATTGTTTATTTGAGCCAATTAGGAGACATGTGAATATATCAACATGATTTCTGTAATAATTGTTCATGACAAATGGGGAAAAATTGCTTGTGAATCTCACAGGGCCCGTCCCCTCCATGCATGTGGACCTATAGGCCTTCGTTGGACAGCGGTTTAAATGTTGCTTTGTGTGATTGGGGTGAAGTTGTTGTGTCCTTATCACTGTATATGGTGCTTACAAATGCGTAATGGAAAGGCCAAATCATCCGTCGTCTTTGCTTGTTTATTGTCTTCTCCATGATCCAATTATCCAATATTATTTCCCCCCTCTCAGTGTCCTTCTTTGTTTTCGTGACCTTAGTAATATGGCAGAAATGAAACAAATTATGTTTATGGTCGTGAAATGAATTTGTAGTAGACATAGTCTGGGAGCCAAGAGCTCAAAAGTGCTTTATTTAAGGATTTGGCTCACCCCGAAAGAGGGATGGACAATCTATACATCGTTGGAATCGCGAGATTCTCTAGATTATGAAACTTGGGGATGCAGTTAAGAAAAGTGGTGCAGTTTTTCACAAATTGGTTACCATGGCAACCAAGTCATAATATTTTTACACTCATCATTACACTAGTAAAATACATTTTTTAGGGATTTAGTCCATAGTTAGACTTTATCAAGCCAACCTGGCATGTACTACCTCAATTACTGATTTTGATGGTCATGTGACCTTTTTGGTCACATGATCATACTGACCACCATTTGAGGTCAAACCTCAGAAATAAGAATTTTTTCAACAGTCCATACAGTATTTTTAACCGCTGTAGCCACAATAATGCCAGTATGTGGATAAATGTAGTCTCACTGGAAAGCCCTTGTTATAAGCTTCAATCTCACACAAAATTTATATACATATCCATGGAAACTGGTTGCCATGGCAACAAAGTCCGAAATGACACAAATTTGACTTGAAAATTGGAAAATTCATTTTTTGGGATTTACTCGACAGCCAGACTTCATTCAACCAAGCAGGCATGTACAACCATAATTAGGCATATTATTGGTCATGTGACCTTCTGGGTCACATGACCAAGGTGACCACAGTTCAAGGTCAAACCTGAGAAATTGACATTTTATTAAGATTTCATACAACATTTTCTATCACTGTAGCTACAATAATTGTGCAATATGTACAAATGTGGTCTTGTTGGATAGCCCATTTTATAGGGTTTCATTACACATATGATGTGTTTAATTATCCATGGAAACTGGTTGCCATGGAAACAAAGTTCAAAATTTCAATAATTTGACTTGAAAACTTGAAAATTAATTTTTAGGGACTTACTCGTCAGCCAGACATCATTCAACCATCCGGGCTTGTACAACCATAATTATGCATGTTATTCGTCATGTGACCTTCTCTGTCACATGACCAGGGTGACCACAATTCAAGGTCAGACCTGAGAAATTACCATTTTTAAAAGATTTCGTACAACATTTTCAACCGCGGTAGCTGCAACAATTGCACAATATGCACAAATGTGGCCTTGTTGGATAGCCTATTTATAGGACTTCATTGCAGACTTAATGCTTATAAGTATCAATGGAAACTGGTTGCCATGGCAACAAAGTTCAAAACTACACAAGTTTGACTTTAAACGAAAATTCATTTTTTAGTGACTTACTTCACAGCCAGACTTCAAATAAACAAACTGGGCTTGTACAACCACCTTGCACATTTTATTGGCCATGTGACTTTCTGGGTCACATGACCATGCTGACCACTACACAAAACCTTGGAAAATTGCATTTTTTGAAGATTTTATTCAATAACATTAGCTTTTGTAGCAACGGTATTTGTGCTATGTACAAAAATGTGGTCGTGTTGGAAGGCCCTTTTCATAGGGTTCAACCTTGCCCTTGCATGTAATTTTTACAAGTACCCATGTTCACTGGTTGCCATGGCAGCAAAGTTAAAAATTTCACAAATTGACTTGTCACAGGGAAAGGTCCTTTTCAGAGAAACACTCGACAGCCAGACTATATTCAGCCAACCAGGCAACTACTATCTCCATTTTGAATTCTACTGGTCATGTAATGTCTTGGGTCAAATGACCATGCCTACCGCCAAATCAGGTCAAACCTAAAAAACATGCGTTTTATTCAAGATTTTAGACACCAATCTTAATCACTACAGTAATAATAGCGGTAATATATAAATGCATACGTGGTACCATTGGAAAACCACTTTTATTAGTTTCAGTCTTTTATGTTAATCGTGTGATTATCCAAGGAACCTAGTGCAGCGGCAACAAAGTCAAAAGTTTCAAAAACTTGACTTGAAACCTTTAAAAAAAAAAATTAAGAGTTGTGCTCTGCATCCAGACATTATTCAGTCAATCTGGCATGTGCTTCTGCAGAAGTTCAGTCTCAACAACCACAGAAACAATTATATTAAACAGGCACGGACTTGTTTCCTCCCTGGAATGCCTTTTTTCTCGCTCCAATCTCACACTGTTATCAACTTTTAAGTGCCCCTGCTAAATGACAGCTCCCATCACAAAGTTTAAACTACTCACATTTTCCATTTTGTGTGTGAGATACCAACCTGATTTTCATAATAGCTGGTCACACATCAAGTTTGGTGGAATGAGACCTGTACATAAAATTTACATCTGAACCAGTGGCGCAGGCTTTTTCTCTGGGGGGGGAGGGCGGTCCTGGGCGGCAAATGATCCTCAGCTTTCCCAAAAATACTAGACGGAAGTGTATTTCCATATACGAGAGCAGGGGGTCTGCTGTGTCTGCTGGAATGCAGTATAGGGTGCATGTTGTTGCCATAGGCGTACGGCGCGCGCAATTTTTGGGGGGGCGAGCGACATTTGTCCGAATTTCAAGATTTAGATTTAGTGCCATTTCAAAATTAAATTGCATTGAAATCATTAATTTTCAATAGTGTTTACTTAATCATCTGCCCGGATTTTTTAGCTTTTTTGCCCGAATCTTACTGTTTCCCAAACTTTTGGGGGGGCAACCGCCCCCCCTGCCCCCCCTCGATACGCCTATGGTTGTTGCCCTATACAATATGGCAAGTATAGTTGGTGACTTCACCCCTGTGACTGCTGGACTAATTTGGTAATAATTCCGCATCAATATAAAATTATCCAACAAAGACTAACATTAACGACCATATGTTTTCTCATTATTTACAAAGTGCTCTAAATATTGACGAATACTGAACCTAAATAGAAGAACGCCAATCGATTTTCAGGCTTTTATTTATTGGTAGGCTTCATGAAAAGATGAGCCTCATAGATTTACATCATTGGCTGATATCATAGATTGTTGCCATCGAAAGACATCATCGGCTGATATCATCCAGTGATATGACATGTCACTGACTGATGTCATCCTGTGATGTAATTGACTGGCCGACATCAATGACTGACTGATGTCACTGACTGATGTCACTGACTGATGTCACTGACTGATGTTGCTGGCTGATGTTAGAGCTGACAGCACTGGCTGACATCACTGACACCGACCCACATCACCAGCTACATCATCTACTGACATCACTGACTGATTTCACAAGCTGAAATCACCAGTTGATGTCACCAACTGATGTCACTAGCTGACATCACTGGATCAGGCTGATGTCACTGGCTGACATCAATGACATCATTGGCTGACATCAATGCATCATTGGCTGACATCACTGGCTGACATCATTGGCTGACATCATTGGCTGATGTCATCAACTGATGTCACTTACTGACATCACATACTGACATTATTGGCTGACATTACTTTCTGACGTCACCAGCTGATGTCACCAACTAACATCAGTGGATTACATCATCAACTAATGTCATCAACTGACATCACTGGCTGACATCATTGGTTGACATCACTCAATGACTTCTGTGGCTGACATCACTGGCTGATGTCCTCAACTGACATCACCAACTGATGTCACTTCCTAACATCTCAGACTGAAATCATTTTCTGACATTACTTGTTGACATCACCAGCTGATGACATCACTGGCTGACATCATTGGCTGACATTACTGGCTGATGTCATCAACTGATGTCACTTACTGACATCAACGACTGACATTATTGGCTGACATTACTTTCTGACATCACCAGCTGATATCATCAACTAACATCAGTGGATTAAATCATCAACTGATGTCATCAACTGACATCACTGGCTGACATCATTGGTTGACATCACTGGCTGACTTCAATGGCTGACATCACTGGCTGATGTCATCAACGGACATCACCAACTGATGTCACTTCATTGACATCACAGATTGAAGTCACTTTCTGACATTACTTGTTGACATCACCAGCTGATGTTACCAACTAACATCACTGGATTACATTATCAACTAATGTCACCAACTGACATCACTGGCTGACATCATTGGCTGATATCACTGGCTGACATCACTGGCTGACATCACTGGCTGACATCACTGGCTGATTTCATCAACTGACATCACCAACTGATGTCACTGGCCAACATCACTGGCTGACATCACTTACTAATATCATCGACTGACCCTACTGGCTGACAAGGACTTCACAGGCTGACGTCACTGGCTGATGTCACCGGCTGGCAATACTTGCTGATGTCACCAGCTGATGTCACTGACTGACATCATTGGATGACATCACCAACTGATGTCACTAGCTGGCATCACTGCTGATATCACCATCCCTAACCCTAACCCTGCCTTCAAATTAAACCACAATTGCATATTTCATAATCATGTGACCTTCTGGGTCAAATGACCATGCTGACCACTATTCAAGGTAAAGCCTTGGAAATATGTATTTTTGCATCCCACAAACTTATTTGGAAGAACTTATGTAATCACTTGGGTAAAATGTTGTTTGTCCGCCGGGCAGGTCGGCAGGCTTTCGGGCGGAGGGCAGATAGATTGTTTCAGGGCCTGTGCTTGGCTTCTATTGTGTGTTCTTGGATGACATTTGGTACACTTATAGCCTGTATGATCTAGTTGTGCCTTTTGATGGTTTTATTGGTGGATATTAAATACTTTTTGAAATAACTAAAAAATATATATAAAGTACTTTGTTTGTTTCCAGGCCAAGACTCAATGACTATTGCATGTGCAAGGATGAAATTTGATACAAATGCGGCCTATATATAGTTGTGCCTTATGATGGTCTCAGTGAGAGATATTCTGTACTTTTTGAAAAAATGTATTACAATTTTTTATTTCTTTTTTTTGGCTAAAACTCAGTCACAATTGCATGTACATGGATAAAGTTTGGTTCAAATTAAATATATGGTCTAGTTGTGCCTTTTAAAAGGTCTGATGGAGAATATATACTTTTGAAATATTTAAAAAAAATTAAAAAAATTATTTCTGGCCGAAGACTCAGTCACTATTTCATGTACATGGACAAAGTTTGGTACACATATGGATTATATGGTCTATTTGTGCCTTTTCATGGTCTGACCGGTAGATATTCTATATTTTTTATAATATTGAGAAAAAATCTTTAAAATGATTTTTCTTTATTTCGGAGCCAAAACTTGCCTGACATCATTGTCAAACTTGTGTAATTTTGAACTTTGTTTCCATGGCAACCAGTTTCCATGGATACTTATTATACACATTAAGTGTGAAATTAAGCCCTATAAAATAGGCTATCCAACAAGGCCACATTTGTGCGTATTGTGTAATTGTTGCAGCCATCGCGGTTGAAAAATGTTGTACGAAATCTTTTAAAGATGGTAATTTCTCAGGTCTGACCTTGAATTGTGGTCACCCTGGTCATGTGACCGAGGTCACATGACGAATAATAACATGCATAATTATGGTTGTACATGCCCGGATAGTTGAATGATGTCTGGCTGACGAGTAAGTCCCTGAAAGTGAATTTTCTTGTTTTCAAGTCAAATTTGTGTAATTTTGAACTTTGTTGCCATGGCAACCAGTTTCCATGGATACTTAAACAAATCACATGTGTAATGAAACCCTATAAAATGGGCTATCCAACAAGACCACATTTGTACATATTGCACAATTATTGTGGCTACAGTGATAGAAAATCTTGTATGAAATCTTAATAAAATGTCAATTTCTCAGGTTTGACCTTGAATTGTGGACACCTTGGTCATGTGACCCAGAAGGTCACATGACCAATAATATGCCTAATTATGGTTGTACATGCCTGCTTGTTTGAATGAAGTCTGGCTGTCGAGTAAATCCCTAAAAATGAATTTTCCAATTTTCAAGTCAAATTTGTGTCATTTCGAACTTTGTTGCCATGGCAACCAGTTTCCATGGATATGTATATAAATTTTGTGTGAGATTGAAGCTTATAACAAGGGCTTTCCAGTGAGGCTAAATTTATCCACATACTGGCATTATTGTAGCTACAGCGGTTAAAAATACTGTATGAACTGTTGAAAAAATGCTTATTTCTGAGGTTTGACCTGAAATGGTGGTCAGTATGGTCATGTGACCAAAAAGGTCACATGACCATCAAAATTAGTAATTGAGGTAATACATGCCAGGTTGGCTTGATGAAGTCTAACTATGGACTAAATCCCTAAAAAATGCATTTTACTAGTGTAATGACGAGTGTAAAAATATTATGACTTGGTTGCCATGGTAACCGATTTGTGAAAAATTGCACCACTTTTCTTAACTGCATCCCCAAGTTCCATAATCTAGAGAATCTTGCGATTCCGATGATGTATAGATTGTCCATCCCTCTTTCGGGGTGAGCCAACCGCCCATTTTTTCTCCTTGGCTCCCAGACTAACAGTTTAGGCTATACTGAAGAATTATTGTGTAATCAAGAAAAGCATTTCCATGTTGTTGGGTTTCAAAATGATACCATAATACACTTCAACCTCACCTTACGACCACCTCTCTATTACGGGCACCTCGTAATTACGGACATAAAGGCCTGGAACCGAATTTTTTACCTGTCTTTCATGCTTGATTAAACCTCTCTAATACGGGCACCTCGTTAATACGGCCACCTCGTAAATGCGGGCACTTTTTGGGGTACAAAATGACCATTCTGACCTCATCTAATGCGGGCAATGCTGTATTAGGCAGCTGATACTGTTGTATCAAGCAGAAATGCGTATCGGCGACGCTGTGACTGGCCGTGTTTGTTTTACTTCTATTGAAAGAAAGACGATTCTTTGATATTGGCAAGCCAATTGAAACATGTCAATAGAGATCTGCATTTAAAAGGGCACAATTACATCGACTGAGAGTAAGGAACCCAATTGGTCCCTAATAGGAATAGATCTATAGGCCTAATCACCATTGAAGAACAGGTTCTGAGTGTGAAGTTTTCGGAAGTGCAATCAATCAGTGTCACGTTTTCTGAATTGCTTTTGACTTTGTCTTCTTTTAATTCCATATAATGGACATCAAAATGAATGTTAGAAAAAATGACAACCCAAGTTTATATCGCTCGGAAACATTGCTGCCATTAGAATAGAATGAATTTGAATAAGCTATAAAAACGTGATTATGCATAATGAATTTTTGTATGATTTGTTGATTACACACAGTATTTGACCAACAGTGTCACAATTCTTCAGGTAGGAACTGGATATATAATAAAGGTGTGTGTATAAGCAGAAATGCGTATCGGCGATGCTGTGTCTGGCCATGTGTTTGCTTTACTTCGATGGAATTCATTGATAAGAGCAAGCCAATTGAAGCCTTGTCTATTGAGGTCTTCCTGTAAAAAAGCACACTTATTAGCATGAACTGAGAGTAATGAGGAATCCAACTGGTTCCTGATTGGTATTGAATAGAAAGTATTGACACTTAAGTTTTCTGAATTGCAATCAATTCCATGTTTCCGAAGTGCCATTGACTGGTGTCATCTTTTAATTCCTTGTGAAGATAATGAAAATGAATCAAAGTACTTGCAGGGAGGTTAATCATAACATAAGAGAGGAATTTAAAATGTATGCTTGTAAACATGTTTGTAGAACCAAATAAATCTTCTCAACATTATGAACCTAGGTTTAACATGCTGTATAACATTGTGGGAGGTAGGTGCCCTTCTGTGATCACATGGCCCTCAGTCTGCTCTGCTTCTGGTCACAATGCCCGCTGGTGGCCAGGCAGGAATCAGGATCATTACAGGTGAACCTCTCCAATGCGGCCACCTCGCTATTGCGGCCACTTGACCTTAGAACCACTGGTGGTCGTAATAGAGAGGTTGAAGTGTATATAAATTTTTGAGTGATAAGCAGAAGTCATGAAATGAAGATAGAATGAAAAAGATCGTTGTCTCATTCATTCCTTCCAACTTTCATCCCTTCCCTGCCTTCCTTCTTTCTTTGGACATATTTGAGTAATTACAAACACAGTGCAAGCATAATGGGACACGCTATAGCAAGATATTGTAAGTCCCTAGCTTTCTTCTATAGTATTTAAACAATGTTAAAGTGCGTGCTAAAAGTGAAACCACTCGCCATGAGTAGCTGCTGCTGTATTGGGGGGGGGGGATAGATCTGTTTTAGCCGTGAATAATTAACATTTCGGAAGTTAAGATACATCTGATGCATGCAGAACACAGTTGGGACATAATAGGACTCACTTGTAAAATATTATGACTGTCAGTCAAGCCATAGTGGAGAAGACCCGTTACAAAGGGATATTGGGGAGGTGAATTTTATATATGTATATAGATTAAGAAAGTGCTGTCTGCTCATCTTAAATACAGAGGTGGGTGATTTCAGAAAAAATTGCTAATAAAGATGATCAGTATAATTTGTGTCAAGTTTATCCTGTAGACTTGATAATTTTATAACCATGTGATCATTATTGCTGAGTTCTGTCCAAAAAGGCTGAAGATAATAGTTTCTTTTTTTTATAACGAAAATACTATACAGTTATCGCACAGCACCGAGTGCAATGTCAGTTTTTATGGCGCCTCGTGACTAATATTGCATGAGGATGTTTTGAAAGGGGAGGGCGCGGCAATACTTAGGCCTATAACATTGGAGTCTCTAAAAAGAATTTTTTTTACCCAAATAGCAATATGAAGGATTTATCTGACAAAAGGGGGGAGCGCACGCCCCTTGTGCCTCCTCCTGGATCCGCCTATGGGTATTATCTTCATTGGTTGTTCATCTAATGCATATTTCAATGCATTAAGTAATTCAAAATTTATTTACACTTTTTCACAATAGAATAATATTCTGGAAAATCTAGGTTCCGACACAAAATCATGTGACATGCTCCACCAAAATGAATTCAAGGCAAGCAATTTATATTTTCCAGAAATAAGCAAATTAAAATGTGTCAAAAAGTCACATTTTGATGTTTTTTTTAGCTGTTGGTACTACGTGTTAGCCAAATTTATTTTCTTTCATACTGACACCACTCCTACCCTGTCATAAATTCGATACCGTCCTTTTCATGTATAGCCAAGCCTGCAGGGTTGGCAGATTTAAACCTAGGCGATTTCAATCAAGATTGAAATCACAATTGAAACACATTAGAATCATGATTAAATAATTTCATTTGATTTAAAATATTCATTTTATTTTTTTTATAATAAAATCACTTGTTGTTAAAAAACAATTTTAAATTGCCAACCCTGCTTTTCTCACTCAATAGAAGGACATAGGCTGGATTTTATGTTCAAAATTTACATTTGATATTTTGCCCCTTCCCAACCCCATTTCACGGGCATTATGCTAGTTATAAATTAATTCAAATGAAATCTGTTGTGTTCTACTGAGTGAGGTTTTTCCACCTGCTCATGTAAAATAGATGTATGTTACAGTAAAAGAAACTCAAGTGCTTACAAAAAAGCACTGGAATGTTCCTAGTGAGATCACATCCTATCCCTGCCATGTTATTCCTTCTGAGTCATGAGCAGCTTGTGAAGTCATAGCCTATACTAGCAATGTTATCAAAACTAGTAACCAACTAAGTGTCAATGACGTCCCAAGTTACTCAATGACACTTTAGGCCTAACAGCTTATTTCAATGCCATGGATTGGGCCTGTTGTGAGGTCATTGATGTCCACAAGCAGCCAAATGTAAGTACTCGTCATTCGTCGACTGTAAGTGTTGTATGTCTGTGTCATGTTCCTCCAAGTTAAATTTTAAAAAATAAAACTGTGAAATGATCTTATGTTATTGTTGTAATTTAATGACGATCGGTTACTTCAGATTGCTTTTTCTTTGGCTGAAAATGTATGAATAAGATTGGTTTTGGCTCTATCTGGTTGCTACTCCACATTTGTTCATTAAAACATATTGATATTATGAGTGAAGATCTTACCTGTGAGGAATTGGAAACCAATGGTTAGTTTTCTGTTCCTGAATATTGTGAAAGTAATACACAAAGCTGTGTTCAAGCGAAAAGCGTCGGATGGCTTGTTTTGGGAATATTGTGTGAGGTCTCAAATTCTTTGTCCATTTGCAATTTTTTTAGCCTCTACATATATTTGTATGATATTTTCAGACATGGGAATTTGTCATCATAATACAAGGTCACAAGAGATGAGATTTCAGCAGTTCTATAAATCGTGCAACTATTTCAGTCAGATATGGAGATTGGTGGATTGATGGATTGATGAAGATCAATTGAGAATGGTGGATTGAGAGGGAGAGGGAGATGCAAAGGGAGAGGGAAGTGTATAAGAGAGGGAGACATAAAGGGAGAGGCATGGGAGATGCAATGGGAGATTTACAGGAGAGGGATATGAACAGAAAACAGAGTGGCACAGCAAGAGGGATATTCACAGGGGAGGGACTGCATCTATAGGGAGAGAGATGCAAAAGGAGCTCTAGGAGGTGCATAGGAGAGAGGTGCATAGGAGAGGGAGATGCTGTGGGAGTGGGAGATACTGAGGGAGAGCAGATGCAGAGGGAGAGGGAGATGCAAAGGGAGAGGGAGATGCTGAGAGAGAGAGAGATGCAAAAGGAGATGGAGATGCAAAGAGAGAGGGAGATGAAGAGGGAGATGGAGAGGGAGATGGGAAGAGAGAAGGAGATGCAAAGGGAGAGGGAGATGCAAAGAGAGGAGATGCAAAGAGAGAGGGAGTTGCAGAGAGAGAGAGAGAGAGATGCAAAAGGAGATGGAGATGCAAAGAGAGAGGGAGATGAAGAGGGAGATGGAGAGGGAGATGGGAAGAGAGAAGGAGATGCAAAGGGAGAGGGAGATGCAGAGAGAGAGGCGATGCTGAGGGAGAGGGAGATGTGAAGGGAGAGTGAGATACAAAGTTAGATGGAGACGCAAAAGGATGAGGAGATGCAAAGGGAGAGGGAGATGCTGTGGAAGATGCAGAGAGAGAGAGTGGTGCAAAGGACTGGGAGATGCAGAAGGAGAAGAAGATGCCAAGGGAGATGCAAAGGGAGTGGGAGATGCAAAGGTAGAGGTAGATGCAGAGGGTGGTGCAGAGGGAGAGGGAGATGCAGAGAGAGAGAGAGATGCAGACGGAGAGGGAGATGCAGAGTAGGGTGCATCAAACGCCCTTTTTCTCTCAAAATATAATCAAACATGAATGAAGTTGTGCCTTTTGATTGTAAAGACACTTCTGAGAAGTTTAAGTGAAATCGTACTATGGCTAGGGGTACCACACTGGCCATCTTCCCCACCACATAAATTAGGCACCGACGATCCGCGGTTTCCCATAACTTTCTCAAATTTGTGTGCAGAAACATGTGGTTGTTATTTTTGAAATCAGCATAAAAAGACTTTTCAAATGAATGGCAACATCACTGGGTTATCTTATAAATTCATCGTCATAATTAACTATTATTATGTTGTAATATCAATATTTCGCAGAAACATTGTTATGACGTTTTATATCAATGACAGACTAATTTCTTGGCTCAGTCATATTTAATAGACATTTTAGAAAATATCTAATATTATAACATATGAAAAACATTGAAATTAGTACTGATAGTATAAGATATGTCAAGAAATGCTAAATCTGAAATTTCATCACATTAAAATTCACTTATCTTTGAATCTGTGATTTCTACACAATTTTTTTCGACATAATCTCCAAAGAAAGACTTTTTATGTAATGATTTTTTAGTTATATTGTTTTCAGAAACATTAATTACTCAGTTCTGGCTCGTAAAATGTCATAATTTCGGAATTTTAGTGCTGTTATAAAGGAGTCATGGGGAGAGGTACTGGATCCGTAAAAATGTTGCAGAATTGGATAAGTTGAATGCCAGATATTCTGGAAGGACAAGAAGGTGAATGTCTGAAAAATTTGGGCAGAAAGCAACATTCAGGAAAAAGATAATTCATTGGCTTTACGAAATAAATCATGTCTCATACTCTTGTGGTTTCGTGTTCACTTTAAATAACACAATATATGCAATGCGGGTATTCATTTGAAAGCTCTTTCTGAGAGGAATTCAGATATGATAAAATTATTATGATACAGCTGTTATTGGTAAAAATATTCAATACCGCGATTCGGTGATATGTCATTCTGTTGGGTTATTTCAGCCTCTTTGTGGTACCCCTAGCGCTATCTCAAACTTTCTGAAAATTTGCGTGAATTTTCTAATAGTCAAAAGGAACATTCTAAACCATGTTTGGTTGTGATAGAAAAGTATGAGGGGCATTTGATGCACCCTAATGCAGAGGGAGATCGAGTGAGGTGTAGAGGGAGAGGGAGACGCAAAGACAGGAGGATATGCAAAGGGAGAAGGAGATGCAGGCACAGGAGGAGATGCAAATGGAGACAGAGATGCAAAGGGAGTGGCAGATGCTGAGGGAGAGGAAGATGGAGAGGGAGATGCAAAGGGAGATGGAGATGCAGAAGGAGGGGGAGATTCAGAGGGAAAGGGAGATGCAGAGGGAGAGATGCAAAAGGAGATGGAGATGCAAAGGGAGGGGGGGAGGGAGATGCAGAGGGAGAGGGAGATGCAAAAGGAGAGGGAGAAGCAGAGAGAGAGATGCAAAGGGAGATGGAGATGCAAAGGGAGAGGGAGATGCCGAGGGAGAGGGAGATGCAGAGGGAGAGGGAGATGCAAAGGGAGAGAGAGATGCAAAGGGAGAAGGAGATGCAAAGGGAGAGGGAGATGCAGAGAGAGAGGCGATGCTGAGGGAGAGGGAGATGTGAAGTGAGAGTGAGATACAAAGGGAGGTGGAGACGCAAAAGGAGGAGGAGATGCAAAGGGAGAGGGAGATGCAAAGGGAGATGGAGATGCTGAGGAAGATGCAGAGGGAGAGAGTGGTGCAAAGGTCAGGGAGATGCAGAAGGAGAAGAAGATGCCAAGGGAGATGCAAAGGGAGTGGGAGATGCAAAGGTAGAGGGCGATGCAGAGGGTGGTGCAGAGGGAGAGGGAGATGCAGAGAGGGAGAAGCAGAGGGAGAGGGAGATGCAGATGGAGAGGGCGATGCAGAGGGAGATCGAGGGAGGTGTAGAGGAAGAGGGAGACGCAGAGGGAGAGGAAGATGCAAACACAGGAGAAGATGCAAAGGGAGAAGGAGATGCTGAGAGAGAGGGAGATACAGAGAGAGAGGGAGATGCAAAGGCGAGGGAGATGCAGAGGGAGAAGAGGATGAGCAAGAGAGGGAGATGCACAGGGAGAGGGAAATGGCCAACAGAGGGAGATGCACAGAGGGAGGGAGATGGGCAAGAGAGGGAGATGAGCAAGGGAGGGAGATGCTCAGATAAAATGGAGATGAGCAAGAAAGGGAGATGCAGAGGGAGATGGAGATGAGCAAGAAAGGGAAATGCTCAGGGAAATGGAGATGAACAAGAGAGGGAGATGCTCAGGGAAATGAGGATGAGCACGAGAGGGAGGTGCACAGGGAGGTGGAGATGAGCAAGAGAGGGAGATGCACAGGGAGAGGGAGATGAGCAAGAGAGGGAGATGCACAGGGAGAGATAGATAGATAAACTTTATTTCACGAGGGTAAAACCTATTAAGTTTAAATACTTATTTACAATAGGGCCCTCCAAAGGGAGATGAGCATGAGAGGGAGATGCACAGGGAGAGGGAGATGAGCAAGAATTTACCCCCGGAACAACTTTTTTTGGCATTGTTCATGAAATTCTTTAATTGGTGGCCGAAATTTTGGTGAACCCCTAATTTTTTTTGAATTAGTAGATATATGTAAGACCTACAATTATTAAAATTTTGAAAAAATTATCAATGCAGGAAGTATTTTAATTTTGCCAAAAATTACATAAGGTTTCATCATTTTCTTCAAACAGTTGGGGGCACTGGGGACCAATTTGGTGGTGAACCCCTAATTTTGTTTCATGAATAAGTAGATATATGTAAGAGCTACAATTGATAGAATTTAGGAAAATTTATCAACGTGGGAAGTATTTTATTTTTGGCAATGTTCATGAAATTCTTTAAAATTTCACCATTTTCTTCAAACTGTAGGGGGCGCTAGTGGCCAAAATTATGGTGAACCTCTAATTTTTTTCATGAATAAGTAGAGATATTGGTAAGAGCTACAATTGATAAAATTTAGGAAAATTTATCAACTTGGTAAGTACTTTATTTTTGGCAATGTTCATGAAATTCTTTAAAATTTCACCATTTTCTTCAAACTGTAGGGGGCGCTGGTAGCCAAAATTGTGGTGAACACGAGTTTTTTTTTCATGAATAAGTATATATATGTGAGAGCTAAAATAGAAAAAATTTATCAACGTGGGAAGTATTTTATTTTTGGCATTGTTCATGAAATTCTTTAAAATTTCACCATTTTCTTCAAACCGTAGGGGGCGCTGGTGTCCAAAATTGTGGTGAACCCCAAATTTTTTTTCATGAAAAAGAAAAATTATATGTATCAGCTGCGATTTAAATCCTTTTTTTAAATTTATTAATCAGGGAATATGTTATTTTGGCCAAATTCATCAAATTGCCAAAAATTTTACCATTTTCTTCAAAATGTAGGGGGCGCTGTAGGCCAAGAAAGGCTGGTGACCCCCTAATTTTTTTTCATGACTAAAAAGATATATATATAAGCTATATGTGAGAACTTTTTGAAAAATTTATCAATGTAGGAAATATTTTATTTTTGGTTATATTCATGAAATTGCTTAAAATTTCACGAATATACCCGAAATGTAGGGGGCGCTCATGGCCAGTAGGGTAAAGTGAACCCCTTATTATTTTAATTAATAAGTAAATATATGTATAAGCTACACTTGAGCAATTTTTGAAATTTTTATCATTGCAGCAAATATGTCTTTTGAGCAATTCTTTAAAGGTAGTCTCATAATTCAACGATCTCCAATGTAGGGGGCGCTACCTCAGTGAAAATGCTGGTGACAAGCACTTTTTTTTTCAAAAATGTTTTCTTTGTCACTAATTGTACAAGTCTGCAAAATTTCATAAAAATATCAACATTACAAGTAATTCAGGTGAATAGTAGCATTCGTCTTTAATTTAACTGTAACATTTAACTGGAATTTTTCGCTGTGAGGTTAATTTAACAATTCAGAATTTCAACTGACCTGCTCAATTACAATTAAATAACCATTTCAAACAAATCAAAGTGGTATAACTGTTTCAAACTAATTTCTTTTATCATTTGTATGCAATTAATAAATATTGAAATTCATAAAAGTGCTCTGAATGATACTTAATGCTGGTGGACGGATTTGCCAACCCCCAATCAAGCCAGTCTTAAAATGGTGATGGTAATTCCGTCCACTTCTATTTGCATTGTATTGCCATTCAAGGTGTCACAATTTAGTAATTTAACAAATTCAATATAATTTTACATTCCAATCAGTCACTTTTTACTTGAAATACATTTGTTTGTAGATTTGAATAGGCCAACAAGGATAGGATAACGAGCAAGCTGAAATTCACAAAATGTCTGTGATGACGTCACAGAATTTCATTGTTTTTTTATCACATATTGTTAAATCACTTGAATTGTGACAAAAATTCTATCAAAATAATAAAAACGGTAAAATCTGTCAAAAACGAAGTTTTCTTACATTTAACACTCACACAACTGCAATGGATGCATTTAAATGCATGTATTAGGGAGTGGACGGATTTACCCTCCTGGACGGATTTACCATCCTTGACTGTACTATTCTTGAAACATGAATTAGAATGTAAAATCTCGCAACTCTCTTTGGTCAACCAGAAGAGAAATGTTCCCTACTTGGCCAATTAGGGATAAGATTCCAACGTGATTTGTCTATCTATGCCATCATTGCCATGCAGTGCCCTCTTTAAACAGAGATCATCTAATTCTCCACATCAGATTCTGCAGAGAGTTTTTTAAAAAAACTTTCTAGACTTCAGGATTTCGGTCGTGAAAGGTCTTCTTTTTATGCCCTAGTTAAAACTTCATAGACAGTCAATTGTGGCAAGCAGCAGAAGCACAACAAAGTCAGGTTTCACTATAAGGGGCAGTACTTAATTGCATGGTTTACCCATCAATTATAACAAAAACAAATGAACCTACTTTTAACTTTTTAGTAAGTCAGTCAAATTAAAACACCTTTACTTAATCATCAGAATCTGCTTTTGGAATATTTACGATTCACCACAAAAATGCCATTAATTCAGGTTCTTTCAAATTGTTCACTACTCAAATGAAGTTAATGTAGGGGAGACCGGGGCAAGTTGGACCGTTTTTTTGTTTTTTGGCTCTCAATCAAAAACTTCTCTAAATATTTGAAAAATCGTTTTACTGACTGACTTCTAAACATCTACACTACCCTTATGCCAAAAGAAGTTGACCTACCTTCTATAGTTGTGGAGTTTTTTCTGGTCCAACGTGCCCCGGGTCCGGGGCACGTTGGACCGCCATGTGGGGCACGTTGGACCATGGAATAAAAGTCTAGGAAAGTAGAAGAAAGTGAGCAAACACCACATTTTATTCTGACAGATCACAACACACACTTTTGTGTCATTGCAGAATGATTATATCGGAATATTTACCCAGATAATTTTAATAAGTCTTGTTTCAGCTAGAAGGGCTGGCAGATTAGCCAACTGAATTGATTTCACCCTCATATTGTACAGGAATGACTTAGGTGCTCTATCAATGTCAAAAATTACACAGCTGACATTTAGCTGATAACTTTTTGTCAGTCAATCCAGTTTATAATGGTCCAACATGCCCCGGCAATGCTGGTCCAACCTGCCCCATCCCAACCTCTTATGAAAATGTGCATGTCTCACTGACAAGGTTGAATGTGAACTCGGGAAACTTATATCAAACTTTACTTAAGTGGTGATAGTTTCAATTTATGAGACTTGTCTGACTAGATCCCCCATATTTTAAGAAGGGTAAACTAGCCATCGAGACTTGGAAAAAGTCACTTTTTATGCGGAAATCAAGAAACCTGAAATAGAACTCACACTTTTCCTTCAGTGCTCTTGAAATTTTTTGGATAAAAGGCATACCACTAAAGGTCTCTTCATCGGGGATTTGGATAACTGCACATGTTTTATAAAAAAAATATTGGCAATGGTCCAACGTGCCCCGAGGTCCAACGTGCCCCGGTCTCCCCTACCCTTACAGATTGGGGGCAGTGATCGATCTGTTGATACGAAAGGAGTTGTTTTGTTCAATGTCTGGAACTTTATACCATTATAGATCTTTGCGGATTGGCGGTCCACTGGAAAAATTTATTTTCTTATTTTCAATTTGCAAACTGACTTTGCCACATCATTGACAGTTTTCTGTTGGTCTCCTAATCTTCTTATTTGATGGAGTACCTCAAGTCATTTAACGAGTTTGTTTATTGTATCCTATACTCTCCTATGCTGCCAGATATGATTTATAAGCACTGAATCAACTGATGAACCATAACTGACACAAACAAAACCTTTTTAAGCCGGTAACATCACAGGACCAAGTTGAAAGTTGATTTTGAAACTGTCTGGGCCGCTAATCCGCAAACAGCTCTAATGCACGTGATTCAAATTGTTCACGACTCAAATGAAGTTAATGAACATCCTACAGATTCCGGGCAGTGATCTGTTGATACGAAAGTAGTTGTTCAATGTCTGGAACTTTAACTTACGGCAAGTCAGAATAACACAAAAACCAGTTCTGACCTCTGACTATTAATTAAGCTAATTAAATATAACCTACACCTAAAACAACCTGGGCGATTAAACTATTTTACTTTTTCTTTTAAAAATTCACGACTTGCCGCAAAAATGCACAAATGTCTGTTTTTGCTATAACAAATCTAGGGAAATCTAGGGTTCTTTAAAATCTTGCAACATCAATTTCATCCTATTTAGCTCAAACATCCGCTCCACAAGAAATTATCCTTCTCGCAGACAAAGGATTTTGACATTGGCTTCCTTGCTGTTCAAAGGTTGTGAATCACTGCGGATAAAATCCACCAGAATTTAAAGACTTTGTTAGAGAATTGGAAACAGTCTCTAGCTCTAAACAAGATTAAAATGTTCACAGATAAATGATATTATAAAGTAGCAGAAATAAGTATTTAACTTATTGCCAAATTTTCCATTTTGCAGGACAGTCCTTGTATATTTAGGCCTACTCCTAAATTCTGAACTTCAGAAACTTGTATATGTAGGCTATCCCGACATGTATGATCTAACATTAGATGCAATAGTAAACTGTATCTAATGGGCCCCCTCGTGCACCAAAGACGCTTTAAATTCTGAAAAGTACATTCTCGCGCCAGTTGCCCGAGGGTTTCTTTACTGTCGCAACTCTTTTCGGCTTCATCATGGGCCCCCCTGAGGTCATGGGCCCGTTTGCCCATAGGTTAATACGGCCCCCCTGCCCAGGACTTTCCTGAAGCAAATAAGCCAAGTTTCAAACAGCTCTCTAAAAATCTGGCAGCATTATAAATTGACATTAAATTTGTGCATAGGCCTGAAACGTTTGGTGAGAAAAATAGATAAAGAAAGATATTGTAAGTACGGTCTTCAAAGCCTAGTTCTGTGCACTTGCTAGGGTTGATGGTTGAGCTGGGAGAGAGAGTGGGAGTCCGCGCGCCCCTACATTTAATCTGTCCATTGTCATGACTTAAAACAACAAGCTATGTTAGCGTCAAAGGAATTGTGCAACCATTTCACTCAGTCATGTAAGCTGATTCAAAATTCGAATTTTGCAGTGTATTTGCCAAGCACAAACACTGATACATTACAAGGATCCAACAAATTATAATGTTTCATCCAAACTGCTAAACGACATCCAGGAGGGATTTTGTTCATGAAGGTCTACTGAAAATATTTTGAGCTCCAACACTGTATAATTTGAATTTTGAGTTATCTTAATTGATTAAGTGAGATGGTTGTACAATTCCTTTTAACCATGATTGCTTGTTGTTCGTCAGTTATATCAACATAAAAATTATCATAACTCAAAACAACAAGCTATCATGGCTGAAACAAATTTGCAACCATCTCACTCAATCATTTGAGCTAACTCAAAATTTCAAATTTTACAGTGAAGAAGACCTTCAGCGATGTCCCCCATGTTAGTCACAACTTAATAATTATGCCTTAAAGCTCACCATAACAAAATGCTTCATAATAAATTAACAAAGAATTGTAAGAAATTGTAAAATCACAAAAGAAGAACACAATAAAATATACTTTCTCAAATAATTTATTATTCTTTGACAATCATTTTCCTATGCACAACAATTGATTGTGATCAGCAGTGTTGTCTAAGTGACAATTACCCACAATAAATTATATACATTCAATGCATTTAGAATAATAGTTATCTAAAAAACAAATGGCATCTGGTTGACACCTACAAACAAATATAACAGTGACATTAAAACAAGTGTCATTTATTCTATCAACCAATATTAAATTTGTTGAGAAATGGGCTTTTCAGCAAGTTAATGTTAAGTCTGGAAAATCAAAAATAGATTAAATTCATGACGCCACAATAGTACTCAATTATACTAAAGCCAGTTAAGTGTTTCCTTTTGTCAGTTCTATTAATAATACATTTCTTTGCAGTCCAGCATATTTCAATTCACAAAGCCAAACTTCAACTAAAAGGTTTCCAATTGTTGAGTCAAGTAATGCATTAATTAACGCCTACTAATATCAACTCCTCAATATTTTTATTGTGACATCATGGAGATTTTTAAAACTCAAAATTATAATGAAGCATTTTTTGCAATATGGGCTTCTGTCATACCGAAAATGCAACGGTAACTCGCACCAGGGCATCTATATAACGCAGAAGCGGCAGAACAACAGAATGTGGAACCGGGTTTGCCATTTCCGAACATCAAATAGCTGTCTTTCTACAATAATTTAAGCTCATGTGGGGCTGTCCCGGGTTGATATCACGGCAATTAGATCTTCCCGGCCGATCCCATACGTCTGTCCCAAGTTTTAGGATTTCCCTATTTGAAGCATTGGTATGAAATTGTCATTATTCAGCCTTATAATAACACACAGGACTGCCTGCCACAGACGACATTTCACTATTTACAGTTCCGCATTTATGGTCCTAACCCCATTCATTTCCGAATAATAAAGTGAAATATTTGAAAAAGATGCTCGTAACCATGACAATAGGCCTATTCTAATTGGCAACATTGTGATGAATACTGATTAATGGAAAAAATATAATGTATGTGTCTGTGCCTTTGTTTGAAAATACAATGAGTTATTAGATCATCACCTATTCCAATATTTTCTGTAATTCCTTTGGTAAAACAACACCATCTTAAACTGTAATACCTATTCTTTTCTATTCTTTTCTTTTTGCTTTTCAATTTCTTTAATATGCTCTTGAAATAATAAATTAATAATTAGATTTAATGCATACGCAATTACGCATTGTTGCTCTGCTTTCGTACAGGTGGTATCTAATAGGGAAAATATGGTGTAAATTAGGCTTCCTTGGACTATTTCTGAGGAATGTATTATGATTGTACAGTGTACATTTATAAGCAATTGGCCATATTGTGTTAAGAGAAATTACAATCAGCAGTGAATAACTTTTGGAAGTGTAGTGGAACAACATTGATAAAAATCTCTCAACTTTAAGGAAAATATATACACTGTACACTTCATTTAACCTGAGAATTGTTTTACAAATCACAAAACTAAAAGAAATCAAACCATAAGACCTTTAAATATAATTTAACATTTGTATAAAGTCATTCAAAAAGATTACATTTTGAGAAGTTGACAATATCACAACCCCATAATAATTCACAATAATAGGCAGTAAATAAACAACAAACATTTCAAGATATCAAATGTCCAGGTTAAATAAACAATTTAACAGCATGTCTCGGACGGATGTTTTAAAATTATTTGTACAATTATGGGACAACATGTCCACAATCCAATATGTACATACATAAATGTCAGTTTCAAGAGTCATTTTTCACAAATCCATGACCATGAGCGTTTTCATTGCAGCCATTTCGTATTTTGGGTCTGATATGCAGCCCGCACTCTTCGGAGAGTCACCCCTGCTCAATTTTTAGATAAACCTTCACAGAAGACAAATTTATCTATCATAAAAGACAATACACTCAGTCATTTGATTGTCACAGAAGTTTGATATGCGACTCAAAATATGAAATGGAACTAACAATCACAACTTCGCAAGTTGGCCACTGAGAAACAACAATCACATCAATATTCAAGGAAAGGCAAGAGCTACACACGAATCATCATAGGTTGGAATTGTTCAGCAACCGTCTATTAAAAGTATATGGCAACATTGTCTACCTTCAGGTATCTTATAACAGTAACTGTTGTTGTTATCTTTGCAATGTGCATCTCAAACGAGAAAGAGAATACGCACATTTAGAGTCCTTTGTATCACAAGGGAAGCAGGTGTCTTTTGTCGCCATTCCCAGATCCCAACAATTTGTTTGTTGCCTCTTGATCAAATTGATCAAACGCTCCTTGATATTCATTGTCAAGGAAGACCATTGAAGGATATGAGAAAAATCACAGAATGTTTTCATCTAAGGCAGTTCTTACGAGAAAATAAATTAATCATTCATCAAGGAGATACTTATATATGCTCAAATCAAATATTCAAGACTTTGGCAATGTCTTTGAAGGAAGTAAGGAGACATTTGGAAGCTTTCGCCGAGGATTCAAGTTAGGCGGAGAAGTGACAGATGTCGGTCCAGTTCTGGCATCTGGCGATCGGCTATTTGGTGAGCGGACATGCGGGGATTTTACATCTGGCGATCGGACCTCTGGAGATGCGCTGCCTGTTGATAGAGAACTGGATCGTACTACTGGTTGCTTTGAGGCGGCCATCTTGGATTGTTCTCTACTGGCGGATGGACCGCTCCTGGAAATAAAAAGGAAAAATCATGAAAACAAGCCTACAAATACAAACGACTTGTAGAAGCATAAAATCATATATTCAAGGATTTTGACCCAATATGTGCCCTTTTTATAAAAAAACCAATACAGGACCTCTTTTGGGACAATTAATTAAGTATGTACATGTGCACCTAATTTTCTCGACGCTGTATCAAGATTTTTGTTACACAATGGGATTCGTCCGTTTTTATCTGGCCGTCCCTGTAGCCATTTTTGCTTCTGGCAACCCTGGATGGTAGGAGCCCAGTGCGCTACCACAGATCTAGGCTCCTAGTTATCTTGTGAATGCATATAATTAATTATGAAGTATCAAATCTTGCTGATCCTATTACATTGCATATCTGAGTGGACAGCCATGCTGCATAGAAAGGTAAAACGATTTGCTACAGCTAAGTAATGCATTTTGTGGAAGATTTCGAATGAACATCCTCAGGAGGCTCACAATGCGATACCTCACACCATCCCAGTAAGTATGGTTAGGTCTTGGCCCTTTACTTTGAGGCTGTTGTGGCAATTGTAGATTCTTGACATGAAAAGCTTTGGCAATGACATGCACACTTCTTCACAGAGGTGAAATGACGGCTTCTGCTATAATGGAAGAGTTTGGGTATGACTGTAGCCCACGAAGATCCCATGCATTTGAATGTACTAGTAAGATATATAGTAAGAGAAGCTGCAATGTGGCTCCAAGAATTCTCATTTTGTACACTAGCTGCTTCCTGTTTAGACTTTACTGCTCTGCGATTAGTGCAGGCTTCACACCAGGTGACGTCACGCCTGTTGTCACCCTAGCAACCTATGACTTTATGATCTGTGATGTCACAGAACAAGTTGTCCAACATTCATTGCAGCAGGAAGACGTCCTTTCACAGAATGACACTTCTGATCAGCATTGCATCTCCTCCGTGCTGTAACCCCTCTTTCAGGAGACATCCAGGGTCTTTCAGTTGAATACTGGATACAAGCTGCCTCCATTTAATGTCCCACAGTCTCAGACTTTTAAAGTGAGTTCCTGGGGAAGATTTGAACTTACACCCTCATAGCCAGTGGAAGCATAAACAAGCGCTCTTAACCATTAGGCCACAGGGTAACACATTGGGCTAATTCACTGTAAAAATTTGAAATTTTGAGTCAGCTCAAATGATTGAGTGAGATGGTTGCACAAAATGTTTGAGCTAACATAGCTTGATGTTTTGAGTTATGATAATCTTTTTGTTGTTTTAATTTAAAACAACATGCTATGAATTGTGCAACCATCTCACTCAATCATTTAAGCTGACTTAAAATGTTGCAGTGTGCAAGAGTAATGGGGAGCAGGCTCGGAAACCACGTGAAATATCCAGCCAGCTTGGTTGAAATAACCTTGTTATGACAGAAATACAAACGTTAGTTGGTCATAGCATTTCGAACAAGTAAACGTTGTGACATATATACACGTACATCATGAAAAGATTAAGGTGATAAACATCCTGCACTGAAGCATCATGACATTAGACAAATTGCTATCAATTAAGGTAAATTGAACACAGCGCTCCTGAAGAAACATTGGGGTTAAAAAAATGAACCGAAAACGGGATCTATACCGCCTGAAACTACACAATCATACGAACATTTTAAGACAAAAACGAAAAAAATCTGTTGGGAAATTTTCGAGAAATTCAAGTTTTTAAAAATCTTGTTTATCTCATCACCTGAATACATGTAAATGGCTTAAAATACAATAAACATGCTTGAAAACAGAATGAAACTTGTTAGTTTAGCTCCCTCAAGAGTTTCAAACATGTTACAACAATGAAATGAACAAATTTCTTGCCTTTATAGAAATAAATGTGACATATTGTTTATCACACACTTTGAAAATTCATAAACACTGAAAGAAACCCATTTCTTAACTTTTTTCACTCTTTATTGTCAAGAAGTTTCAAACCTTGCTTGACATGTATAAGGAAAGCTTTAAATGTGAAAATTGGATCTAAAAATTATGTTTGGTAAAGCGAACTGCAGCAGATTGTCAATTTTCAAACATTATTATGCAGGTAGCGGTGACCACAAATACATAAGTTTCTAGACTCAGTTAAAAGGAGAATGGTACTGCGTTCCTTCTCCCTTATCAAAATGGTTACTATAAATATATTGCACAGTGAGCTGTTACAGCTCTTTCCAAATCCAAATGACAGACTTAACTAAGCAGGTTCACATCTATTTGCTCATTGTGAAAGAGAAAATTAGCAGGTAAACCTCTGAGGGGATTAATTTATCCAGTTTCTGATCTCGAGTAACGCTCGGGCCTTGATAATATTATGCGGTGCAGAATATGTTGTCAAAAAAGCTGTTGCATTCTACAATTCTGTGCATGCAAGCATGCATTGGTAGCTCCCTAAATCTGTTCTTTTCAAAGAGATTCTCAGATTAAGAAGTCCAATCAAGGTGCAGGATATATATTCAAACAACCACAGTAGTGTTCACTACAGTAAGGCATGTGCAAGGTACCTGAAAAAGTGTAGCAAACATCAAGCCCAATTTCCGCTCACAGCCAAGAACAGCCATGCCTAGTTTCATAGCCTATATTATGTCTAAGGATTTGAGGATATTCCATTCAATATTAAATAGTACTTAATTTCTAACTGTATTTATCCTAATTATGGCCTCAAATGCAGATGCAGAAGAAAAATGTCAGCTCCTTTCACAAACCTATGTTAGAAAATTAAGTTTTTGACATGTTTACTTTAGGCTCAGATATCATTCTAGATATAATTACTGTCAAATACTTCAGCCTGCATCACCTTTGCTCTATTTGAAGTATTGTATTTAGATAGTATCATATAAACTAAATGGGCCAGTGAGAAACCCATCTGAAATAATAATGATCGGTGCTGTGAAAAGATTCTTACCTGTCATGTTTATATCAGTTTTTGATGCGTTTTCACTTTTTAAAAGCTCTATGAAGCTTTCCGTATCCAGATAATGAAAAACAAATTTGTTTAATAACACCCAAAGACTGAATATATGGAGAATTTGGTTGTTTTCAGCATTTTTGCATTTATACAGTGTGTGATAAACAATGCGTCACATATACTTTTAAAAAGTCACTAAATATTTTTGTTTCATTGTTTTAACTTTATTGAAATTCCTTAGAGAGCTAAGCTAACAGGTTTTATCACGTTTTCAAGCATGTTTATTGAATTATAATCCATTTTACATGTATAAGTGATGAGATAAACAAGATTTTTAAAAACTTGAATTTCTCAAAAAATTCCCAACAGATTTTTTTCGTTTTTGTCTTAAAATGTTCGTATGATCGTGTAGTTTCAGGCGGTATAGGTCCCGTTTTCGGTTCATTTTTTTAAACCCCAATGTTTATTCAGGAGCGCTGTGTGAATTTAAGTAGGAGTGAGATTATCCACCCAGAAGATGATCACCGGAACAAAGTTAGAAAGTTGTCACAAAGTTAAGCTGAGTCAGAAATTCAGAATGCTCAAATGTTTCTACGAAACCGCATTGCAAATGTGGTCAGAGCAATCACCCAATCTGCTGAGCGTACAACATTTGATTCATGGCAGGAAAAAAGATAAATATCATGAGAGGAGACAACACTACATGTTACTCTTTCTGGAAAAATGGCCACAAAAGTCTAAAGGAGCTGAATCTAGTGCTGCTTGAAAGTGAAACAGTTGTCATTGAGTTAATGTTAAAAATCCTCAATCAAACTGCATGTGGAGAAATGGATTCTCAACCAATGAAACGAAAACATATCGCAACATAAAGATGGATTTTAGGGATATCTGAGGCAAATAGGCTGCCAATTTTCTTCGCTGCACTCAAAGAGTTACATATGATCAAAGTCTTCGATAAGAAGGCCAATGAGAAACTCAAAGCAAAAGTAATTTCAGCGTATGTTCACATACTAACCAAAGATTTTAACCCAAATGTAAATATCTGTGCAGTAAAGATAATTTGCACCTATTTGTGTCCCATAAACCTCAAATAACCGCCTTTTTCACATGATATATTTTCTTATACCATTCGACACCTCTGTCAGCCAATCACATAACAGTATTTCAGGGCGATAATTCCCATATTCTTTGTAGTCCACTTATCGTCTCATGTGTGACTGTTTGAGTGTTTGTCTCATTGTACTAGCTGGCCATTCACCATGGGATTGGTAATATGTTTTTATCACACCTCGGGCTAAAGCCCTTGGTCGATAAATCACATCTTCCCTCTCCTGTGGTGAATAACCTATACATATATCAGATGAGAGCCTATGTTGCCACAAGCAGTTTTATGGGTGATGTTTAGCATTCACCCAATGGCAAAACACCACCCTTTCAATAAGGCTTTCATTAAGTTTCAAGCAGCATTGTAAGTTAACATTTCTAATGAATTCTATCTGTTAGTTATGTGAAATATTCTTGGGACTTTTCTACCACTTCTTCCAGCTGTATATTCTTCCAGCTGTATATTCTTCCAGCTGTATATTCTTCCAGCTGTATATTCTTCCAGCTCTAGATTCCTCTAAATAGAATTCCTTCGTCCATGGTATTGCAGAAGAAGCAATCTTATTTAAGCTAATCTATTACCGGCCCAGGGATGTAATTGGGAGAGCGATAGCTTTCCCCTAATGATTGCAGCTGAAATTGACAGGTTGTTTTCTAGTCAAGTAAACACGCACTACATGCCTATTTGGATTATTGAACTGCTGTCAATTTAGGCACAAGGATCTTGCCTAACCAATGGTTGCATTTGTAAGTGGTTGTTGTTAATGTGGCATGTGCAATGACAGCCTGACCAATGGTCACTCCTCTTGTCCAAGAAAAGTTTCTCCGACATTGCAAATAATGGGCAGAGTGGGCTTAGGACAGGGGGGGGGGGGACTGCACATTGAAAACAAAACTAGAGTTTGTGTCGCAAGCGAAACACATGCGAGTTCTATGTGTATGTTGTTTTGCCAGATAGATAGATAAGGGGGCGACCATTTAATGGGGCGACCATTTAATATCTCTTAAGAATAAGGGGGCAACCATTTAATATCTACTAAGGTGCTAAGATAACAAGATAGATAGATACATAGATACATAGATAGATACATAGATAGATACATAGATAGAAACATAGATAGATAGATAGGATAAGGGGGCGACCATTTAATATCTACTAAGGAGGGGGCGACCATTTACCCCCGGGGACATGCATGGGGACATACCCCCGGGGACATACCCCCGGGGACATACCCCCGGGGACATACCCCCGGGGACATACCCCCGGGGTCATACCCCCGGGGACATACCCCCGGGGACATACCCCCGGGGACATACCCCCGGGGACATACCCCCGGGGACATACCCCCGGGGACATACCCCCGGGGACATGGGGACATACCCCGGGGACATACCCCCGGGGACATGGGGACATACCCCCGGGGACATGGGGACATACCCCCGGGGACATGGGGACACACCCCGGGGACATGGGGACGTAACCCCCGAGGACATGGGGACGTAACCCCGGGGACATGGGGACGTAACCTCCGGGGACATGGGGACGTAATCCCCGGGGACATGGGGACGTAACCCCCGGGGACATGGGGACGTAACCCCCGGGGACATGGGGACGTAACCCCGGGACATGGGACGTAACCCCTGGGGACATGGGGAAGTAACCCCGGGGAAATGGGGACGTAACCCCGGGGACATGGGGACGTAACCCCCGGGGACATGGGGACGTAACCCCCGGGGACATGGGGACGTAACCCCCGGGGACATGGGGACGTAACCCCCGGGGACATGGGGACGTAACCCCCGGGGACGTAACCCCCGGAGACATGGGACGTAACCCCGGGGACATGGGGCCGTAACCCTCGGGGTCATGGGGACGTAACCCCCGGGGACATGGGGACGTAACCCCGGGAACATGGGGACGTAACCCCTGGGGACATGGGGACGTAACCCCCGGGGACATGGGGACGTAACCCCCGGGGTCATGGGGACGTAACCCCCGGGGACGTAACCCCTGGGGACATGGGGACGTAACCCCCGGGGACGTAACCCTCGAGGACATGGGGACGTAACCCCCGGGGACATGGGGACTTAACCCCCGGGGACATGGGACGTAACCCCGGGGACATAGGACGTAACCCCCGGGACATGGGGCCGTAACCCTCAGGGACATGGGGACGTAACCCCCGGGGACATGGGGCCGTAACCCCGGGGGACATGGGGCCGTAACCCCTGGGGACATGGGGACGTAACCCCCGGGGACATGGGGACGTAACCCCTGGGGTCATGGGGACGTAACCCCCGGGGACATGGGGACATAACCCCCGGGGTCATGGGGACGTAACCCCCGGGGTCATGGGGACGTAACCCCGGGGACATGGGGACGTAACCCCGGGGACATGGGGACGTAACCCCCGGGGACATGGGGACGTAACCCCCGGGGACATGGGGACGTAACCCCCGGGCACTTGGGGACGTAACCCCCGGGACTTGGGGACGTAACCCCCGGGGACATGGGGACGTAACCTCCGGGGACTTGGGGACGTAACCCCCGGGGACATGGGGACGTAACCCCGGGGACATGGGGACTTAACCCCCGGGGACATGGGGACGTAACACCCGGGGTCATGGGGACGTAACCCCCGGGGACATGGGGACGTAACCCCGGGAACATGGGGACGTAACCCCTGGGGACATGGGGACGTAACCCCCGGGGACATGGGGACGTAACCCCCGGGGTCATGGGGACGTAACCCGGGGACATGGGGACGTAACCCCCGGGGACGTAACCCTCGAGGACATGGGGACGTAACCCCCGGGGACATGGGGACTTAACCCCCGGGGACATGGGACGTAACCCCGGGGACATAGGACGTAACCCCCGGGACATGGGGCCGTAACCCTCAGGGACATGGGGACGTAACCCCCGGGGACATGGGGCCGTAACCCCGGGGGACATGGGGCCGTAACCCCTGGGGACATGGGGACGTAACCCCCGGGGACATGGGGACGTAACCCCTGGGGTCA
The DNA here is from genome assembly GCA_026936325.1 of Platynereis dumerilii. Lineage (NCBI taxonomy): Eukaryota > Metazoa > Annelida > Polychaeta > Phyllodocida > Nereididae > Platynereis > Platynereis dumerilii. The sequence continues at coordinate 7,522,398 of JAPTHN010000010.1, read as the reverse complement.
TGGGGACGTAACCCCCGGGGACATGGGGACATAACCCCCGGGGTCATGGGGACGTAACCCCCGGGGTCATGGGGACGTAACCCCGGGATACATGGGGACGTAACCCCGGGGACATGGGGACGTAACCCCCGGGGACATGGGGACGTAACCCCCGGGGACTTGGGGACGTAACCCCCGGGCACTTGGGGACGTAACCCCCGGGGACTTGGGGACGTAACCCCCGGGGACATGGGGACGTAACCTCCGGGGACTTGGGGACGTAACCCCCGGGGACATGGGGACGTAACCCCGGGGACATGGGGACTTAACCCCCGGGGACATGGGGACGTAACACCCGGGGACATGGGGACAGTTATGACTGAATATCAGGACTTTATTTTTCTTCAAAATGATAGATTGCAAAAAAACAACAATTTCTTAGAATTTTTTATTATAGGCCTATATAGGCCTACAAGAAATCGAAATAAAAAATATGGAAACTTGTTTTATTCAACTCAGAAAAGTGGAAAAACATAACTGTCTAATTGTAATTGAGTGGATTAGTTCACTTGAAGATGACACCTGACCTATTGCTGTTGAGGAAGTTCAATAATCAATGGCAATTAACAATCGACATGGGGACACTGCCCTTCTTAAAAAGTGACACAGGGACACTGGCCCTCTTAAAAATCGAGAGACACTGACAGATTGACTAATAAAAAGTGACAAACATTTGATACATTTCTTTATCATTTATGCTTCGATAAAATGGGACATGAGACATTCATTTTTCCTTTAAATTCCAACATTTGACACCCCATCTGTTTTTGAGACCCATGTATACCCCTATCAACAAAGTTTATTTCAAGAAGGCTATACAAATTTTGTTTTGCAGGCTAGAATTTCATCCAATCGAGGTTGTTTCTATTAATTGCATTTAAGCCATCATCAATGATTTCCACTCTCTGTAATCCACAGTTGATTACAAGACCCTGTCTTAAAATAATAAAATCCAGTCTTTTAAGTGGTAGTTTAAAAAAAAAGGTAATGAGCATAAATAACCAAGAATTTTTCTAGGAGATTAGGAGAATGCAGACCAAAATTCTCATCATGCAGGCCAAATGCTGACCAAATGCTGACCAAATGCAGACCATTCTATATATATACTTTCGGAAAAATGCCAAATACAGTGCAAAAACTAGTCCCGGGTGCTTTGTTACTGATGCTGCATATATGCAACAGAGACACAGTTCGCTACATTGAAATATATCTAATGAAAGATACACACTATTTCTTTTAATACTCATTCCCAGTGACGAAAAGGTGACATCAACCTAACTACACCACGCCCACTCGATATGCGAGAGCTCTCCCTTCGCATCGGTCCCGATCGAAACTCTAGTCTTATACAGGGAGGCAAACAGTTTGGAAAAACAGAAGCTGCTGCGTGGAGTTACAAGTTTGAAACTTGATAAACTTCAAACATTTTCACAGTGGAATCACCATGCGTAATGTGTCGCCTTTGTCTGCTAGTGCGCATAAATTTCCTGGGACAAGATTAAAGGATATTTACTCTTCCAGAAAATACAAAGAACAAGAGAAGGCTGCCTTAACAACCTTGGCGTTTTCCACCCTGAATCCCAAATGTCTTAATTTCTCCAGGAAAATCTCATTGCGAACACTTTTTTACACCGGGCCAAAACTCCCTCGCAAAGTGAGGAGTAAACAAACCAATTCTACAGTACAATCAAGAAACAATATTTCTGAAAATTCATCACCATCTAATTGCGCAGGTCTACATAAAACAGTGCCTAACGTAATTTTGGCAATATCGAAATACTTTTTACACCCGATTGAAACTCCCTCACAAAATGACAAGTAAATAAACCAATTCTACAGTACAACCTTAAAAACAACATTTCTGCATATTTCCAGGGCCGGAGATTCTGGTGACAAGTCTAAGAAGAAATGTTACAACATTTTCCCTTGGACTAGATCAACAATTACATCACTTATGTTTTGTAATGAGTTTTCATGATTCAATAGATCTATTGGTCCACATGGAAGAGCAGTTAGAGCACCATGCATGTTGGTGCCATGGAATAGGCTATTTAAATTAGAGATGTTTGAAGGCAGAAGACACTCTGAGCACAAGTTTAAGCCAAAAAGGGGTTCGGTATAACTCCGGACTAGTACATTCGGCTAGAGACAAGCTAAAAATAAGTAAGACAATTCTATATTTAGGCTTAGGCCTGGCTGACAGTGTGCTGTACGATAGATGAATGGATGGATGATTAGGGTTTTACGTCCTGTATCTATATGCAGTTGGTAGGCTAATCAGGATAGGGGGATAACACAGCAATAAAGCAATGGATGATTGAAACAGCAATCCAAAATAGGCCGAGATGACCCCGTCACCCCGCAGGAACTGGATTCAAGCCCAGGACCTAGCAATTGGCAGCCCAGCACCCTACCATTGGTAAAACTTCGCTAACACTGCTCTGAGACAGAAGATGGATGGATGATTGGGGCTTTATGTCCTCTATTTATGCACTTGGTAGGCTAATTAGGACAGAAGGAGAACATAGCAATGAAGTGAAGGATAATTCAAACAGCCATCTAACATTGGCCCAGATGCCTCAGCAGGAGGTGGATTTGAACCTTGGACCCAGCGATTGGCAGCATAGCAAGCTCTGAGACAGAAGAAAGCGTTTGTTAGATAGAGCAACTGTGGAAAAAACTTTAAGAACAGATCTGTAAAGCCACTCTGCATCATCAGAATTCATAACAATTTCACAAGTTATTCTGACTTCAAACGTTTTCAGTCGAAGTCCTTAACGCCTCTAGAGCCAAGGTGAAACCTTTTGCCAACTGACAAAAGTTATAACCAGACAAACAGCGAACCAACGGATAATAAATTACTCATTCTTCAAACACAAATTCAGGACAACATACTGATCTAAACATTTCAACAAAAATAAGTCCCCCTTTGGATAAACTTGAATATCTCAGAAGATTCCATCGCTGATTTTTTTGACAGCTGGCTAAATTATAGCCTCGCATATCAACCTTACATGTGTGTATTTATAGTTCAGTAGCATTATTCCTGGCTGAGCCAGCAGCCTTCGAGCGAGCATCCCCCTCTTTTCAAAAATCCCAGGCTTTTCCAATGAATATGAACAATTTCACCATGCGAGGGAGTCACCACCAAGGTAAACTGCATGTGTCTGGAAAAATTTTTATTTAGAAGACAACTAAGGACTTCTTTTGTAACAGTTTTACAGTTTAGGTTCCTTGAATGCAATAAAAAATTACTTGATCGGAGTTTATACACCTTTCGGTAATAATATTTTTGGAAAAGACAAACTTAAATTTTTAAAAACAGGGGTACGTGCACTCGGGTTCTGCTGGCTGAAACAAAAGTTCAATACGTAGGCCTACAAACTGGCCAACTTTTACAGAAATCAGAGAACAGGTCTTTGAGAATATTCACGTTATCTTAAAGGGGGACTTTTTTTGTTGAACTGTTATAACACAAATTTTATACAACATCTGACTTGCAAGTTTTACTACGTCCTGATGGAGAACGCACATTAATAGTAGTCTTCTGAACAGATGGTCTCCATCCTAAGTCTTTTTTAAAAGGCCTTCTTAAAGAACTCTAACGACATCTTCAATCTAAATTTATTCTAGTGATTTTTTGACGTATATTCACAACATAATTCTTAGCTGAAGAGCTTCCGAGGTCCATCCAGACCTCTTCCTCAGTTCTTAATGATTTGATGTTGATTGGTCACGTGACGACGATGACGTAATGTCACGTGACTCTAATATCTCCGGGTAGATCGCCGGGAGGGTGTGTCTCCCCAGTCCCGGTTTAGATGGGGCTCCTCCTGTGTAATGTGTATGGCTTCGGCTACACCCCTCCAGAACCAGTTGTTCTCTTGGTGTAAAACTGAGACATTTTCTTCTGAGAATGAGTGTTTTTGTTCTTCTGAGAATGAGTGTTTTTCTTCCTACTGGGGAAGAACTTCTATGATGTTCTTTAATACGTTTCTGTAGTCTCCTCTCCGTTTCTCCTACGTAACTCGCATCACAGTCCCCGCATTTGATGTAGTAAACCACCCCAGCTTTCTCCTCCTTGGGTATTTTGTCTTTGGGGTGCACAAGTCTGTTTCTCAGGGTGTTGAACGGTCTTTGGTGTACTATTATTCCGGCTTTTCTTATCAGACGTGCGATGGCCTCTGTAACGTGTCCAGCGTATGGCAGGGTGATGCTCCCTTTCGGTTTGTTAGATTCACTGTTGTTTCTGTCAACGGCTTTGGCAGTGCTCTTCCTTGTGGCCGTGGCCCAGGCAGACTGGGTGTATCCTGAGATGCTGAGGACCCTTTTAAGATGTTCTATTTGTTCGAGCTTCGATTCTTCTGTAGAGCAGATGGTTTTGCATCTATGGTGTAAGGTTCTGATCACTCCAAGCTTGTGCTGTAGAGGCTGGTTGCTGTCGAACTGCAAGTACTGGTCGGTGTGCGTTGCTTTTCTGTAAACAGAAAAGGTTAGCTGTCCTGCAGTGCTCCTCTTGATCTTCGCATCTAACATGGCTATATTCCCCTCGTTTTCCTCTTCACGGGTGAACTTGATGGCGGGATGAATGCTGTTAATGTGTTCCGTGAATTCCTCAACCAAGGAGTCACAGATAGCCACAATAGTGTCGTCGACATAGCGCCTCCAGATTGTGATCTCAAACTTAAAGGACTCAATGGCATTGACCTCGAACCACTCCATGAATAAGTTGGCCACTATGGGGCTTACCGGAGATCCCATCGCGGCCCCTTCTATTTGGGTGTAGATCTTCTCGTCATACCGGAAATAAGTTGTCTTTAGACAGACGGCCACGAGATCTATCACTTGGGATGGTGAAAGGAGTGTGCGTTTAGGCAGGGTGGGGTCTTTAACCAGGATGTCATGGATTACCTCTAAGCTCTTGTCTACCGGAACTGATTTGAAGAGTGCGGTGACGTCGAAGGAGACGAGGATGTCGGTTTCGTCCAGTTTGCACTTCCCCATTACATCCACGAGTTGTGTGCTGTTTTTCAACGAGTATCCATTTTTACCCACTACTGGGGCTAATATGTCCGCGACAAACTTGGCAACTTGATATGTAATGGATCCACGTGAAGCAACTATTGGCCTCAAGGGGACATCAGGTTTGTGAACCTTGGGAAGGTCGTAAAAGCAACAAACAACAATCTAAATTTAGTAATTCAAACAACAGCTCTCTCATTTAGAAACACATGGCAACAATATAAAATATGATTAGGTATAACACAGATTCAGAAGAGAAGAATACAATTTATAGACAAAAGTATCCATTTGAAGTTTTAATAATCATGAAGCGTGAATCGTGTATAAAAATAGGCAATGTTAAGATTGAGTTCATTGCATTACTCATGTCGTCTGAAGATAATGTCTGTCGGTCGTTGACTCATGCAAATTCATCCTTTCGCACGCTCAAAATAAACAATTAATGTCGCCATTCACATGAAATAAATAACTTCCCCTTGAGCAAAACTCTATGCCCCCCGCTGAATATCTAATTGTTGCCTCACTCCCTAGCTGGTCCCTCAGCCCTAAAATTAGTTTTAGTGGATTGGTGATTGGGGCTTTAAATCCTATATTTATGGCATTGGATGGGTGATTGGGGCTTTACATCCTGTATGTATGGCATTGGATGGGTGATTGGGGCTTTAAATCCTCTATTTATGGCATTGGATGAGTGATTGGGGTTTTACATCCTGTATTTATGGCATTAGATGGATGATTGGGGCTTTACATCCAGTATTTAAGTACTCCGTAGGTTGATTACAACAGGAGTGGAACACAGCAACGGGGCAAAGGATGATTGAAATTGCTGTCCAGTATAACAATGGTAACTGAGGCTTTTTTACCCTGATGATAACAAATACCATGGTTGGTGAGCTCTCAGTTTAGTCTTTTGGTTGTTGAATAGCACACGTAATGTCACAGTGACCCAGACACAACTAGCAAGTGTGCAAATGACAAAGCACTCACTCTAAGAGCTAGTCAAACAGTGATGGCCCAAGGTTGCTCATAGGTAATTAAACCCATGTAGTCATGAATCAATAGACATTCATCACAAATAGAATAACAGCAATTTTGCCAGCTAATCAGAAAAATGGATTTGCAGAGGCAATCAGGAAATAATAGTCAGGCAGAAATGTAAGTTTTTCAGGGGAAACAAACAATCAGATTATAGGAGGAATAGGACAAGGTGCTTGGAATTTTTTGGAATAAATAATTTCTTGCCCAGTATTAGTGAAATAAATCATTCTTTCTGGGCAGTCTTCAAATACATAATTGCTGGTGGGGGTAGTTCTTAACATGGTGCAACTTGATTTAGCAGCAAATATGAAGATACAATACCAGGTACACAGACTGCAGGAGTTATTTGCAATTCAATCATTAGCCTCACTTCATGACAACATTAATCATTTTTTTAAAAAGAGCATTGTTTTCTAATTACTGACATCACGTTTTTCTACCCACATGTATTGATTTAGCTAATTTCTCCTTTTAATAAAACAAATAAACACAATGAAGTATTGATTATAATCAGCTAATTTGAAAACAATATTAATGAATTTCCTAATCTGTTGATGTGAACGACTGGTAATAAGTCATTCAGGACCACTCAAGTATGGTACAGTGCTTAAAAAAAAGGTGGTCGGATAATTGACAATACCAAATTAGCAGTGAGTGCAACAAATTAAACTTTAGGCCTTTAGGCCTGCCTACACCAAGTGAGCGTGCATCATCTTTAAATCATTATTTTTAGGTTTCTCTTTTTCGTGAGAGACCTGAAAGATTTTGAGGTCATTGTCTGTAGCACAATATATACTGACACTACTCTGGCATATTTTGCTTGCATGTTTTGTGTTTTTGTGTTTGTAATCCAACCACAGGCTTTTGATGGCATGACGTTGCTGTTCTGCTATAAAAAGAGAAGGTAATTTTTTATTCCAGCTCTCTCAGGTTGATAAAACAGCCACCAGAGAAACTTGACGAAAAGATATATGGGGCAGTGTCCGAGTACAACTTTTCCAAGTTGTTAGAACAGTGCACCCATCGAAATTTGGCAGGTAATTTCGCTGTATTTTCCCTGATTTTTCCCTGCTTCACCAGACTTTTTCACTGACCGTATTCGGGCTTACCGTAGTGTTATCGCAGCTGCGAAACTAAAAATTATCAATTTTGGGGATTTTCGCCTTAAAATAGAGGACTTGTTTCAAGCATATATAAAACCAAATTCCCAGCATTTTCCCTGAATCCGATGTCAAATTTGAAATTCCCTGATGTTTCCCTGCAGGGATTTTTTTTCACCATTGTCCTCGTTTTCCCTGTCCGGTGGGAACCCTAGCTGTTAGAAATAAAGTCCTGCAGCAAGACCAAGTACCTTATTCTTGTGCCGCGCCAACCAATCCTACACTCATAATTCAATTTAATAAATTCAGATCATTCTCACCTGATCTTGCCCTTGTAACTTGAATTTCGCCCAAGGTCTGGAGGGGTATTCACAGATCCAAAACTGCTACTCGAACTGGCACTTGACTCTCGAATCAGCTGATCTTCAGGAAGGTTGGGATATTCATCTGTAGGTTGAAGTTTGGTTGTTTTGTGCTTTGGCAGTCTTTCTGGCGATTTCTTCGAACCTGTTGAATAAAAAGTGATTATCAATAACTTGTAAATTCTAATTCATTGCTTATTAATTACAAAAAATTATCTGTCTATCGAAAACCCTCCCAAAAATTATTATGCAACCTTTTTTCAATATCTTTAAAAGTATTAATATATACCAGATGAAATGATATAGGTACTGTAGAACGGGGTAAAGTTGGCAAGCCGGGGAAAGTTGCCACCTATTTGAACCCACTTACTGACACAGGTATTAAAAATTCCACAGAAACTAAAATACGTGGCAACTCTCTGAAAAAAACCTGGGACAGTGAGGAAGGTTAGCATTTCTGCCATTAAGTGGGTTAAAACAGGTCGCCAACCTTCCCCCGGCTAGCCAACTTTACCCCGTTCTACTGTATATTATAAGTGAGGGGATAGAGTCAGTTGTAGGAATTTTTTCTGACCTACCAGGATATTATGAATTCATGAGAATCTGACCTAACATCAATCTTTGCCACTAATTACAAATCAAATCACCAGAATGAGTGGACAAATCAACATCACCGAAACCTCGTTGATTGTAGGCCGAGTAGAGGATTTCATCTTTTCCATCAGTTTCATCACTTGAGCTGCCCTCTCCGTCGGATAGAGAATCTTCGTGGTTGATTGTGAGAATCTGGGGTTCTTTCTCTTGAGCAATGTGGGATTTACGTCTGAAACGCAAAGAAAAACGTCTTAAAAAGTGACAGATAGAATTTAGGGATGCACCGATACCACTTTTACACTTCGCCGGGTCCGACACCGATCCTGGTATTTTTGTTGCCGAAACCATTGATTTCCGATACCATTCCAATACCAATGCCATTGGTTAAATGGAGAGTAGTGCTACCGATCCGATCCGATACTGCCTTTTAGTGCTGGATTGGCACCGATACCGGTTCTAAATATCGAATCGGTACATCCCCAAGATAGATAGATAGATATGACATTATTATGACAGATTGATAGATGGATCGATAGATAGATAGATAGATATGATAAGTGCAGTCCTTTAAATCCAACTCTGGGCACTCACGAGGGTTGATTGATGAGATACGAGATAATAGAGCAGGACACTGGGAGTCCTCAAAACATACACATTTACTCCATGTGAGGGATCTTTTACTTGCCGTGCACACACTGGTGTAAAGGGCAACCAATTTAAAGTATCATTCAAATGACATCCAGCTGGGTTTTGTTCAAGAAGATCCACTGAAAATGTTTTAGGGTTCAAACTCATGCACAGTGCAAGCAAGGTCTTTCAAAAGAAGAATCCTTGGACTGAAACCACTTGGCCACTCAACTGACATTTCATTTATTCAAATTAATAGAAGGAATAGTCTTCATAGCATCTGAGTGCTGCATAGCAGACCATATTATGAGATTGATTGGTTGGATGGATGATTAGGGCTTTACATTCTGTATTTATGCACCTTGTAAGCCAATTAGACCAGCAGGAGACAAAGGAATAGATGATTGCAACAGTTGCCCAACATAAGTCCACCTGATCCAGCTAGAGAGGTAATTGAACTCAGGACCAAGCAATTGCAAATGTGCTCGCTACCAAATGAGCCATATTATAATAGGATTATAGTAGATACAATGGTTTACGTAATACAATGAGCATGGCCGACAATAGTAGACAAACATTGAATACCTCAGACTCGGAGAATAGCTATGACATGTAAATCACAATTGTAATTTGAAATTGATGGAGTGATACTTTCTTGGTTTGGTGAAGATGGTAACAGATTCATATCTCATTAAACCAATCTAGCGATTATCATCTACATATATAAAGTACGTCACACAGGCAAAACCATTCCTACAGTGACAGGTTATGTAGGATGGGGACGATTAAGCGAACAAAAGAATAAAGTTGAGAAAAAAGGAATAATAGAGCTTCGTTTGACATATCAAAATGGCCGCACAAGGGCACCTTTTCGACACAATGTAATTGTTTCTTTCCAACCTATACTATATCCATTGTGCCTTAACTTTGATTCTTTTTTACATCAAACAAAAATACAGATTATAAAAGTCAATTTGAAATTCAAGAGATATCACAGGCTTTATATAAATCTAAGGCATTTGAATTGACCACAAAATGTGCACTGCATACAGGTTTTAGTAAGAATTTTAATTTCAAAAACCCATCCCAGTCTAAGAATATCAGATTAAATTACTGAGGACTCAAAGGCATGCACTTCTTTAGAAAGTTTGAATTGGAAACTATCAATCAAATTCTAGTCACAAAAGGACTCCATGCGTTGAAAGTTTTCTTTGTTAAATTGTTATAGCAGTATATGCAAACTTGGACAGCAAGGTCCATTTATTGGAATAAGATTCTCTGGGCGAGTCCAAACCCATCAGCTTCCAATCTATGCAGTCATATAGTACTCTGATAAAAAGGGATAAAGGTCAACGTGTAAACGGTTAGCATTTATCATGGTAATTTTGGTCATCCGCAATCGGCGCACCTCAATCGGCCCAGAGGGTAATTCTCACAGAAGAGTCATCGCAATCTCAACCACAGTCCATCTCAGACTTTAATTTTCTTCTAATTGTGAAAAAAAAATCGCCAATTCTTCCTGCCATATTTACATTTCCAAACTTTACCACAAAACGACATGAAACGTGGTAATAATCGCTTTTACAAATTGCTCGCTTACTCCTTTTTCGCAATTAATGGTCAACCTGAAACCCATAATTTGTTATTTTCGCTAAAGAAGATGACTTTTACATGTGAGTGTGGTTTCCTCCGCACTCCCACAAGGCTTGCGCAACCAATGTCGTAGGCAGTTCACATGGAATGTACACTCAATTCACATGGTAAATACCAAATTCATTTGTAAAAGGGTTATTCAACTCTCACTCAGTTCATAGCATCTCTCATATACATGTGTATTGTGTAGGTATTTTCCCTACATATATATAGCCTAAAGGTTGAGAGTGCTTGTTTGTGTTACCACTAGGCTCCAAGAGCGTGGGTTCGAATCCCACCCCGGCACCCAGGGCCGTGCAGAGCCTGCAGTAGGCCCAGGCCAAAATGAAAAAGTAGGCCCCCCTCCAGCGGCTTCAGGTCAGCAAATTCTGACCATGTTAAATGTATTTTCTGGAGGCTGAAAAGCAACCCAGGCCCATTACATGGGGTGATTTTCGGCTTTTCCTTTCTCGGCCATGTTAGTTTTTGGTGCGGGGGGGGGGGGGAGGGTTGCATGGGATATGGCCCAATGCCCCCCTAAATACGTCATTGAACCAAGCTTATTTTTCTTAATGATAAACTTAATTTATTCACACAAGACTAGTTGAAATTTACTCACTCCAGGTTAAAATCTGAATTTCAAAGCCCTCTTATAAAAAATCACTTAGATTTTGAATTAATGGCATACATTTAACATGTTTAATAAATTCTCCAAATCAAGCTAGCTGACAACTTACAGGGTGTAATTAGTATGTAGAATGCAATAGACTTTCGATCTATTTTTGACCTAATCTCACAAAATTACCGAACAGCTAAAGGATGCTTAATGTTAAAAGTTCAAGATTACTGAAGATTTTACCTGGGGCAATAAAGATACATCAAAGTACAATTAACATATTTTGACTCTTAAAAACAATAGTTGCAAAGTCCTTGCAATAAAAATGTGAAATTTCAATACAGACTGAGATTCTGACTGTGATAGTTGCAGGGCGGACAGCCTTTCACAAATTTATCTCTAGAAAAAAATAGACTAGTGTTTGACTGTGTTTCTGACACAATTAAGTCAGGCACTTCCTTGCAAACTAATCAGCGAATCTTAAAATTTACCTAGTGAAAGCTTTTATTGCTTCTTTCGAAAAAATCCTCAAACAGATTTTTGAAAATTCCAATGATTTTGCAATATAACTGTTGGTTTACAGAGTAGTGAGGTGAGGGGAAATTCTTTCCCTATCATTGAACAAAGTAAGACACTATTCATATCAGAACATTAAAACTATGTTCATTTGTTGCAACAGTTGCCAGGATTGACAGGGCAACTTGGATTTGGAAACATGTTACCAAATTTCTAGTAAAGAATTTCCTCATAGATGTTCTTCAGGCTGACCAAAACTAATAAAAATTTCACATGGAAGAATCTTTTCAGCAGCAGAATTTCACTCTCCAGATCTTGTTAAAAAACATCTCATAATTGATTGATGTTGTCTCTTTGTACAACTAGTGCATGGGGAACCTCGATGTCTTACGAACAGATTGACCTCAATCACAAATACAGCATTACTCCTTGTTTCTCATCTTGCATCTTGCAAGAGCAGGAATATACAAATCTTGGGGTAGACTGGCCTATGTGGCAAAGTGGCAGCTGCTACAGGCCCAATCACTCAGGGGGCCACTGAAAGATGCCAAAAAGATATAAAAATTGAGAAAAACTCTATATGAAAAACTTTGGATTGTATGGTACCCGCTTACAGGATCCTGGAGCAGGACCTGAAACAAAAATCAAACTTTAAGATGGGGGCCCCCAAATTGCTCAATGGAAGAGAGTCTAGTATTGTGCAGGGCCCTCTCACATTGGAGGCCAAACGGTTCACCCTAACAACAATTTAACGAAATACCCACCGATTGAAATCGCAGAGAAAAATAGGCCAGAAACGAGACATCGAAGATTTACCGAGAACAAGATGTAAAACCAATACGGAAAAAAAACAATCAGTTAAATTTTAACCTTACACAGTATTATGATAATTATGTAAATTTTAAATTACTGACAGTAGAGATGTGAGGGCCCACCAACTTATTTTGCTGCAAAGCCGAAAAAAAGTCTACCATGCACAAATCGAGTACAATCTCATTTTCGCAATGCGCGATTAACCTTACTTTGGAAGTAGGCCCCCTGAAATTTGGGGGCCCCTGCCATTTGGCCCCCCTGGCCCCCCCTCTGCTCAGGCCTGCCGGCACCCAATTAGTACGAGTCCATTACACATTCAGGTTTTATCTGGTGTTCTATACAGGGTATTGCCAGACTCCCGGTCTTCTCATCTCTTTATCACAGAGGTCACCAACAATCAAATTAATGTGCACCCCCCTACAACAAAAAGGAGGAAGAGCTACCCGGCTGATCCTGGGTATATCAGCAGGTCCAGCACAACGCAAGTCAAGTTATAGAGCCAGGGTCTAGAAACAGCTGGTGGGCTGAGTGGATAGTGGCCAGGCCTGCTCCGCTGAAGGTCTTTGCCGCTGAAGGTCTTTGCCTGCATAGGTTAGGGCAGGGAACCCAAAATTTTCAGTGGACCTTCATGAGCAAAATTCCAGGGGATGCTGTTCAGATGAAACGGTTAACTTAAGCTTCCAATGGCAAAACCTAGTGAGTAACATTTTGTGTCAAATTGACCTAAGGTTTACTATGTCTTTCCCTTGGAGAAGGAGATGGCTGGCTGGTGGACTTACTAGGATTTGCCAGTGTCATTCTGGGACCAAATGGCCACTTCTACAAAATCAAAACTGCATGAGTGAGTGAGTTAGTGAGTTTACGCCCCATCAGCACCGGTGTGGCAGAACTGCATGAGAAAATAAATAGAAACATGCCTTTAAAGCCTTGACCTCAGCTCAATTTGACCCAAAATGTGACTTACTAGGTTTTGCCATTGGACGCTAGAACTGGTGAACCCCTAAAGGCCCCTAATACCAGTGTCGGTGCTAGGCATGTAAAAATCCCTGACATGAGTAAATTTAATTCCAAGTCCTCTTAGGGGCTCCGTAGAATTAAATATTGAAAATTACAAACAACATAGACACCACCAGTTAAATGACCAAATAAGGACGTACTTTTCATTGTCTTTTCGCCATTCGTCAATTTCTGAGAACAATTCCTTCAAATGTGGGTCAGTTTTTTTCGAAGTTACTTCAGACCGAGATATTTCTTGTGATCTCTGAAAAGAAAAATATTTAAATGAGTAAAAATGTCTGAAAATATTGGACAAATGAGTACAACAAATCATCTGCACACATTGCCTCATCTTTCATTAAAAACTAATAGGATCTAAGGCAAAGTTGATAAACCATCTACTGAAGAATTTCAGGCATATCTACAAATGCACCCAGCAAATAACTTAATTACTCCTTTTATTATCCATCCAATAACAATTTATCCTTCAAATTTGCTTCTCTGACTGAGAGCATGAGGAGATGCCTGTCTACAAGAGGACTGCTGTTTCATTGCCTTAATTTGCTTTTTCCAGCCTTGGCTGATCAGAACATATGCTGTCATGTGTTGCAACCTAGAGGCAAGTGTGCAATTCCGTGATCTTCAGTGAGTGGTCCACATAAACTCAGTGTGAGGAACTCGCAAAATTTTGTCAGGAAGATACCACCCAGCTGACAATGCATGTGAACTTCACGTGACAACTGATAATCACGGGGGAAACTGGTGAACATGACATAACTGAGCGTTATCACGTGTTTTTGTTCACATGAGAAAAACTCCCACATTTTCACGGGATAACCAGGTGATGAATGTCACCAGATTAACGCTAGACCATCTTCATGACATAACTGAGAGCATTGGCGTACGGCGTGCGCAATTTTTGGGGGTGCGAGCGACATTTGCCCGAATTTCACGATCTAAATTTATAAAAAATTTCAAATTAAATTGCCTGGAAATCATTAATTTTCGGTAGTTTTTATTTAATCATCTGCCCAAATTTTTAGCCTTTTTGCCCGAATCTTACTGCCCCCCCTGCCCCCCCTCCGATACGCCTATGACTGAGAGTTATCACATGTTTTTCTTCACGTGGTTAACTGGTGAAGATTGCCCCCCAGAAATATAGATGGAGCCACCTGTACTAGAAACACAGCTGTGCACCGAGTTCCGCACTAAGTTTACTTTAACTGAGTTTAAACTAATTAAACAAATGATTATGATTTCTAAATCTGGATTAATGCACAGTATTGCTTATTAGCTCAAAAAGGAGCACATATTGGATATTATTACAAAAGACTAGTCATCCGAAATGTGAATCATGTATGACTACAATCCTTGATTCTGGTAACCCTTAAGAAGACTGAAAAGAGACTGGTTGTGACAAATTTTCCACAAGTTCTTGTGGCTTTTACTTCAGCCCCACAGCTATTGAAAGCCCAATATAATGCTTGAGACAGTCTTAAATTGACTGGCTTGATGAAGAGCCAAGTTAACCAGTGGAAGATTTTGCCTCTTCTCAAATAATTCTAACTGGTGAAGATTGCCCCCCAGAAAATCACATGGTTAACTGGTGAATATTGCCCCCCAGAAAATCGTGTGGTTAACTGGTGAAGATGGCCCCCAGAAAATCATGTGGTTAACTGTTGAAGATTGCCACCAGAAAATCACGTGGTGAACTGGTGAAGATGGCCCCTAGAAAATCATGTGGTTAACTGGTGAATATTGCCCCCCAGAAAATCGTGTGGTTAACTGGTGAAGATGGCCCCCAGAAAATCATGTGGTTAACTGTTGAAGATTGCCACCAGAAAATCACGTGGTGAACTGGTGAAGATGGCCCCCAGAAAATCATGTGGTTAACTGGTGAGAAAATCACGTGGTTAGCGTTTGCAATAACCTATCAGTTTTCCACGTGATAAGTGAAGGGCAATTTCATGTGACAACTCTCAGTTAACCAGCAGTTTTTGTCAGCTGGGCAGGGCTGCTTCTGAGTAAGCTGATGTCCTTGTCTACTTCCTTAGGGAATGCGATTGGAGGGTCTTACTCTGGTTTACCACAATGTTGAATAGAAACTTTGTGAAGGTGCCATGAAATTGGAACTATTTCTTTGGAGCTGCAATGCTGTGCAGCATATACAAAACTTAACTTTGTCCCAGATGGCAGCAGCATGCAGTTCTCATTCTCACCAGACTAATGCTATGCTGTGCTGTGGCTGGTTATGGATCATCCTTGCATTAATTTTTGCAATTAAAGATCACCTCCAGTCTCCATTAGCAAGAAAAACTGCTATTTTTGTGACTATCCAAAAGCGGGGTGGTGTGTGATTCTTAAACAGCACTATTTGAAGTATATATGCAGTATTTAGTAAAATACATAATAAACAGAATAATAATACTGGTACATGTACAAACGTCTGATTAGAAATATCCATGGATAAAATTAGACAAAAAAAATAGCAGACAGACTGTAAGGCCACACACAATTGATCTTTAGCTTCTCAGGCCTTGTCGTCAATGTCGAGGCACTTTTTCTTTAGGTCGGTTGATAGGACGAAACAATCAAACTGTTATGAATGACAAATATGTCAACCCCCTGTACCAACCTCAGACCAACCAGTATGTGTACATATCTATGGATGTTCAAGCCTACACAGGGACCTTTCTACATAGCGGCTTGGCAAGTAAAAAATAAGTGTGTGTGTGTCTGTCACTGTCTGGCCTAATTGCCAATCTGTGAAATTACAAATAATTCCAGTAAAAGTCTATTGTTGTATTATATTTAAGAGTAAAAGCAGTGAAACAATTCTGGCTAGACAATTCTAATAGGTTCCAGATAAATTATACCCTTCAGCAACTGATATAGTAATTTAGTAATTATCTAAAACACATTTCAAAATCAATTCAATCATATTCTAGGAATTACCGAAGGTCCTGAGGGTTTTTCATGTATGTCAAGGCAGTATTTGTTATAAAGAGAAGAAGCAGCTCGGAACAAATACATTTTAAAACATGACATAGCTGGGAGCCTCCCGGAGAGATATCAGTCAAGAACTTAACTTTCTCTTGAGACAAAAAAAGTAAGAATTTTTTATGACAGACTTACAAAAATAGACTTACTTCGACTTATTTCATAGATATGATACAAGGCCGCCAAAAGAATCTGATTGGCATTTGAAGAAGAATCTATAGATCATTAGCGCCTGCTAGCACTTGCTAATTTCCATACATTGTACGAAAAAATTTTGGTCGCACAAGGCCTTAAAACTCTTTATACAGGTAGACACAACACTTGCAGTGGCACATTTAGGGGGGGGGGCATTGGGCCATGGCCCGCCCCTCAGGCCTAAAATTAACATGGGAAAGATAGGTAAAGCCGCTAAACGTCCCGTATTGACCCCATGTTATGGCCCCTAGGGTGTTTCAGGTGCCCCCAATATTTTCCGATCCTGCTTGACCTTGGTCTGGTATTGCAGTTTATATAGTAGAAGCCACATGTAGAATTTTGGCCCATTCTATAAATACCTACCTTTACCAGAATTCACTTGAAGTTTATAATGTAATTCCCCATTGGCGAACATGCAAATTCTCAAGATATTTCAAAAACCAATGAAGAAATCAATATTTTTTTCTCAATCTACAGTTCCTGAGTAAGTTTTGGGAGGGAAATTCAAATCTGGGGTTATTTTTTGTATAACCCATTTGCCAAGCTGCCAGAAGCTGTCAAATTTGTGAAAATCTGCATAAAATGGCAGAATTTTAGGAAATTCAACACTTCCTAACTCATTAGGAAGACCTGCTGTAAAATAGCTGATGCCAAATTTGAATTGCCCTCCCAAAACTTACTCAGAGACTATGGATTGAGGAAAAAATATTTCTTCCTTCATTGATTTTTGCAATATCTCCAGGATTTGCAAGTTTGCCAATGGGGAATTACATTATAAACTTCAAGTGAATTCTGGTAAAGGTAGGTATTTATAGAATGGGCCAAAATTTTACATGTGGCTTCTACTATATAAACCGCAATACCAGACCAAGGTCAAGCAGGATCGGAAAATATTGGGGGCACCTGAAACACCCTAATGGCCCCCCTTAGGCCACTTCTAGATACGCCCCTGAACACTTACCTAAATTCTTCAAAAATAGGGATGCACCGATACCACTTTTTCACTTCCGATCCGACACAAATCATGGTATTTTGTTGCCGATACCACCGATTTCTGATGCCATTCCGATACCGATACCGATACACTTGGTTAAATGGAGAGTGGTGCTACTGATCCGATACTGCCTTTTAGTGCTGGATTGGCACCGATACTGATCCTTAGTATAGGATCGGTACATCCCTATTCTTCAATGATGAGTCTGAGGAAGACCACCATTTTTAAAATCACCTCTTACCAGCACTGTCACAACACAGAAGATCGCAGAGATTTGCCCCAAAGCATGACCCTCCTCTTGGTCGTACCAAGAGATATCAAGACTCTCTGATTCCTTATAAGGACTACGTAATTTCCAGGAACTGTCCAATCTTGTTTTTAATCTCAACATGCCATACATTTATTCCATCCAAGGGATCTTTTACTTGCAAATTTATACAAGTCATTTTATGCATATTTTTTAAACTAAAATCATGATACATTAAAAACACTCACGTAATTGGCAAGGAGAGATGAAGCGTCGGAACTCACGTCTTCCGTGAGATGAGACTTTCGGGCACGAGATCGCAGGGCTTTGGACGGATTTCCGCAAACAACTTTCCCTCTTGTTAAGTCACTGGAGTCCGTCCATTCTTCCGTTTCCTCCGCCGATCCACTTCTCATGGCTAACAGAATAAGAAATTATGATATGTTATGATACTAATATGAAAATGCTTAAAATGGCCAAATTAACGAACAAAAGTTTAGACAATACTCCCAAGAGGAAGGTGTATAATAATATGTGTATTCACAACCAGAGGTTGATACATAATTAGGTGAAAAAATAAAAAGGACCGCAGCCATAAACGGTTTCAACGCTCATCTGTTTGTGAAATTGATGTGTGCTTGGCTGCATACTAGTATTGACAGCTGCATAGGCAGCCACCACAGACGAAATTGCAGTAGCCATTTTGGCAGCCATCTTTGATCTCTCCAAATTGTACTCATCCATACCCTCAAGCGAACCTCTGTACCGAATATGATAATTCTAAGTGAAATCCATTGCGGACATAATTATTCACAGCGTAGTGTCCAGCACATGCAAATGTGTTTTATTCAAGATACAGCACAGTAATGCCAAAAGAAAAATTTCACTTTTAACCTATTCCTTGAATCGTTTATCATTCCTAAACACCACAAACTTCAGCATTTCTCTTTTTAAGCTCAGGTGGCACACAGAGGCAATATGTTAGCTGGACAAAAGTAGTCATACTGTACAGCTCGAACACCCAGAGTAGAAAGTGAGTCCAAAGTTACAATTTCCTTTCAAATAATTTGTGAATCTCTGTGGCTTCTCTGAATAAACTGCCGAGAATGAATAATTACGTCAGTAACTGTAATAAGGTCACATTGCACAATACAAGAATGGCGGCAATTTTGTGGTGGCTACACTAAAGCAAACCAACATACCTGTCGTAGGTCTTCCTGCTGACCCCGGCCGCCCAGTCGATCCTGGTCTTCCACTCATAGGACGGACTGACCCCCGACTTGACCCTGTGTTCAGGGGAGACTTGGAAGCCCTGCTCGCTGGACGAAGGGGAGAATTCACTTGCTGCTTGAGGGCCGAGCCTGGTCTGTAGCCTGTAGTGGGTCGTACCGAAGTTCCTGGACGTCCTATTTAGAGTCAAAGAGGGAAATTAATAGGCATCTGTCACTGCATTAAAGGTTATGATTGACAAAGTAGAGAAGTTTGCGAAAATATATGATATAACTTTCAATGGCAAAAATAGCAAAATTTTGCATTGTACAAAAGAAAATAATAGTCACATACTTAATGTTACAGTTAATAATGATAAGGTCAAACAAGTGTCCAGTGTTAACTATTTAGGTCATAGTATTTGTACAGATAGAAATGATGCTTTGGTAGAAAATATTGTAAAGGATTTTAACAGTAAAGTAAATAATGTAATTGCCAGTTTTTCTGGTATTAGCTCTGTAATCAAACATAGTCTCTATGAAAAATATTGTACTTCCCTCTATGGGTCTAACTTTATCGATTTTTCTAATGGCGCTGCTATAAATAATTTGTGTAAACAATGGAGGAAAGCAATGCGTAGAATTATGAATTTACCACCAACAGCTCATTCGAGGTATATTCCTCATATTGTAAGAACTCCACCAATTAATATACATTTAATGTAGCGATTTATTAAGTTTTTCTATTCTGGTGTTTATAGTAAAAATAACGTTGTTAACCATATACTGTATATAAAAATTCAATACTCTCAAATTCTAGACTGGGTCGTAATATTAGACATATATTAATAAACTATTGTTGTGTAACGCCTACAATTAATTGTAATAGTACAGATTTGTGTAAAAAGGTGTACAGACAGTGGATGAATAGTTGTCCGGATGAGGATCTCAGAATTAGTTATCAGATTTCTGAACTAATTCAAGAGCGTGATAGCATTGTGCCAAGCAGCCTAGATTTACATGAGGTAAAAGACCTCATAGAATTTTTATGTGTTTCCTGATTGATCTGTTTTTAACTGTTTTTACCCTTTTAAAATTTTTTATACTTGTTTTTGAATCTATGTATCATCTTATACATGAATAAAATGTTATAATAATAATTAAAGCGGGAGACCAAATGTGAACATCAAGGAAAATGCATTTTACTGCAATTTCAATTAGTATGAGTTGCAAGGCCACTTGCTACGTTGCATTTTAACTTCTTCTGATGGGCCTTGACTGATCATCAGCCAATTAGAGGACCCTTAGTAACTACGTAGCAAGGGGTCCAGGCAACTCATACTTTTTGAAATTGCAGTAAAAAGCTTAAACTATGAATTTATGCTAGTGAAAGCGACTGAATAGGCCTAAATATTTTGATTAATGTAGCACTTTCTCAAATTGAATTGAATCGTGTTGGTGGTTGTATGACATCACATCAAGTGCTCATAATAAGGCTGGTCCATAGAGTGGGTTGGTGATAGAGCTTGCTGACAGTTTATGTCCTGTATTTACGCACTGACTGGAATTTAGGACTGGCAGGGAACACGGTATTGTAATGAGGCAATGTGGACTATTGGCAAGTTGGCATAGGATGAATGATTTCTATATGGGTTGCCAAGACCGGGAACAGAAACCAGGTTCAAGAGGCTGGCCACCTCTGAATGGCGGACCTGAAGGGTCGATTCCAAGGGAAATTGTAACAACCGAATTAGTTACATGTACGTTTCAGAATAAATATCTACCCTTTCATTGTTGTGCTTTGTGTATCTGTGTCTTCTTAGGGCTATTCCATTTAAAAACCTGGGAGGGGGATGGTCAGGTTGATTGATTTTTTGTAAGATGGATGTAGGGATCGGCGGAAGTTCGCTTCAGATGTATGGTGGGATGCAAAAGAAATCGCTTTAGATGTACGGGGGTGCATTATCGCTCCATGAAGGCTTACGCATTGTAATAATAAAATTTTTGTTTGATGCATGTGGGCCGTGGGGTTGGTAAAAAATTTGCATTTAATGCATGGGGGGTCGAAAATAATTCGCTTTAGATGCATGGAGGGGGTCAAAAATGTAACCTGACCACCCCACCCCCCAGTTAAATGGAATAGCCCTAAGCTATGGAGGTGAAAGCTTGATTCCAAGCTAAATTATGGCAATCAATTTAATTGCACATATGTTTCAGAACATGAATAAAATGATGTGTCTACAAAATATCAATCCTTTCATTGTTGTGCACTGTGTATCTGTGTCTTCTTACCTGAAAACTCAGCCACACTTTCTTCTTCCCCAATGACACTTCCATCATTGAGGAATTCAGCGATCAGTTTCCAGTCTTCTTCAAAAGCCGCAGACGTGGGTCGAGCTGTGACGGACACATCATTCAGTGGTTCATCATCTAGCAATGTAACTTGTGGAAGGAACTTCTTCACTTCAGCTCTGTAGTTGTAATCCGACTGAAATGAAACAAAAGTGAAATAATAATATAATAGGATGAGATGCGATATATCTTTTTAAAACAACACACTGCAGGTAGATGTTTGGAAAACAATTGGGCAGTTTTACAGTATTTGCACTCAAAGTGTCTCATGGGGGGTCAAAATAAAGTTTGAAATTTGAGAATTTCCATCATTCTATCATAAAATTAACCTATTACTGTTCCTATAATCAAAGAGGACTGAAGTGATTTGGTAGTTTACTACCAAAATACCGCTACTTAAAGTAGGCAAGGGTTGATTCTTGAAAAAACTGTTTATCAGGAAAAATATCCATCCAGAAACAATTTTCACCCATTCTTATTCTTGGAAATCAAGCCACATTGTTGCATAGGAACATCAAAACCCATACAAAACTTAAATTTTGATTAAACACGCCACAATTTTTTTTAACCATTTTTATTACGAAATTACAGAAATCTGGCTTGCCATTACCCTACTCAACATTTCTGTTGAGTAGGGTACTAGTCTCAAAAGACACATGATTTCCATGGTTAATAATCCCTAGGTATCCTATTAACCCATGTCAAGTTTTGTTACTGTATGATTGAAACTCATGGTGTTCGGCTGTGTCAAACATAGTGTTTTGGAGCAAAAAACCGCCGAAAATGACCAAAAATCAGGCGCCTTTGGAAAAATCATCTTTGATGGCTCCATTAACAAGATATTTGGTTATTATCCTTTAAAGTCATTCAGTTAATAGCGAAAAATTACAATTATATTGATATATGACACAAATAAATCAACTTTTTTCTCAATTTTGATTTTCTCAAAATAATGTAATAGATAATGAAAGATAATATATTTGACATTTTCAATACTTATAAAAACCCTTTTTAGGTATCCAGGTTTACTTAGTTTGTATAACCATGGCCGTCTCTTCAATGAATCCAGTGTTAAAACGCACATATCAGAGCAAAATTTCTGACGGGTTGGAGAGGACATTTTTTGACATCATAAATTCTAATTTCTAAGAAAATGTATGAACATGGCCTGGATATCTTTTTAACTTGTATTTGTCACATACTTGTAAAGGCACATGATTGAGCAAAAGATACACAAATAGCTTGTTTTTCCTACAAAACACTTAGTGTTTTTTCTATGGGTTGGAGAGGACATGCTTTTTTTGACATCAGTCCAGGGTTCCCACTCTTTTGCCAAGTTCAAATTCAAGGTTTTTTCCAGGTTTTTCAAGGCTGCCAAAACCAATTTTCAAGGCCTAAATCTGCAATTCTTTCCAACTGATTTTGCGCCCCGGACAGTCGTCGGGAGTCCACAATTTGTTGTAACGTTTCAATTTTGGTAAGAGAAACCCAAATTCCAGACTTTTTCCAGGTTTTTGGTGGAAATTTCACATTTTCCAGGTTTTTCCAGGCCGGGAAAAGCACAACCCAAAATTCCAGGTTTTCAAGGTTTTCCAGGCTGATTGGGAACCCTGCATCACATTCAAGCCTCACATTCTGAAAACCAATGTGGTTAGTGAGGCAAATGTTTCTGTTTTACCTTTAGATATGTCTCAAGCTTCAAAATTAACACAAACGGTATACATGTTCTTTGATACGTACTCATAACAGCACATAAAGCAACTGATGGTCCATCGAAAATTAAATTTTTGACATCTGCCATTTTTTACATTATAGGACCCAAGTCATGTATATAACTTATTCACATGAAATCTGTTGTATTTTATACCCAAGCCATAGGTCCAGAAAGGTATCATTAACATGGATCACAACTGATTGAATATTTTTTTCTGTTCATCCATGAAATTTGCAAAAAAGTCTGTGAGACATAAAAATGTGTCAAAATTTGTCCTAAATTTCTTACAGCTTCAAAACAAAGCATTGCAGAAGGGTAAAATATGGTGCATTTATATGTCAGTGTAGGACAAGACTGCCACTGCCCGAAATTTCGATATACCTGTCATACTTTTCTTGTAATAATTGCATAAACATGAAAAATCGGCTGAGTGCAAATACTGTAAAACTGCCCAATTACGGTGTCTGAATCAACATTGTGATGAGCACCTACTGCTCAAAACCAACTTGTCTATATTTAATGCTTTGTTCTGCCATTTTGCTGTTATATCCATGTAAATTTGTGACCTGCTCCACCAAAATGAGTTCAAAGTAGGCAATTTATATTTGCCAGAAATTAGCAAAACTAGCAAGCATAGTACCCGTGAGAATGCGTGTGGTGAGAGTAAGAATGGCAGTGAGGGAGTGAGGTTTAGGTATGTGATGACTTGAGAAAGATTGCATAATGCAGGAGGGAGACCTTGAGATGAAACAGTGAATGGCTGCATCCGTCCATTGGAGTCGAGGGAAAACAGAACAACAATCAGTACCACATCAGAGAAGATTGATATTCGTGTATAAAAGACCAAGAAGTGCACTGGTAAAACATAGAATATAAGAGTTTGAGAAACCACACCCACTTATGGTTGTTGTAAGGTGTGAAATAAAGTCGCTTGCAAATTTGTAGTTGTGGGCATTGAGTAGTTTGGGAGGAGTAGCGTAAAGCATCCATGAATTAAGGGTATGATGATGTGTCAAAAGGTTACATTTCAATGTTTTCTAGCTGTTGGTACCACAATTTAGCAAAAGAAATTTCCTTTGAATAATTAAGGCCATTTTACTTTTACGAGAAATTGATTTTAAATTGTCTAAATTGGGTGTTCTTCTTGATTTTATTAGTTCTTTTATGGCAATAGCGGGAAATTCAAATGGCGTTTTCTCAAGTTTGATGTTTCGCATCATCAATGTTTGAGGTGACATATCTTTGGATTGGATGGATATATCAAAACATATGAATCATTATTTTAAAGCCCATTTCTAGTAGAATAAAGTCATTATCACAACTAAATATGATAAGAGGCCGACATTGAACCCATTTTGGTGGAGCAGGTCACATATAACAATAGGGTGTGTCAATTTTTGAATTTTTATGCAAATTCAAAAATACCATGCAAAGCATGTAAAGCCTCAGCTAGAGAAATAAACATTGCTTAAAATTTGAATAATATGGTAAAATAAGATGTTACGAGTATCACTATCCACTGAAAAGTAATACATTTACATTGTGACGTCATGGCAACAAAATTAGCCAAGTGTCATCAGAAGTTGAGGAATGGTGGACGGAGAAAGTCACTCATGGCCAGCACTCTGTGAAAATGGCCTGTATTAGCAAATATAGGCACTCAACACGGTCCGGATACAACCCTGTCTCGTGTGTACGGGTAAATAAAGGTACAGTAGGAGATTGGTAGGTTCATTTGTCAGATTAACAGAGAAATCATTGGTGATAGGTTGTCAGACCAGAAACTGCCTGCCGGCATGGAAACACAGGATTGTAATAAGCCAGAAGCTATGTAATAGCTTCGGCTTAAAAAGCACTAGTGCCTAAAATATGCATTTTGACCTGGGGAATCCAAATCTGTTCACAAAATGGCGATACGACAATTCTTACCTACTTCAATTTTGGTTCAAAGTTTCAATGTTTTTTTAGTTTTCGACCATATTCGCCGATCCGCGGTTCTCTATAACTTTATCAGTATTTGTTATACAGCATTATAATTGCCATGGTTGGAAAGCTCTCAAAAAGACCTACATTTTGCATACCAACATTAATGGTCTAGGACGATTTCTTGACTCCCATTGGCTCTTGGGCCTGCACTTTTTAGAAACGAAAATGTTGCTGACTGTCTAATCCTGTTAAAAAAGGGTTTTTGAATTTTTTTCACTGATAATTGCAGTGATACACATTCTCCAAGTTCAAGAAAGAGCAAATAAAATATTTTAAAAATTTTTGGCTATGGAAAATCCTGCTTTTTGAGCTTGGAAGTTTTAGTAATAAATTTTGTCTGCAGTATTGTAACAAATCAGGGAGGAGCTGTTATATTTCGTATTTTAACTTCATAAGAATTAAATATAGGACAACATCACTGGTACCATGAGAATGCTAAGAGTATTTGCTATCATGTGGTACCACTCATGTTGCCCTGCAATAAATTCTGATGAAGATATGATATGAAATGCTACAGACCCCATCTCACATTTTACGAGTTTTCAACTGACATTAACATTAAAACTTCATCACTCACAAGCCAGGCATTCCCACAGTAAAAATCAAACAGGTTTTTATATTTTCTCATTCTGGTACTTATAGAATGTAAATCACTGCAATAATCAGTGAAAAAAAAATTCAAAAGTCTTTTTTTAACAGGATTAGACAATCTGCAACATTTTCATTCTAAAAAGTGCAGACTGAAAAGCCAATGGGAATCAAGAAATCGTCCTAGACCATTGAAGTTGGTATGCAAAATGAAGGTCTTTATGAGAACTTTCTAATCATGTCAATTAGAATGTTGTATGACACATACTGACAAAGTTATAGAGAACCGCGGATTGGCGAAAATGGTCCAAATCGAAAAAAACATTGAAACTTTGGACCAAAATTGAAGTAGGTAAGAATTGTCGTATCACCATTTCGAGAACAGATTTGGATTCTCCAGGTCAAAACGCACCTTTTAGCCACTAGTGCTTTTTGAATTTGCATAAAAATTAAAAATTGACACACCCTAACAATACAATAGGATGAGATGCGATATATATGTATAACAACACACTGCTGGTAGAAGTTTGGAAAACAATTACGGGGTCTGAATCTACATTGTAACGAGCACTTACTGCTCAAAACCAACTTGTCTACATTTAAAGATTTGCTCTGCCATTTAGCTATTATATCCATGTAAATTTATTTCTAAGTACTGTATTTCCTCGAACAGAAGCCAGATCTCAAACAGAAGCAGTCTCATTTAGAAGCCGGTAAAACAATAAACGCAGGTCTCAATTTTAAGTTGTTTACCCGTACTTGTGTGCATAGCATAGCATGTTCTTGAATACCCAGATGTTTATTGATCGCTGTGTTTTTTACATTTTTAAAACAATAAATGCTGGTCTCAAATAAATGCCACAGGAATAATTCCCTTAAAACAATAAACGGCCGGGCTTCTAAATGATGTTAATCATGATAATTGTACTTTTTAACGTCATTCTCAATTAATTTCTATGAATGTTATTTCTTTTAATAAAATATAAACAATCAAAAAAATAGAAATACAATACAATGAATAAAACCACTCACTACAGATGCATCCGGTGCTGGCATCATACACACTGGATTTCCTTCTAGTGTCAATTGCGTCAAGTTTCCGCATAGTTCCAAAAACTGGACTTGGTGAATGTCTTCTATATTATTCCTGAAATTAAATCAGAATTGATAAAAAGGAGGCAAAGAATTTTCTTCGTACAGTTGAAGTCAGAAGTAAGCGTACAGTGCAAATGATTTACTGCAAGACTCCAATCAATTCATATTGAACATTGCGTCACATGTAGGTCCCAGTCTATTAAATCTTAAGCCAGGACTGAAAATTTTGGGTTCACCACCCAGGGTTTGAACCCTTGCAGGCAAAGACCTTCAGCGGAGCAGGCCCAGCCTTCAACCACTAGGGCTGGATCGATTAATTGACATATCACGATATATCGGTTCACAGACTTATCGTGATAATCGTTTCACATATTATCATGACATCACGATAACTGCATATGACAGAAGTTGTTGTTTTTCATGAAATTTGACCAATTTTGGGGCAAAAATGATAGTTTTGCAACAAGACCTATACTTTTGACAACATTTATGTCACAATCTTCACGTTTTGCATAATTGACGCTGCTCAATTATTGTGAAAAATATTGTTTATCATTACAAATTGAACGATTTAAAGCCCTACCAACCACTCTACCACCCATGTGACACCCAGCTGCCTCGAAGGACATACCTGCTGATATTATCCATCACTCTATTTCTTAATCATATCATATCAAGTGTAACAGCACGCCATTATGGCGGGTAATTTTAAAATTTTGTTCAAAGAATTCTTATAAGGGGTACAACTTCAAAAAAATCCACATAATTATTTATATTTTGTGTTTTGTATTTAAACAACTTCTTATTCCCCTGGTGTGGGGAAATTTGTGGTAAGCCTTCCACTGATTACAGTTCAGGGCAGCAAAGAGCAGTGTCTATGGGCAGAGGAAAGGGAACATTGCCAAAGGTTGCCATGCCATAGCACCCTCCAGTGTTGGTGAACGCCATATACATATGATGATTGATGAGAAGACTCGGATACTGGCATGTACCTTATTCATTCAAGGATGCCAGGGGGTCTTCCAGTTGCCCCAGCAAAGAATACAGGATGCAACCTGCCTCCATTTAATGTCCCATGGGCTCAGACTAAATCAGACAGTTAAGAAATTTGTTTCACAATGGGTCCATGGCAGCCACACATAACTTTAGATTAATCTGCGTATCAGGGCATAATGTACATGGGAGGAAAAACACCTCTTAAAACTCAGGCGGTCAGAAACCACAGGTGCAGGGTCTGCTATGTTAGAGAAGTTTGCATTCAATTTGAAGATTACACAGCATCGGCAATTATAAGCATTCAAACAGTTGTCTGGAGCAGCTAGGAAAGTATGCATGACATTTCTTAGGTCTGTAAATGACAACAAATTATCTTGCTATTCAGGGCTCTGCTATTCTAACAACTTAAGGTTTCTAACCAAAAAAAGTTACGAATTAAGAAATAAATAGAGGTCTATGACCGACAGGTCGTTAACATTATAAGATAGATTTCGCATAGCTCGAGAAATGTCAACCAACGACAAAAACAATAATTTCAAACCAAATTCAACACTTTCATCTGTCACTAAGAGGCTCCGTCATTCCGAGAAAATTCTAAACTGGTTTGTACGGTTTTATAAATTGACAAATTATGGCCTGGTGGGTGGAGGAATCAGACATTATTAGGCTGTTTGTACAGTTTTAAAAAATATCTAAACTGAGTAAACTGAACTTCAGACCATCAAAAGCTAAACATTTCTGAAGATAAAAATACCATTTTAGCAATCTGAGGCCAGACCTATTTAATTTCCAGCTTCTTGGACAGACAGAGTCAACAGATTTTCAGACCATGGATGGATGGACGGATGAATGGGGCTCTACGTCCTGTATTTATACACTTGGTAGGCTAATTTGGACAGGAGGAGGGCACGGCAATGAGGCGAAAGATGATTGAAACGGCTGTCCAAACTGTGTGCGAAATAGAGGACGCCCGATCGTCCTTACTACCTGAAAAAAACTTTGGACTAGTGAAATTTGACTGAAAAAATAATAAACATCATGTTATTTGTGTGCCGTCCAACTTCGGTCTAAGGCAATCTGAAAACATTTCTCACATTGTGTCCAACATAGGCCAAGGTGACCCTTCAAGAGCTGTATTCGAACCCTGGACCCATTAATTGACAGCCTCCCACTAGACCAACCCTCCCCCCATTTCAGTCCAGGGACAAAAAATCTAAATAATAATTTTTTTTTTTTTCATCTTGACCGACTCTAGAAAAAGTTGTTCGATAAGATCCAAGAAGCTAAAGGTCAGATTTGTCTGGCCTCACCTTTCATAGGTTTGGCCTAGTGGTCAGGAGGTTTTAACAACCATTGGCCCTGGGGATTGCAGGTTTGAATCTCACTCCAAGATTCAATTCTGCCAATTGCATTCGCATCTGCATGTGATCGTCATAAAGCTAGAAACTTAAGTAGAATGCCCTTTGTATTGTATAGTGCTCCGGAGTCCGGAGACAGATTGTCGAGACAAGTAAAAGTAACAGTGCGATAATACACTAATAAGTGTCTGCACTCACAAAAGAAGAGGAAGAAAAGGAATGAATCTTTGAAACAAGGAAGGCCTATGTGTCACAGCCTAATCATTTAATCGTTCCACAACAGTCAGATGTATGCCAGTAGCTGTGTGAGGCCAATGAGATGCAGGACTTGACCTGCAGTAAACTTTTAAATAGACAGATGGATAGACACATGTAGATCGATAGATGTACACGATTTGTGGCCCTGCAAGTTTCCAATAGGGAAGGCCTGCATAATTATAGCAGAGGGGTTCCGACGGGTTTTCCATCGCAATCCAAAGAGAATTACGCACACCACAAAATGATAAACAGCCTGGGCTGATAATTGGAAAATTTGCCATTTAATCGTTTGATCAATTTATGATTTCAGCTGCACTAAAATTTAACACTTACCCCTCGAGATCCAAGATTTTGACACTTTCCAACAAACTGCAGGGACTGATGTCATGAATTTCGTTGTAAGCGAGGTAAAGTTCCTGCAAAGACTGCATAGCGGAGACCCCGTCAAGGTCCTCCAGGCCGCAACGAGACATCCAGAGGACTCGCAGGCTGGTTAGGCAGGAGCCCAGGTCTCTGTGAAAAAAAAAGATGACATACAATGTAGTTTTAATAAAGTAGCAGTAAGCCAGATATAAGGCCACACATAATTGATTCTTAGCTTTGCGGACCCGCGACACAATAGATTTTTTTGACATTATAAAAAAACTTTTTTCACCTTTTTTTTTGTCCTACCGACTGACCCTACAAAAAGTGCCCTGAGAGGATCCTAGAAGCTAAAGATCAATTACGTGTGGCCTAATTGATCTTTAAAGTGACATGAGGAGATAAAATTTGTTGACTTAAGTTTATCTTGTGACCTTGAAATTTCACACACCACCAAGAAAATGTCCATTCTATGGATACCACTTGCTTTTCAAAGGACTTTTTCTGAAATGTTATTCATCCCCTCATGCCACTTTAACTTCTTGGATAATGTCAAGACGCTTTTTCTGGGGTCGGTAAGTAGGACAAAATTGCGTGCCCCTTTCACTGAGAAGTTACAAGGCATTTGTGTACCAATCTAGTTCCGGTCTGTATATCAACAGACAAGCAGGGAGTACTGCTTTCTGCGCTCTGATTGGCTGAGAAAACAATCAAAGTGACGTCACCGATTGAGAAAAGTGTTGTGACGTCACTCAGTAGGTGCCTGAGGTCATAAATAACCGTAGAGCCCAGATTGACGTGTACCGAAGGTGGAAGGGACGGTCGCCCTCCCAGGTCTCCCAAATCTTTGGTAAACCATTGAAATTCAGGAGCTGAGAGGCTAAAAATTTGGGAAGTTTATCAAAAATATAGTATTGAAAATCAATGGTTCTCAAGATATGCGATAGGGAAAATGAAATGTCGCTCCGCCCGGGTCCCCCTCTCCCTCGAAAAAAACCCCCTGCAGTACACCTATGTTAGGGTGAGGCTGATGCCCCTGAAATGTAAATTTTCCTCAGATCCCTCCTACCTTTTTTTCTGAGCTGTGCCATTATAAAATAAGAATTTCTATGAAGGTTCATAAATATTGGACAATATTCAGATGTGGCCACTTTGATGCAAAGGCAAATAGGTCAAGTATAGGCGATTTTCAATGAAAATGACACATTTAACACAGTTTATCCAGTTCTCCTGCATGTTTCTTTATACTTTTTTTATGGTAATGCATATACACATAATCATATATGTCACTCAGAACTTATAAAGTTTGAAACTCATTACCTGATACTGAATATGATGCTGTTTGACAACTTGAGCTGAGACAGGTTTGGCACGTGAGCCCCAAAGTTCCCGAGACTCGTCTCTCTTGTGTCGACTTTCAATTCCAGAAATTGGACTTCTTCTAAGTCTTCTGTCCCTGACAAGTCTCGCTTTAAACAAAAAAGAAGATAAATATCAAATTCACTAAGTTCTTTTGGAACAAATTCATAACTTCTGGAACAACACAGAACATGGCACAACATTTTAACAACAAAATTCTGAGGAAAGAAAAAACGTCACAATTTTAATAGATTTTGTGTTTAACAGTGATATTAATTTTTAATTTCTAAAAATTCCAAATAAGGCCAAACATAAATTAAACCTTAGTTTCTCGAGGCACTTTTCTAAGATAGGTCACAAGTTGAGGACCAAAAAAAAAGTTGTACTTTCAATTTTTTATTATATCAATCCAATAAAAAATTGTGGGAAAAGTACAATTTTCCGCAGGCAGAAAATCTGTTGGGACAGTCGATCCGAGAAGCTAAATTTCAATAAGTTCTAGGCTTCTAGCCTAAGGATTTATTGGAAATGCTTAAGAAATATCAATGATTCATTCTCTTTCAGATGGTAACTTACTGATTTTAATAATTTATCAAGTGCAGATAAATTTTAATCATATTGATCAATAAACATTTGCAATAACAGTTTTTCTTCTCATCATTTCCAATCAATATTTTTAACCAAGTCCCTTCCTGAACGAATACAACTAGTGATGCAGGCATCGCAGTATTGAAGTTAAGAAACTTGCAATGATCAAATATGTCTGCATCACCAATTAGAATGACCTATCTCTGACTCACATATTAAATAATGAACGTTATGAAAGCACAATAATTTCAATGGAAAATTAACCAGTATTCACAAATAAGAGTAACAATCAGCCTGAATCAGAGGCCCAGACTCCCAGGCATCCGAGACACCCACATTTTCAGAAAGGTACCCACATTTTATCAATATTTTGCAATGAAAAAACAAACTGGGCGCCCTCCATGTGACAACGGACGCTCACAACCTGGCAACAAATCTGGGGCCCTGTACTGAATATAGGGACCCCAGCAACGAATCTGGGACACTGTTATAAAATCTGGGACCCTACCAATGAATCTGGGCCATGGTAAACAATCTTGGACTCTGGTAACGAATCTGGTACTCTGGTAACAAATCTGGGAACTAGGCAACGAATCTGGGACCTTGGTTACAAATCTGGGACCCTGGTAATAAATCTGGAACGGTGGACCCTGCTGACGAATCTGGGACCCTGGCAACAAACATTAATCTCGGACCCTGGCAATGAATCCCGAACCATGGAAAAAAATCTGGAACCCTGGCAACAAATCTTGGTGTCTGGAAATGAATCTGGGACCCTGCTAACGAATCAGGGAACCCTGGTGACGAATCTGGGACCTTGGTAATTAATCTGAGACCATGGTGACAGATCTGGGTCACTAGCAACAAATCTGGCGCCTTGGTAATAAATCTGGTACCCTCGTAACAAATCCGGGTCCCTGGCAATGAATCTTGGGACCCTGGTTATGAATCTGGGCCCTGGTAATGAATCTGGGCCCTGGTAATGAATCTAGGAACCTGGTAACAAATCTGGGACACCGGTAACAAATCTAGGACCTTGGTGAAAAATCTGGGACCCTGTCAATGAATGTAGTACCCGGATAACAAATCTCAGATTCTGGAACCCAAGCGGGTAACAAATCTGGAATCCAGGTAAAAAAAATCTGGGACCCTGGTAACGAATCTGGGCCCAGGTAACGAATCTGGGCCCTGGTAAAGAATCTGGGACCTTGGTTAACGAATCTGGAACCCTGGAAAGGAATCTTGGACCCTGCGGCCCAAGTAGCTATTGCTACTCCTACCATTGAATAAATGGCAATAATACAGGGCAAAAGTAGCAATCGCTACTTGAGCCGACCCTGCTAATGAATCTAGGACCCCGGTTATGAATCTGGAACCCTGGTAACGAATCTGGGACCCTAGTAACGAATCTGGAACCCGGAAACGAATCTGGGACCCTGGTTACGAATCTGGGACCCTGGCAAGAATGAGTCAGAGATATTGGGACATTGCTGGCCTCCTCACCAGGTCCTCGGAGGACATAATCCTCACCAGTTTCTTTGGTGACAAATAATCATCGAGAATCACGTCCGCCTCCTCCAAAGATTCGGGCTCCGGGTTCACTCGGACATCCTTGTATTCGGTTATCTGCACCCCTCTCAAGAGGGCGCTACCAGGTCGTTCCAAGGGGCTGTATGAGTCGCTCTCCGGACTGGTAGGCGTTGGTAGTCTCATGACTTTTGGTACGGCCCCCCGCACCATCTTCAAGTCAGCGCGTTCGGGCTCCATCACTGTTATGCCGATCTTGTTCAATGCACCGCCCACATTTCTGAAATGACAACATATAAATAATTACTTTATTTTTCCTCTGGTCAAAATGCTAATAAAACAACTATCTAATACAGATGCTAGGCTGGAACTCAACATGCATAGAGGATCATTATTTCCATCATCGCACAAATAAAATGGCACAATACATCACCAGTCTAGGAAATTACCATGTGCTGAGGACACCTATGTCCTGAGCCCCAGAGGACCCGGTCTCCAGTAATGTCCTAATGTCCTAACTATGCCATTACCCTATTTTAGAGCAATTATCTGAGAAAATCAACCGATTTCCAGAAAATTTGGAATGTGCCCCGTCACGGAATCGTTTCATACTTTGTAGGATTGAAGTATTATGGGATAGAAGTTCTCAAGAAAAATTTTGGGCCTGTCAAATTATTGGTTGCCATGGTAACCATGGCTTCATTATTTTGGGCCAAATGAGCTAAAATGGCAAAAACGAAAAGTCTAAATTATGCATTTTTAGCTCATATTTCCGCCTTAAAGGTGGTAATATATCGCTGCACTACCCATTGTGTCTGGAAAAGTCACTCTTGAACTGAGTAATGGTGTCAGAAATCTCAGATTTCTTTTTTGGTACATTTGATTTGTTACTCTAATATGGTAGGCCAGCATTGTTGCCATAGCAGCATTGATATGCCAGCAGCAGCGCCCCCAAGTGAGCATGTTGAAAATTTCCTCAAAAACACCACTTTTTCATGAAAATAGGCAATTTCTAAGCCACTGGTACTTGGGAAATGGTAATATTTTGCTAAATTATACAGCGTGCCTGGACTGGTCACTCTTTAACTATGTATTGGTATTGTATTTTGAAAACTTGGATTAATGGGGTCTGTGTAAGAAAGGCCCAAGAAATCTATGTTTGAGGCCAAGAAAATCGCACAAAATATCACATTTTTAGAGCTTTTTAGGAGCTCATATCCTCTATGGAGGTATTAGCTGGTAGAAATAAAAGGTACACATTATGAAACTGACCTTTCCTCTAAATGAATCAATAATATAATCATGGAGGAACCATATATATATTGAGCTTACAAATGAAGGTGGCGCCATCCATGTTGTAGCATGTTTTGAGATTTTAAGAAAAAAGCTTTCAATGAAGTCATTCCATGTATACAATTTTTGTTTAAGAAAACTCAAGATGCCACTATTCCATGAAAATAGCAAGTGTGAAGCCGCTGGTCTGCCATGTTAGAGTTACAATTGAAATGTACCAAAAAGAAATCTGAGATTTCTGACACAGTAACTGTATAAGTGGCACTACTTAATTGAAAGCCTTTTTAGCCAAATCTTAAAATACCCGAAAACATAGGTGGCGCCACCTTTGTTCGTAAGCTCAATCTATGGTTCCACCGTGATTTTATTATTGATTCTTGTAGAGGAAAGGTCAGTTTCATCATGTGTATCCTTGGCTTTGCTCAACTAGTACCTCCATAGAAGACATGAGGCCCTTAAACAATGTTAAATATGGGAATTTTTTTTTATTCTCCTTAGCCTCGCGGATACCTTTTTTAGGCCGTAATTACACAGACCCCATTGACCCCAGATTTAAAAATACAATGCCACTACTCAGTTCAAGAGTGACTATTCCAGACACAATGGGTGGTGCAGCGATATATTACCACTTTTCAGGCGGAAATATGAGCTAAAAATGCATAATTTTGACTTTTAGTTTTTTCGCAAATTTGCTGATTTGGTCCAAAATAATGAGGCCATGGTTACCATAGCAAACAATAATCTGACCGGACCAAAAAAATTTTTCTGACGTCTCATGCCATAGTACTTCCATCCCACAAAATATAAAACGATTCTGTGACGTACCACATTCCGTTCAAGGGTTGATTTTCTCAGATAATCGCTCTTAAGGATCCTAGCTGGACTAGGACTCTTTCAGTTTTTTAAAAGCATCATCTTTGAATTTGATAGGCAACTTAAAGGTAACTGTTGCTGTTATCACTGCCTATTGGCATGGAGTTATACCAGGGTCTCAACTTTCTCTGTACATTTTGTCAGGCCTTTCCATTACATATTAAACTAGGAAAAGAACTAGATGGTTCCAGAGAAAACAAGGGTACTGTCATGCGGGGTTGATGAATTTATGAAATGGGGTACATTTGAAGCAATCAGGGCCAGGACTTGGCTTGAATTTTATTTGTCCTCATATGACGGTAATTTCCCACACTGGTCAATATTATTAAAATGGTATCAAAATCATTTAAAGAATTCAAAAATTTACCTTGTTGGGTCAAAAGCAATTCCCCCAACAGCAGCCATCGAGATCAATCTTTCTGGAAAACAAAGATCTTAACTTAAAAAAAAAAAGGTTCTCAGTGCGACAGCACAGATGGGAAAATGAAACTTATGTATATTCAAGGCTAATTTAAAATTCATATATTGAATATCCACTTTTTGAGAATCATGATTTTTGGAAGACTCCAGTCAGACCGTCTGCATGAATTAGTTACAGACAGACAGACAGACAAATTCTTTATTGACCTGTGTAAAAAAATACACCCAGCCCTATATGGGCTTACAAGTCATCAAAATAATTCAAAAGTAACTTTAACAACAAATTTTCTGGAAACTACAATATTAAAACATTTACAATCACATATTTACAATATTAAAACATTTACAACAAACTTCTTGAATTAATTATTATACAACAAACTTACATATTAGGGGCCGACCACACGATATGGATTTTACCTCGTCCAGGGAGACCTGGCTGGGCTGGCTCACTGCTAGATTTTACTGCGCAGACAACTATTTTTTTGCATGTACGAAGTTACGAACGAGTGACAAACTTTTTTATCACAATTTAAAAAACATTATGGTACTCTAGCTACAAGTGGAAAACAATTTTTTTTTCATGTGCTGAAAAAACTTTTTTTCAGTTTCAAATGGGAAACAAACCTTTTTTAAAACCAAAAATCCATAACCCCCCCCCCTCCCCCAAGATCATCTTGTCACTTCGATTTTTTTTCTCAGTTTTGGTGTAAAAAATTCTTTTTGGGCAGTTCTTAACATGCAGGGACCACTGCAGGGTGTTGCTTGACTTGATTTAGAAAGGAATATTTGGGGAGGTCAGGAACCCGAAATAAATGATTACTGTTGTTGTTACTGCGTAATAAATAATTTTCTTCTAAGGAAAAGTCCAAACCCCTTCCCCGCCACTAATTATCAAATGGTCACCCCCTAATCATCCAATGCATGTAGGCCTATAGTAGAGTTGTTTTTTTTGCCATGGAAGTTGATGGAACAATATATTATGTCATTGGCCTACTATCAAAATGATGCTACAAACATTACATAATAAAGCTACAGTGTGTCTCATCTAGCATGCGAATTGCAATTTAGCACTGATTATATAATCTATAGGCTGAGAATACCCACCGTATGAATTTAGAATAGTGCAAATAATTAATTCTAGGAGAAGCTGGAGAACTAATAAGTTGTGAGTCACAACAATAAGCCATTGTTATGATCACATGAAGAATGTAAACAATAGTGCATGGACTGCCGTTATCAAAACTGGTGAAAAATCGGACAAAAAACGTCATCAAAACATCATCAAAACATCACGAAAATGTGATAAACAAATTGCAAAATGGCTAATCTATGTATATTTCTTCTGTGAGACTTGTAAATGCTGAGGAATCAGGCCAAGCACCAGTTCGCATGTTGATGAGACAAACTGTAATAATTAACAAAACTAAACGACTACTTGGTGAAGCTAATTCTTCAAACTTTAACTATCTGAAGGCAAAACCCAACCCTTATAATCAAATTTAGGTAGGAAGTCAATAGGGATCGTTCGGAATTTATAACTTGGGGGGGGGGGCTTGAGGGAATACAAGTTTTGTCATAACGGGCTGACCAGGCGATAGTTGGGGGGACTGAAGCGTCCACGAACAATTTTTCTTGCATGCAGTCGAGCGTCAAACTTTTTTTTGAAATTTTAACATTATGGTTCCAGGTTCCCTGACTTTTTAATTTTTCTTTTCCATGTGCTGAACAAACTTTTTTTAAAGCGGCATGTGGGAAAAAAACTTTTTTATCACCAAATATACATAGCAGCCATAGATCATCTTGTCAGCCCCTATGTTGCCGTTGAAAATTGATACACCCCCCCCCTTGATGCAGATTTTTAAATTAATACCCCCTTTAGCATCGATGTGATAAATTTTTTTTTTTTGCACTACCGGTACCTGATATCTCGATATTGATGTCAATGATGATAATGATAAATTTGCGATTTAGCAGCGATTAAGAATTTAGATATAGAGGACCCTCGGGACCTGCATCCAGAAACTACTTGTTACTATATGATTTGGAGTTGATTGGTGAGAATGAATAATTGGAATTTACAAGAAACTTAAGGCCCACCATTGGCATTCATAGAATTTCTATCCGCAGCTTTTCGTCTAGCCAACTGTCAAATGCCAGTGCCTATTTCCAAGACAGGCTCAAACAAACCAATTTGGTAATTCACTGCACTGGCCACTGGGTCAGGCACAGGCAAATACAAACACACACAATCAATCATTGTTTGTTGGATAAAACTTTGATCACCTGATTCATGATTTTTTGTTCATTGGCATATCACAGAAATTCCTCTTCAAACACAGACGCAAAAGGTAGGCCCCGGCTACTCTTAGAATCGATGAAAAACCATGTTTCTTGTGTGAAAAGAGCAAAACCACAAGCCAAAGCTTCATTAGCAACCGAAGGGAGCCGCCATCTTGGAATGTAACGCTTGAAAATTCGCTAGGTGTCGCCACCTGCTGCAAGACGAGGGCGCACCTGTTGAGAAGGGATCACAGAATATAAATCTGTGAAGGGATCAAGCAGGGATCCAGTTACTGTAGGTCTGGACAGCAAAGCTTATAGTATCTGGCCAATAATCAAGTGTACATATTATTTGCCTATAAGATAACTTTAAAGAATCATTGGCGCTGCAATGGCGCAGATTTGTCGCTGACCTATGATCAACAGGCCTTAGTAGAGGCACTAGAAGATTAGGTGCAATAATTATTTTTCATTAAAAACAATGACAATGTGGAGATCTATGTAGGCGACAATCCCAGACAAAGAGCACACAACACGAATCTCTTCTATTCTTTCTTCTGTTTGTTCCAAAAGAAATGCGAATAAAGGATAATCCGAAAAAATGTGACTCAAAACCAAGACTAAGAGACTATCTCCAAATACCCGAACCAGGCTTTGATTAAATCACATACTTTTAAATAAGTATTTTCATTAAAACTACACATCAATGTTCAATTTGGAAATATTTCGGCAATTGACTTTTTGAAAATATGCACCAAATACAAGGACAGTATTTTACTCATAATATTGTCGATTTGACACACGATATTAATTAGACAATCTCTCCATCACCTCCTAGATGATATTCCTTCAAGGTTTGAATAATAGAAGTCCTGAATTAAAAATTTAGAAGTTTGATTTTAAAAATATTGGCCCTGGAAATCCTTCGGAAAACATTGATCTACATCTTTCAAACTTGATCTTGTTCTATACTATAAATTTGACATCAACAAATCCTCTTTTGGTTCCAATATATGAACATTTTATATACAATATCATTAACATTTTTGATAAGTTAACAATCAACCATTAAATAGTGTCATTAATTCATAAACATGATGAACAACCATTTTTCAGTAAAA
The DNA here is from genome assembly GCA_026936325.1 of Platynereis dumerilii. Taxonomy (NCBI): domain Eukaryota; kingdom Metazoa; phylum Annelida; class Polychaeta; order Phyllodocida; family Nereididae; genus Platynereis; species Platynereis dumerilii. Next base: position 7,483,225 of record JAPTHN010000010.1, on the reverse strand, counting down.
AACAATCACAACGTCATAGATTACATTTCAATACCCATGATAATTATGAAGATCACTCAAAGGAATCTAGACTGAAACCGTACAGAGCACAAGCAATGACATGCATGATGCTCAAAGAAATTACAAATAAATATTTAACAGTTTTGAAAGAGGAAACAAAAACTAAATGACAAAACTGAGAAGTATAAAACGTGATAATTTCTAGGACTAACCCTGGCCATTGACTTTCAATTTATAGGCCTAAGACAAATTTCAAGAAATTACTTCAAAATTTCCTCAGATATGCATCGAAACTGACTTTGTGAAAATGTTTGCAGTGTCACGTTCTTCAATGCATTCACTTGATAAACAGGGCTTTGGTGCCAAAGTTTCGAAGACATTTAATAGAATATTAATGAAGTTGAAATAATGTTCAGAATACATGTCAGATATATTAAAGTGAAATCTATCAAGGAATATTTTGTAATACAGCAGACATTCTAACAAAATCCGTGATTTTTTTCCCAAAATCTTGATACAAACATTTTGTCACCGCTTAATCTTCTTAAGGTTTTTATCAAGGATTTCCCATGTCTGTGGGAACCCTGCCAAATGTATGAAAATGAAAGATGCATTCAATAAATTCAGTCCCGTGTCTTCTACCATTTAATCCCCTTCCTTCCTTTTCCATTCTTCTTATTTTTAGCCGCTTTTCTGTTTGCTTGCAATTTCTTCATCTGTTTCTTGCCGACCCATTCTGGGTAATGTCCGTTTTCGTCTAGTAATGTTTTCTTGTGATGTTTTGAAGCGGCTGCTACCTCCATGGCTTCTGAAATACAGGAAAGGAAAAAGCATTCAGAAAAGAAACTATCGCAAAGTATTAAACAAATATATGCAGATCTATATGACAGGTCTAATTATGCCCAAAATGAGTGGCAAAAATGTATCACCGGTTGACCACACACCAGTGATAAGTATATTATCTCGTTAGTCAGAAGAATTAATCGATAAGATTTATCCGTTGTCGAATAAAAGTTTATATATATTTATTGAACTAAATGACAAGATATATGGAGTCTTCTTATTTTAAAGTTAAACAACAGACAATGATGCCAAGGCCTAAATTCTTTGCCATCATAATGCCAACCGCATTCCAATTTTTTGAATGTTTTTAGAAATTTGGTCCTCCTTTCAAATTGAGAGGGATATAATTATGGAAATTGCAGGGAATGGCAAGCCCAAATCCCCAATTTTTTCAAACCATAGATGACAAATCCCCAATTTTTTCTAACCATAGATGACAAATCCCCAATTTTTTCTAACCATAGATGACAAATCCCCAATTTTTTCTAACCATAGATGACAAATCCCCAATTTTTTCTAACCATAGATGACAAATCCCCAATTTTTTCTAACCATAGATGACTCCTCTCACTGAGACAAGAGAGAATCACACACGGACAATTGGGGCACAACGTTCTATATCTATGCACTTTGTAGGCTAATTAGGACAATACAGGAGGAGGACACAGCAATCAGGCATAGACTGACTGAAGAAGCTGTCCAACATAGATCCAAGTGAACAGGCCACTTCTGGATCTGAGCCCAGGAACCAGCTATCTGAAGCCCAGAACATTACCAACTGAGCTAACATTTTAACCCCTCACCCCACAAAAAAAAAGAAGATGCAACTGACCTTTACTTTCTTCCACCACCTCCTTCCTATCTTTCACCGTGACTAGTTCCTTCATCTCCACGTCTTTTCCCACCTTCACTTCCTGACCAACACATTTCAACAGTCGTGCTAATTCCTTGGGCGCCGTCTTCTTCCTTTTCTCATTCCTCATCCGTTGCCTCCGTTTACTGCGAATACTTTTAGCCATTTTGCTGCAAAATAGAAGAATATAACTTGACTTTAAGCATAATTGAACATTTTAGTAACTAAAATTTTTTCCATCATTATGCATGCATGGAATCATCAGAGCCATTTTGGTCTCGAAATAGTCGCTACCTGCTATTCTGACATTCAGATCGAAGTTAAAAGATGCGACATTTCTACAGTTCTACAATACGGCATTAAATACAGTTTTCCACCAAAGTGGCTGAGCTGAAAAGAGGGCAATTTTGAGACGATTGCAGGAGTAACTCGATCATGTCAACAAAATGATGTCATACAGGTTGCGAAGATTTTTTACCCGAACATGCCCCAATTGACCCTCATGCATGTCTTTCGGAAGGCAGAAACGACTCAAACGAGAATTATCGCAAATTAAATTAACGGTAAATACCCTCGCGACGGTTGTTAATACATACGTACACAAGCAAATCTCTCTGAAAACGACTTGCGAGAGGGTCAGTTACTCATCTAGTGTCACCTACAGTTTGTAAAGTCATAGCAGGAGCAGTGGTAGAAATTTCCCGGCGCTCCGGCGCTTTTGAGCCTGGGAAGTGATAAATGGCTCCAGAGGCTTTGCTCCTCTGGAGCCACCTATGGCTCCAGAAGCTCTGACAGTTATCAGTCAATTGAATAGGTGTAATCCAATCCAATTGAAGCTAAGGGGTTGAGAACCTTGATTGTAATTAGAGTACAGGAGCCATGCTTCAGTTAATTGCAATTTGACTTCTATTCACACATCTACCAGCAACTGGTCAGTTACCAAAGGTGTAATTGTTAATAGCAATTTTCAGCAGTATACTTTACTTTGAAGATTCATGGATACAAGTAATTAGTAAAACTTTCGTATTTAATAATTTTTCTTTTTAAATCATGGCTCCAGGAACACAATAAATGGCTCCCGAGCCTTCACAACCCGGAGCCACATGTGGCTCCTGAGCCACTAATGTAGATTTCTACCACTGAGCAGGAGACAATTTTTTTGACACTAGGGACGCTGTAGTCAGTAGTGACGTCATCTCTGGTGACGTCATAGCCTCGCACAATTTTGTTATATTGTTGCGTCAAGAATTCATTGCAGACGTAAACAAATTCGCAGCAATGTTTTTACAATGGAAGAAAAAAAACTTTGCCAAATCAATCTGGAAATGTACTACGATTATTCCAAAAGTGGTACCATTTAGGTAGGTGTTTGAATTTTGTTTGTACAAGGCCTGTAGGCTGAGCTAACTGGCCAAACGTTTGTCCTCTGCTTTACGTGACAGAGAGTAGTAACAGTGGCGTAACTTGGGGGTCTCGCGAGAGGGGGCACTCGATTCTCTTGGGGGTCACCCACTATACTAATAATGCTAATTGTATTTTAGCCAGAGGTGGAATGTTCATAAGGGGGGCACCTGGGGGGGGGGGGACACACAGGTCTTGTATAGCTATGGGGGGAGGGGGTGCCCTTGTCAGACCTTGTTATCGTCGTTTCCAGATTGGCCTGCAGCACCTTTGCCCGGCTTTTCAGTTCGGTTTGTTGTTGAGAGCCGCATTGAAGGCACAAATTAATCAGCAGTCAACCGAGGGCAAACGGTACACCACTGTCACCGAATACAAGTCAAGTCGTAGACATGTCAAGTCATAGACACGCCAAGTCATAGACACACCAAGTTGTAGAAATATTTCAGCGCTATCTGCAGTTTGTCATTTTGTGTCTACGACCTGCACTATGAATATAAGGACGATAATAAGGTGCCAACGAATGTCACGTTTTGGACTGATACCTAAATTTTTCTAATTTTTTTGGCAATTTTTTGGTATAAGTTAAAATCGTGACATTCGTCGCCATCTCGCAAAAACGGCCGACTTCCGGTAATCTGACCAATCAGAGAGCCGTATTTTTGACTCATTAATCTGCTTGAAGTGGTGCAACGATGCAAACGGAACCCAGAGATATTCATAGTGACTTGGTGACCCCTGCCAATTTGATGTCGACCAGTTGGCAGTACCTGGTGTCTACGAGTTGGTTGTCTACCAGTTATTTGTCTACGAGTTGGCGTGTCTACGACTTGATACCCTGTCAACAGACAGATTCGGCGATACTAATTGTATAGTGTGCAGCCACTGGCCAATGGTCGATCTGGCGTGTTCGGAAACAAATGTTAACCGTATCACACGAGTTACCCGAGCAAACTCTTCCGAAAACGCCCTTCGACTCAGTTGTGACGTCTTGACTGCTGTCGACGAGTTTGTTGGTCGTCTGGATCTGGATCTGGATATTATTCAGCATCGTCAAGGTTGATATTCCGCTGAAGTCTGGTGGTGTGTGCGTGGTGCTAGTAACAGTGAAAATATATTACAGTGTGTGTTATGTACAACTGTACAAAGGTCCATAGTCTTTAGATGATCTTGCTGAGTGACACTTTGAAGGCCTCAAGTGTCTCAGCTTGTGCTACCACCGCGGGCAGCATGTTCCAATCGACTATTGTTCTTGGTATGAAAGCATATTTATAAGAGTTCACTATTGGTTGATGCACTTGAAATTTATGGGCATTCCCTCTGGTGTCATGCGTCAATCCTAATGGGACTGGATGGTACACGGTTGGCACTGCGACAAGATGATGGACAGTCTTGTACAGCAGTACAAGTCTGTTCCTTTTCCGACGGGTCTGCAGTGTGTCCCATTTAAGGTCCCGTACCATTTCTGTGGCTGACTCCTGTTCTCCTGTCTTCCGATGTCGCTTGTTCAGCACGAAGCGGGCTCCTGCTTTTTGGATTTTTTCCAGCTGATCGATGTATTTCTTTTGGTGTGGGTCCCATATTGTTGAGGCATACTCGAGCTTCGGCCGTACCATCGTGCGATAGGCTTGGAGGCGTACTTCTCTCCTAGTGTGGTGCAGGGTCCGTCGTAGGAAGCCCAGGATTCTTTTAGCACCGCCGCAGATGCTGTTGATGTGGGTATCCCATGCTAACTTGCTTGTGATCTTCACGCCCAGGTAGTCAATTGTGTCAGCTCGCTCCATGTCTTCGCCATTCATAGAGTAGTTAAATTTGATGATGTTTTTCCTGGCATTGGTGATGGTCATGATGTTACACTTCTTGATATTAAAGTTCATTTGCCATTGTTTGCTCCAGCTATGTAGTCTGTTTATGTCGTCTTGCAGTTGCTGAGCATCGTTGATGGATGTTATCTCCCTGTAGATCAGGCAATCATCCGCAAAGAGCCTTGTGTGGTTGATGAAATCCCATCTTTGATGTTGTCTATGAAGATGAGGAACAGCATTGGACCTACCACGGTCCCCTGGGGGACACCTGATAGTACATCGGCACAGTCTGACACATCGCCGTCGACGACAACTCTCTGTACCCTCTTGAACAGAAAGGATGCAATCCAACCGATGACGTTGTAGTCGATGTTCAGATGGTAAAGCTTCCTCAATAGTCTCTGGTGGGCCACTTTGTCAAAGGCTTTCTCGAAATCAAGTACGGCCACATCTATTTGAGCACGCCTGTTCAGGGCTTGTGCAAAGTCATGGGATGTCAGCATGAGCTGAGTCTCGCAAGACCGCCTTCGCCGGAATCCATGCTGGTTCTCTGATAACAGGCGATGTTTTTCCAGGTGTGTCATAGTTTGAGACACAATGATGTGCTCAGCGATCTTGCAACATATTGACGTGAGCGAAACGGGGCGGTAGTTTGCCGGTGATGTCCGGTCGCCTTTCTTGAAGATCGGGGTAATCATTGCCCCCCTCCAGTCGTCGGGCACTGATTTCAAGTTGATGGACTGTTGGATGATGAAGGCCAGGGGTGTGCTTAGTTCCTTCGCACAGCTTTTCAGGAATATTGCTGGTATACCATCACTCCCACTTGCCTTCCGGGTATTTAGTTGCATTAGCAATTTCAACACCCCTTTGTCCGTCACTTTGATTGGTGGCATTTTCGGGAGGTTTCTCTTTGGAAGAATGGGGCTTGTCTTGAAGTCCTCCTTGGTGAACACAGAGCTAAATTGTCTATTTAGCATTTGGGCCTTGTCATGTGGAGTGTGGGCTGACTCAGTACGTCAGTACTAAAGCAGATTTCATGAACTAGAGGGACACAGTTTATCTTGTGAGGGGGTATAATTGCTAAATAGATTCTTTACTTCAAGTACACGGTTCATCAGTAGATTGTCCTTGAAATGACGCGATTACCGATTAATTTACCTAGATTTCCAGACCCACGTGCACGTGTTGTGATGGACTCCCTACCGCAAATAAGCTTTTACGACATTACTGATAGGCCAAAACCTTTTAATTACCCAAATAAATAATTAAATATTGCCTTATTTCATCATAATCCATTGATTTAAATCTAACCATAACAATATTTGAGCAATTTCAAATAATTTGACGAAAATTCTATGTCGTAAAGTTAGACATTTTCGGGCACCTGTCATTGTAAACAAAATTTTCACGTGCAGGTCAAAAGAAGCTACGATGGGGGTGTTTAAACAAGCTACTCTGTGTTTGAATAAGGGTAAATTGTGTCCTACTCAACTGAATATGTATTGGGACCATGTTGACAGGGTGACGCAAACCTGTAACCCAGTTAAAGCATGTCAAGTTTAAGCTGTTAACACTGCCAATGGTTAATTAACTTCACATTTGAGTACGTCATCAATGACAATGTCATCATGTCAATGTGTAAATTTAAACTATTTTTGTTGTTAGGTGAGAATCTCTCACCTCTTGCGATCAGTGTTGTGCTGGATTGACGGCTGGCTGAAGACAGGACGTATGCCGCTCATTTACTCAATTTCTAAGCCCAATTCTGACTTTCTGCCTGTGCCAGTTTGCATATCTATGAATGAACTTTAGAAAGGCAGCAGGTCTGTCCTCCTTCTATTTATGCTTTTATTTCAAAATTAGATTTTTCAATGCACTGTGTCATTGCTACCAAGAATCTCATGTACACTGTCAAAAATGACTGGAATTATTTTCTCAAAACTATCTTTGACTTCTGAATATCTTGCATTATTTCTTCTACATGCTCCAAAATAGTGATGTCAGTGTCAAAAAAATCTTCAGACCTGTCAGAATCTGAAGAATCTAATAAATAATCCATTTCACCAGACATCCTGCGTGTTGCTCTTACTCTCTTTTTTAGAATTTATTGTAGGAGGGCCCAATATCCAGTTACAGACAAAATGACCAGCTGAGTGATCTGCAAGTACTAAATTGCTTTATATGCTCCTGCAGGCCAATCAGTCAACATGTATCCAGTATATGTAATCTCAAGACAGACTGTGTATTATACAGCTTATACAGTGTATAAGCTGTCAGTTCAGAAAGACTGCAGAAATGTGGATCTCTACTTTAGGCAATGTGAACTATCACAGTAAACAAGAACAAGTAAGTTTTTACAGCAAATCCTTCACAGTGCACATGCTTATCTGTCATGTGTCATGATGTGGGAAAACAAACCAATAACTTGCCAATCTGAGGTGCCAGTGACATGCCACATATGTTCTGGAGGGGTGGAGAGTTGGGTAAAAATACCCTTCAAATCCTGTTAATGCATGACCTGCCCGGGATGACCTGTCAACACTGAGATAAGAGGGTACATGGTGCAATGTGTTTTGTTGAAGGCCCCATTGTTTAAAAAAAGTCAAGAAAAAGAATTATCACAGACAATAAAAAAGAGCAGTGCATTATTATTGTTTGCAAAAACACTTTAAACAGTTCAAATGGGAAGTATTCAGCCTCCTTTGAAGTAGCAGAGCAGAGGTGATGCATAGATCTGCAATTTTGCATCCATGGACCTACAATGTATGAACCAAATGAATCATTCAATGATTTGTCACAAGACACAATGCAGCCTGGTCAATTTTAACAAGTCTACAAAACCTTCATTCTTTCTCCACTCCATTCATGGACCCAAGTGAACAAAATTCTTGGCCGTCATGAAAAACAACTGCTAGCACATTTTCTAATGGTTTCAGGGTAAATCGCCCGAATTAAAGTGCATCCTGGGACTTTTGGTGATGTCTTTACTTCATGTGTATTGCACTCCCAGCCATGCCATGATACTGGAGTTGTCTGTCATCTGGTTGACTGGTAATCCATCCCTTCCAATAGGCAATATAATAGTGCCTATATAACAACTACCGCGGTTTTCGTGCTTGCACAGTATTTTTCCAAACTTTTCGGTCAATTATCATTATGGGATGATGTGGGTGCATAGAATTTCATAGATAGAATAGGGGAAATAGAATTTGATGGATAGTAGTGCGTGGAGAAAATTTGCTTGAAGCAATTGGGTGGAGAGATCAAGCAGATATATAAATGTTTGAGCATCTCGTGCATTCTACTTTTCAGTAAGAATTATACTTCCACCGACCTTTGCATATTATCTTTATGTGCCTTCTCGTTTTCAAATTTGAGATTCGAACCTTCCAGTGCTTTGCACGGTATTTTTTTACTTGCAGCATCAAGGCAAATTCTGCATATCCAGCCTGCTCTTCAAGGCAGTCAGAGTTTAACAGCTAGAAGTTTATCATCGCGACCAAGAAAGACGTAAGGCAACAGTATTTAGAAGAATTTTTGGTTTAACAAGCCCCTCGGGGTTTTACGCCTGCATGTGATCGCAAATATTGTAATTTTTATGGTGACATAAAAATAATAATAATTTTGGTTTACCCCCCCCCTCCAGCTGTACGTATTGACATCCCACATGATCCCAGAGATAATTTTACGAAACGCAGTGTCAATGGTGCCTATTTGCACCGCCAAGCAGGTCGTATCTAGGCGATTGAGTATACCCCCCCCCTCCTCCTTCTGTGTGATCTGATAATATTTTTTGGCCAAACTGGGCGGCAGAGCTGGGGTGACAGGGAGAACCACAGAACAATTGCCCAGAAAAGGGTGTGGGCTTAATTGGCCGTTATTGGTAACTTGGAGAGCAGTCGTATACTTTCTGTAAATTGACCAGTCAGAGAGAAATACTCAAGCAAAATTAAAAATTAGCACACAAGAAAGCTGTAAGGTGTTGCAACAGCTGAAATGAAGCCTTTAACTTTCATTGCACTCGGTCGTGCATATAGCCTCCGTCTTTTTGGAAAAAAAAATAGGCTAGTTAAGATAAATGTAGAAGAACTGTTTTCCTGATTTTTTGCAGGATTACCCTGTAAACTATGGTGTTTTTGATGTCACAAAATATAGGTTGCATATCATTTAAAGGTCTATGGTCCATTTACTAGCTAACAGAAAATGGTCAATGACAAATAATTATTGTCATTTCAATGGCAAAACAGCAATGACAATTTTAGTTGTATATCAACATAAGAAACTAATTTTTCAAAAAATTAACATATGGCTTCTTTTTCCAGAGATGACCACATTCTTGTTGGGAAAGCTGATGAAAATACATTTGTTTGTTGGCACCCGGAACCCACCTTTCCTTATGAACACACAAAGGTAATAATAGTTATGATAATTGATAAACTTGTTCACCAGACTTGCTTGATATTTGATCTGATCAGCACTTTATTCAACGAAATCATCAAAAAACAGACAAAGAACGACATGTATAGTTTTATCACCTGGTTGGCTGTGAATATCACTGTTTACAGTCGAAATATCAGGGCGTATGATATTGTAAAAAATATCCCCCATCAAGGGCGATATTTTTTAACAATAGTTATGACATCACCAGCATTTTGGCTGCCTGATGACGTCACAAACCAAACAAAAGCCAAAACAATAGGATTGTGACGTCATATCCATTGTTGCTCCATGGTGACGTCACATTTTTGTGATGGCAGAAAATAGTCTCTCTTTATAACTCAAAATTTAAGGTAAAACCAGGTGATAAAAACAAAACAACCACGCATCAGGGCACTTTGTACAATATCACTCGCTGTCATGTGAATTAATATCACTTTCGCCCTTCGGGCTCCAGTGATATTAATTCACACAACAGCTCGTGATATTGTTACTCAGTGACCCTGACTTGGGTTGTTTTGTTATAATAGCCTTCTCAGAATATTTATTTTACTTAGACCTGTAATATTTGATGTGAAGAAATGTATGTGTACATAGATCTTTGTTTTGTAATTGTCCCTGCCAAATGTTGTCAAAATCATATTAAATGTATTTAAATACCTCTATAAATAAATTTAAGACAGCAGGAGCAAAGTTGTCAATGTAAAATTTTTGTAATGATGCATGCATATATATTAAATATTTTTGAATCTTTTTTCAGCCTCTGCCTAGACAACGCGCAGAATTAGAACAGGTAAAGATTGACAATTTTTTACTATGTTTGCTAATGTGTACTATGCAAAAAAATACTCAGGCCTACGAAAAGTGCTTCTTAAAAAAAGTCATGTACCCGTATAATATGCAGTGATGGAAATGGAAAATCATCTTCGGGGGAGCTCTTGGCTGGTGTGGCAGTGTGCCATTCCAGATTTTTAAAACGAAAAAATTCCTCTATTAGTATAATTTTGGCTCTTAGTACCTGGACTCCTGGAGGACTGAAAAAAAAAGTGGACAGGAAATTGTACATTCACCACTGATCATTGGGGGAGAGCTCCTCCAGTTTTCTTATCAAGGGAGCTCAACTCCCCCAAGCTCCCCTCCCCCTCATTTCCATCACTGATAATATGTATTTTCTATTTATTCTCGATTCAACAAAATATAAATTTGTAGCTTGTATTAATAATTCACTAACAGTTTTATTAATTTAATTCAGGGTGAGAGTGTATTGAAAGTGCAGTACCTTGCCGATTATGAATCTCGACGCAGACCTGATGGTCCGACACAAGAGGAACTGCAAGATATGTTCTTCACTACCAAACATGTATTTAGACCAAAGTGAGTCCTTTATGTTTTGTGCTGGTTTGTTTGTTTGTTTGTGTTTTACGCCTCTGCAGCACCTTAGTGGGCTATATCGAGGCAGGGGATCACTGTATGATGATGAGAAGACTGTGAGTCTGGCACATACCCTATTAATTCAGGGATGCCCAGGGTCTTTCAGTTGCCCCAGCATAGAATACTGGATACAACCCGCCTTCATTTAACGTCCCACGGGCTTGGACTAAAGTGAGTTCCCGGGGTTGTTTTGTGCTGGTAGTAGCCTGGTACATCCAAAATTTAATGGTTGATATCAAATATTGAATTGTGCCGATTGCTAGCAAATGAAGGCTTCAGCGGATTTTGGTGTAGTAATGTTTTGGCATCATGGGCCTATGTCATTGCATATTTTCTTTTTTACTAAATGTTTTATCTGCAATGTTCAATAAATACTTCATTCTATGGAAAGTATGCCCCCCTCATTGTCGGCCTTGCTTCCTCTGCCATGATGTATGTTGCTTTATAGTGCAGATCATAATGGATGGAGCCTCAAATAACTAAAGCTTTCAAAGTACAGATTGATCCAGAAGTATCTTTAACATTTGCGAAGTATAGGATATACTATAGATGGAGCCACAAGTGGACCTCTTACATTTTAAAAATGGCTATTCAAAGTACATGTAGCCACCAGTAGGGCTCTAAATATTTTTTAATGGCTTTTTAAAACATCTAGATGATACGCCAGTGGCTAACATTTGCAAGATGGCTACTATAGGCAATGATTGATCTTTTGTGATTTAGTATTTTCCTGATTTTGTCTTTTCAGCCCTCGTGTTATGAAGTATGGGAGGAAGTCACAGAAGCCTCCCAAGGACAGGGATGGAATTTAGATATTTAGTATTCAGTATTTTGTGATATCAACTTCATTTTATAGGGTATTAAAAACCTTTGTTGACTGAATATGCTATTGTTTATTTAGTTGAAATATTGCATACAAAATATAAAGAAGTATTGTGTTTCTTTGTGGCTTCAACAATTTTCTAAATATATATTAAATGACCTGTTTTTAAGGGTCTGTGAATCTCATCCAATTGAAAGTCTTGTGTTGAGTTTGGGAGGCGCCATTCAATGGCGTTTATATGTCTTTATATGTTTGTTCTTTCGCTCGAAATTATGTAAAATTTGACGTTTTTGGGACAAGTTTGAATTTTCCTTTTGTTGTTTTCGTTGTCCGTTTATCATATCTTGCAATGGTGCAAAGATGCAACATTTGGTGAAAAGTTGATAGTGTTCTATTTGTTATTTGGCAATTTGGAGAGCTCGTGGGTCAATTTAAAATTTGGCAATGGTTCATGGAGATTTTGTTGGTAGTAACTGTTGTCTTCAGTGTATTTCATTTTCTTGTTTTTCGCAACTTTTTCAATTCTTCAGCTTGTCAATTTCTTAATTTGGAATTTTGATGTTGCAAAGATGCTCCTTCAATTGAAGAAATTTTTGGTTGGGAGGAGTAGGAAGTTTGAGTTGCCACTTGGCTATGCAGTCATGACCGATTGAAGTATGTGTTCAGTGCCTGTAGCTTTCTCCGCATCAGTTCTGGAAACGGTGACACCTATTGGCACTGAACAGTGAACACACCTAGGTCTACTTCGCATCAGTCATGGAGTTAGAATCCAGCTCTTCCCTGGTCACCTGGGCCTATGTTAGACGGCTGTTTCTCATCCTTTGCCTCATTGCTGTGTCCTCTTGCGATCCAAATTAGTCTATGAAGTTCAGAAATACAGGCTGTAAAGCCCCAGTCATCCATCCTTCCAGTGGCATTTGATGATTCTTTGTGTGCCTACTGTGGTGATCGTGGTATTGCTTACCTAACCACCGTGGTGAGAGGATACCAGCGGGAGCGGGGATACGTCTCGTCGCTTCAGCCTCAGTATATCGTGAGACCCGAGATGACGTACAGCGGCACTAAGCGGTGGTACGGGCCACCATTTCTTCTTCTTCTTATCCGTATATTCCGCCTCTTATTGGCGAACCACTGCCAAGGTGCAGTGTAGAGTTAATTGTGCCTTTTGCCTGCCTGCCTGCCTAGTGCAATGGAACGTTCATGATGGCACTTGAAAATTAGGGATGTTGAGAGTTCAATAACCGGTGGTGGAGCTGACGCGCCATGGGCGTCTGTAATCACTTTGAGGATGTCCTCCGGGTCCACACTATGTTTAGTCTCCCGACAGTAGGACTATAGTCTGGTCAGGTACGGTCTTCTAGCTTCCCTGAGTCTTTCACAATGTAGGAGGAAATGAATTTCGTCTTCAGAGTCTTTTTTTACACAAGGGGCATAGGTGACCAAACATTTTCCCAGATGTTCGGTTGTTGAAGAGGGGGTAACACTGGACCATGAATTTTGTGGCGACCGTTGTCTTCGCGTTATCGTGTGTACTGTATTTTCTGTGGAAAGATGGGTGGAGCCTGCCCAGCTTCAAGTTGTCCAGGGTCATCAGGGACAGTGAAGGGTAATCCAGCGTGCTGTCTTTCAGTGATGCCGTCCAATGGGTATATACCATGTCTCATGAGATAGCTTTCCATTTCGTTTTCGCCGGGGGGTCTTGAAGGATGGCATAGGCTGATGGCAGTCTGTATTGATGTAGGAGTCTCCTTACTAGTGCGGCCCAGCTGGAAGATGTTGCTTCCTTCATAGCCACTTGTCTGCTCACGAGGGCGTATATATAGCGGGAGGGGGCGGAGTTACAATCGCAGTCTGCTATGATCCTGAACATTGTTAGGACTCTTATATGGATGAGCGCTTCTATTGGAGGGCATCCGGTTAACAGGTATACAGCTGGTGATGCAGTCGATGAAGGCAGGTGTAGGATGTGTCTCAGGTTACGTCTGTGGAAGAGTTCCAGTGCATTGATCGCTTTCTCCTGCAGAACAAGGGTCTCCAAGCCATATAGGAGGACTGGGATGACGTACGTTTGGTATAGACGTGTAGCGACCTCCGGACCAGCTCCATTCAAGCCGCATAGTCCCGCACCAAGCAGGCTGTAGGCTGTCCTTCTAGCTTCAGAAATGCGCGAGTTGATGGTGTCAGTATTTGTATTAGCGCTATTTCTTTTGATGCCCAGATGTTTTTCTGCTATTGATGTTCCTAGCGGCTTATTGTTGAGAGTGAAGTCGACCTCTGCTGTTGTGTTGATGTTAACTATCTTGTTTTTTTCTTCATTGTAGATATAGCGCTCACGGGCAGCATCATTTTTTGCGATGAGGAGTGCGGTTTGCATGTCTGTTGTTGAGCTTGCTATTAGGGCCAGGTCATCTGCAACCATCACTGCTCCGACATTTACAGTCCCAATGAAGTTATTGGAGTTGTTGGCCAATTGGAGTAGTCCTTTATTTCTCTCCGCCTTGTATATAATTGGTGATGTAACAGCCCCTTGCCGTATTCATTGGCGTTCCACCAGAAGTCTGGATAACTTTCCCTCCCACTTCACTGTTGAGGTGATGCCCTCGTACATGCTGTTGTATGTCAGCCATAGATTCTCGTTTACTCCCTGTTCGTGTAGAGCATGCAGCATGGCACGATGGTCCACGATGTCGAATGCCTTGGACGAGTCCATGAATGTCAGCATCAGTGGTTTCTTGTTGTCCTTGGCTTCTGCCATCACCTTGGTAATAATCAGTGATGCGTACATCGGGGAGCAGCCTTCCGTGAAGCCGAACTGTAGGGGGCTCTGTGAGCCGTTGAGGACGTCATTAGTCTACCATTACATTCCATGGGGATGGATGGGCATCGGCACTTTGTGGAAGATAGTATTATTGTAGAACAGGTTCGCTGTTGATCGACGGCATCTGGATAATCGCTTGTTAAAATTTGGTGCCAATGGAGTTGCATATCTCACCTCATTCCCTCAAAGTTTGCCTTTGTCATACTTCAACTGATCTGCTCAGCATTTGATTTTCTCTGATATTGAGGTTCGTCTAGAGGTTTGGAAGTGAATGGTTGTTGCTAATTCCCAAGGGTTCGTCATATGGACTCTCTCATCTACTCTACCAGCTTAGTATTTTCACCGTCATTTCCATACTTTCTTGTTGGCTTGTTCACAAGTTGTTGCCATGCAGGAGGCATGCTGGATGGTTGCCAGTAGACAATGCAAAGATGCCAGGCTACGGTAGCTGCTTTAGTTGCGAGCGTAAGCGAGCAGGCTACAAAATTTCACTGGCGGTGTTCTATTTCACGTCCTCGCTTACATGCATTTTTGAGAAACTCTAGCTCGGTTCTGCTGGGTTCTGCGGAGTGTGGACCTGACAGGCAACAGTGCGGACCTGATGGGCAGCAGTCCCACTGCCCTAGAAGCCAATTTGATACCCTATTCGACTGGAATTTCGTCAGTCTGCAGCCTCATTGCGTTCAGTTGCCCATAGAGCAGACTCTGTTCAGTCAGCGAAGATGCTGTTTATAGTAGTGGGTCTTTGCATCATGGGCTGTTTGATCTTCAGACTTTCCATGGCAGTGGCTGTGCTGTAACTGCTGTTATGAAACATAACAAATCATGGGATGCTATGTCTGAACTTCAGATGACACATTTGCTTGAGGCTTTTCAATGGCAATGGATCTGGCATTATAAAGCAGCAGATCATGTGATGCCATGTCTGATCTTTGTGTGTTAGGGTGATGCAAAAAAGTGAAGTTTTGAAATGTTAATGGGGCACCCCCTGAAGTTGTTCGAATATATGAAAAAAGAATTCAGTAAAAATTTGAGCTAAATCAGACAAAAATTAGAGGCTGCTACCACATCATGAAAATTAACATAAGTATTAAATGCAAATATATCCAATTGTTTGGCATGTAGTGAGTTCAACTATACCTGGTGCACCAAACCAATGCGGCATGGTCATAATTTTTTGTGGATCAAAGCAAATTTGGATTATTTTTTACTTCTCCATGCTACTACCACCAGACTAACAAGGATAAATTAAATAGTCAAAATTTACCAAATTCGCAGTATTTAATAACATTACCAGTTTCAATGTCACAGAAATGAGTTAATTTAATAGATGGAGCATGAAAAGAGCTTTAATTTGAATATCAACACTGCTATACTCTGACCATCTGACCCCGTTGAACTAGCTTATTTGTCATTAACAATCATTTGCGGAAATTTGCGATATTCAAAGCACTGCTATAATACTGTAGAATGAAGCAACACAGTAGTGTTGGTATTCAAATGAAAGCTCTTTTCCTGCTTAATAAGATGGTGTAACTTAAATTTGTGTACCTATATTCCTGGTTATGTTATTCAATACCGCGTCTAACCTTAATGCTGTGAAAATCGGGCAAAATTTGTTGCTTTAGGAGTGCCCTGTTTCCTGAAATGACTGGATATTGGCAAAATATGAATGGATTTGTGATGAGAATAGTGGAAAGCTTAAATAAGAAAAAAATTATCATCACTCTAGTGGTAGGACAACTTCCTTCACCCATCCCCCTTAAAACTGGGATTTCGTCCATTGCAACACAATGTTATATTTCAAATTGTGATAGCACCCTCTAAAATTTGTCTGATTTGGCTGAAATTTTTACTGAATTTTTCTTTCATATATTGGAAAATATTTGGGGGGTACCCCATTGGAAATTCAAAAGTTAATTTTTTTGTGCGCAATCTGCATCACCCTAGTGTGTGTTATGAAACAACAGATCATGGGATGCTATGTCTGAACTTTGAATGGCACATTTGCTTGAGGCTTTTCAGTGGCAATGGTGTGTGTTATGAAAGAACAGATCATGTAATGCTATGTATTGATATTTCTGAACATCTCGCTGGATGGTTCTTTTAAACATTCTCTGATTTCTCTTTCTACATCCAATGATTAAAAAATTACCTGTAGAGACTTTCGCTCTGCTTAGCAAGCAGGCTTCTTCAGTACTGATGTTGCTTGTGCTGTTGTTGTATGACAGTTTGAACTACTCTTCACACCATCCACTACATCAGAAAAAGGGAGTCGTCAACACCTTAATGAACAGATGCGAGATAATTTCAACAGAAAGGGAAGACATGGAGAAGGAGAAACAACATCTGAAGAAAGCCCTGGAAAACTGTGGCTATCCAACGTGGATCATGGGAGAGAAGAAAAAGGAGGATCAAAACAAGAAGAAAACCAAGAAGGACCAAGAGCGATTCAAAGGTCAGGTCATACTACCTTATTTGCAAGGAACAACAGAAAAATTAACAAGAATCTTGAAGAAATACGGAATAGCCACTGCAGTTCGACCATTTACAACACTCGGACAACTTTTGGTACATCCCAAAGACAAAATAGAAAAAGAAGAAAGTGGCGAAGTGGTCTACAAGATACCTTGCAAGATGTGCGAAAGATCATATATTGGTGAAACTGGAAGGCAGCTAAAAACTAGGATAGAAGAACACAGAAAAGAAGCAGAGAGTGTCGCCGGGCAAACCTTCACTAGAAACAACAAAAGACAGTCCGAAAGTACCATCCACAAGTCGGCAATCACGGATCATGTGACTACTACAAACCACATCATAGACTGGGAGGGCACTAAGGTCATAGATAAAGAAGCAAACAGACGCAAACGACGAGTGAGGGAAGCGATCTGGATCCAACGCACGCAGGGGACCATCAACAGGGATGAAGGTTGTTATGAGCTTTCGCACCTCTATCAAACTGTCATACAACAACAGCACAAGCAACATCAGTACTGAAGAAGCCTGCTTGCTAAGCAGAGCGAAAGTCTCTACAGGTAATTTTTTAATCATTGGATATAGAAAGAGAAATCAGAGAATGTTTAAAAGCTATGTATTGATCTTTGGATTGCACACTTGCTTGAGGCCTTTCCATGGCAATGGTGTGTGTTATGAAACAACAGATCACGGATGCTATGTTTGATCTCTTCAGGGCACACTTGCTTGAGGCCTTTTCATGGTAAGGCTGTGATGTTATGAAACAACAGATTGTGGGATGTTATGTTTGATCTTTGAATGGCACACTTGCTTGAGGCCTTTCCATGACAATGGCTGTGCCCTTATAAAACACAACAGGTCATGGGTTGGTATGAATGATCTTTGGATGGCACATCTGCTTGGGGCTTTTGCAGTGGTTCTACTGTTATGAAATACTACGATCATGTCTGATCTCTGGACAGCACACTTTCTTGAGGATTTTCCACAGCCATTTCTCTTCCAGTGTAAAACATGATAGATCATGAGGTGCCATATCTGTTCTTTGAATGACACACTTGCTGGAATCTTTAACCTGGTCATGACTGTGACATTATGAAACAGTACTGAAGGAACTCTTACATCAAATTGCAGGTTGAAATAAGGGATGGATAGCAATCTTTTGTGCTGTCACTTTTAATCAGGGAGATAATAGTTTGTGATCTTCAGTTAATCACAATTTTTTGTTCTGACAACTTGTTGAGTGACCAGACTTCTCTTAAGCACAGGTTACTTTATCAAAGTGGAACAGAAGTGTCAAGAGTTGATATGCTAATCTTGTTAGTCCCATTTGACTTTTTATTATTTCTGAATTTTGTTTTTCAGATGAAATAGCTAGGTTAACAAGGCCTAAATTGGTGCATTTTATCATGCATAGTTATAAATACAACATGCATCTTTATCTGTCTGCTTTTTGTTTTCTTTAGTAATGTTTATAAAAAATAAAATTATGGAGAGTCTCAACACTTGTCTCAAATTTGATTTGATTTTTGTCTGTAAGTAAGAACAGTTCATTTAGCTCCCGTGTTGCCTGTGTCTTCTTATGTCACTGGACCCTGCTGGACAGGAATGGGACACAGCTTTGAGCAAAGTATGTTTGAAACTGCTGTCTAACATAAGTTATGAATTTCTATCTGATAAACACACTCACTGGTGCCTTAGAAATTAGCATTTTGGTGTAACAAGTCATGTCGGGGCTCATTTGGACAATGAAAAAAGGGCACACTGGGATGCACTTTATATGGCAGAATGCAAGTGTCCAAGTTGACTGAATGACCTGAGACAGCACACAATAGGTATACAGGCCACAGTGAATTGAGGCATAGTGGATTACCATGTTTGTGAACAAATTTATAGCAAAGCGCTATGTGTTACTTACATTGATGACCTCAACCAGGACAGTTTGTGTCAAATGTTTTGAACCGTTTAAAGATATTAACTTTTTCACTATACAAGGTGATTTTGCACTGTAAATTGTCTTATACGCTTCTTATGTTGGATATCTAATGCGCGTAGAGCGTTAAAATTACTTTTTAATTGAGTGGGTCGGGGCAAGAAGCCCGGGTTAGGTGAGAGGCCCCCCCCAGGGTTATATCAAAAGTTACATTTTTGGTGCTTTTTCTTATTGATAGGATTGAAGCTAGAGGCTTTTTAGGTAACGTTACAAATTTTCAGGGCAAACAGCACCAAACCATAGAAGTAATTAAATAAACAAAAAAAGGTGCATAGTTTTTGTAACTTTGATTAATTGGTTGTAAGAAATAACTTTGGAAATTTTTAAAAGTATAATGGATATATGCATTGCTTCACTTTATGACCATTACATAAATATGATTTGGATAATATTTTTTGCATTTTAGCTCAAAATATAGAGGTTAAGTTAAAATATGTGAGTTTGGGGCGAGAGGCCCCACATGGTATGGGGCATGAGGCCCCCCTTGGCTGAGGGGCCTCGAAGCTGCTTCAGGAACCATTTCAGAATGTGTAATTTATCTTAAATTTTGATAGAATAGCTAATTGAAATCGAAAAAATTTGGCCGAAATTAGAAAAGGGCAAAAAATATTAAAAAATAAATGCATGAACACTAAAATTCTGAAATTCGTAAAAAGTGAATAGAATGCCTTAAAAATGATAGAAGAACCCCAAGAAATAACTTTCAAGCTGAATGCCCTCGCAAAAAGAATTGCCATAGGATTATAATAGGGGGGCTTCTTGCCCGATAGGTGGGGTAAGAAGGCCATTTTGATTTTTTTACAAAAAGGGCCGTAACTCCTTTATTAAAATTGGTAGACATTTGATTCACTAGTTATTAGTAGAGTCAAGTGATCCCTTCCTACCAACATAAGCATTTAAATAATCAACCACAAAAAGTAGGTCAAATTGCACCTCGAAGTTAAGGGGGGCTGCATGCCCCGCGCTACTCTTGATGTTCCAATGTGTCCCGGAGTTGGTGCGCATTGGGACTTTCATGAACTTGTCTCATTTTGCTGTCTGGCTGCAAAAGAGTAGGTTGCTGTCTAATCTCTTATGTCTTGGATTAAAGCTCCTAATGCCTAGTTCTCACGGCACGTTACGGAGAACTTTTTTACCACTGAGGGGTAGCTTGAGTTGAATTCTCGGAAAAAATGACCATCCCGGCGACATACAATGTTTATAAAACCATTATATAATTAATTAACAGCATATCACGGCGGGATAAGATCGTAAATCGGCGGGATAACATCATATCCCTGTGGGAAAGATCTAAATGCCTGGGGGGATATATCTTAATGCCTGGGGGGCAAGATCTAAATGCCTGGGGGATGTCAAAGATCGTCGGCGGGATGTCAAAAGACTGTCGGCGGGATGTCAAAAACTGCCGGCGAGGCTGCAAATGTCCCCCCAGGGGCAGGAGAGGTCTCCGCAGGGGCAGGAGAGGTCCCCTCAGGGGCAGGGGATGTCCTAATATCCCGCCGGAGATGTTTTTGAGACGTTCTCACTGAAAAAATCCCCGCCGGACATCCAAAAATCAAGAAAATTTGGGCTCTGTTCCGCCGTCATGAAAAAAAAGTTTGAACCTGTTGAATCTTTTTTGACATCCACGGCGCAGTTTTTCCATTTCTAGGAACTCCTGAGGGGAACAAAAATTACCCCTGGGGGGATGTGAAAAGTCGACGGCGGATCACCCAAATTCATCCAAATTACCAGGAAATACCATCCCGCCGACGCCTAAAGTGCTCCGTAACGTGCCGTGAGATTGTAGCATTAGTATTGGTGATATTCATGCAAACTTCTGAGTTGCTCAGTGTCTTCAACATTGAGCAAAATTACTAGATATGCAAAGTGTCCCAATGTGCTCCAGTTCCCTCTACAAGATGAGGTGGGTCACCCAGTGTAAGGGAAGTAAATATGATCATTTTTATTTTGCTGTTCACTTTCCAAGATATCTCGGATCAATCTCTATTGGCAACACATGTGCTATCTCATCTTAGATTTTAGTTTCAAATATTTCCAAGAACCTTGACTTTGACATTATTTTTCGAATTTTGATATAACCGATACTATCATCTATCATCTGAATGATCATCCGATACAATCATCTTGTATTTATGGGAAATTCCTCATGCAATGTGCAATTTGTGCATTACAATTCTCAGGAGAAAGTTCTAAGAAATTGATTTTTTGTATCTACGTCATCCACAATTGAACTGCGAAAAGTCAATCAATTTCATAGAACTTTCTCTAATCTCAATATTGCTTTGAATTGTCATCTTGATTTGGGAAAATACTCTGGACGAAAAGGTAATTTCAGATTCTTTCAGATACTGCCTGGGTGTTTGATGTAGTTTATGTTGTTTGGAATTGTAATGAATTGTCTATGAATTAATAGTATGATGAAGTAGAAGTATTTCTCAACTTTGTGTGGTGCAGCCAGGCCATCATCCATGGGATTGGTTATTGAAACAACAAACGGGATCTAGCCACAATTCGACCCAGGAGTGGGATTCCAGAATTCTGAAATAATGCATAAATGAACTGCACTTGTAATCGCACTCTAGTATATTTGACGGTACTTGCACTCATATTTGAGTACATTTGGAATAATTCAGAATAATCTGTACTCATGCTCATGCTCATAGATGACAAATATTCATACTCAAGAACATTCGGTTGTACAGCCATGGTCGTTCTAGTTTTCACTCAGTTTTTTATCAGAACACCTGCTACTGTGTACAGACCGTAATTCCAGACAATTTGGTGAAGACTGAGCAAGTATTTGCTTTTTAGAGATGCTTGCTTGCTTGCAAGCGGCATCTCTATTGTGGGAGGATGGCTCTGAAACTTATGACAACTGCCTTGGTCATGCTGTTTCATCTCTGTCATTAAAACTTTGCATACAGTCTCAATAGAATTTTATCTTGCATTGATAAACTTTAGGTGTCTTTCTGAGATGAAGAAATTAATAAAGAAAACAAACAGGCTGACTTTCTGCAGGTCAAAGGTCAATCACCAAAAGTAGGTAACAGGCCTGATACCCTCCAGCAGGTCTCACATGCCAGATACCCTCTGCAGGTCTCACATGCCCGATACCCTTGTGCAGGTCACAGGCAAAGGGGTAGATACTATCATGGGCAGTCTATCTGCAAGTATCTCTTAAAGTGCTAGCACGTTATTTTTTATGATTGGTCACAATGATAGCACCATGGTGAAGTACAGCAGCTGAGTGAAAACTAGCGGCCATAGCTGTAGTTGTGCCAAACCCTGTCCGTAAACTGGCTCCAGAATGACTGATAAAAATCCATCATAGATGTAGTTCCTATTTTTTATCTTGATTGATAAATAAAATGATTAGGATATCTAATTGAGTTCGATATACTGTATGATGTTTGATAAAAATACAAAACACTTTCAAAATTTTGAAGAAAAAAAGTCAAGTAGCTGTTATGAAAGGTAGGGATAGACAGGGCTGATACAAAGTGGCATTTTGAACACTTGACATTAACCTTTTTGGAAAAGCTGGAGTATATTACCATAAATTGTCAGTTCTAAAATCTTTTCTGCCCTCATGTCAAGGTTGATAAGATATTTGACTTATCAGATCACCCTTATCAGATAAGTTAGTGACAAGGATGGAACATATATCTATTGATTGTATTGATAAATAGTTATTTAAATAATTCATATATCTTAGTGTGTAACTTGATATAGATAAAAATAACTTATATGCTACATGTCCCATTTTGATAAAATTATCGGAAGATTTCGCTGGGTCGCTGTGCTATGCTACATTTTAGAATTAATGCGGATGAGGTCGGCACTATGTGATTCCCAAAGAAAGTGAGTTTTTAATGTTTAAATGATTGTGATAATGAAGAATTCATATTTTACGATAATTCAAGTTACCCGTTGATCGCTTATACATTTTGGAATTCCTGGGTTATTTTGAATCTGTTAATGCCATTGTTGTCAGTAAAAATAGAGGATGAAACTTGTTTTAAGTGTGAGGTCCAATGGTCCATAGTCATATTCTGATTCAAGGTTTTTATGGGTTTTTCTTTTTAAACATTGTGTAATCCATCAGCTATAATGAAGATACATGTTTGCTGAAATTTGCATATCATTTCTTTCTGTTATTTTAAGAACCCTAGGATATTGATATTTTGATGTTCCGATCGTCTGTAATGTGAGTAGTTGTTATATTAAATTTTATTGACTTTATGTTATGTCTTATCATTTGGGTTGATAATATTTTCATAACTGTACCAATGTTACCCTTTGTTCTGAATCTGATGTCTTTGTCTTTGTAGTGATCAAGACTTCAACTCTCCAAGGTAAACTGGGTGACGTAGGAGTTTAAAAGATTAAACTTCTTACTGATTGCGAAAGAGGGCAACTTCCACCATTTTGAAAGTTATCTACAAGGAATTAAATGCTTGGATTTTTATTGAAAGGTCACACCTTTATCTTTCTTAGTTGAATATACTTTTTTTTATGTCCTTGACTGTTCTAAAAAAAGGAAAAAAATGACCACCGAGACTGTCACAGAAGTACGGCAGGAGCCGCCGCAGATGCCACTAACTCCACCACCTGATTATGAGAACGCGAAAAAGGAACTACCACCAGAGGAATATTACAATGACAATATTTTAATGGGACCGTACCAAGGATCGGGAGAAATGTTGAAAGGAACTGATGACCAACTCTCTCTTGGATCCGCGTCGTTCCATTCCAGCGAGACGTGGTCTTCCGGGAGCATTAACATCGCGACAGTGTTCCAAGAGACTCTGTCGTACATACTCACAAAGCACAAGAAAAACTTGACCCGGTTAGCCGGAATTATTCTACTCATTGGATACACTGTGTATTTTGGATTTTCCATCCACCACAGCGTTGACACAGCTCTGGGACTGATCATTTTAACAGGAATCGCTGTGTTTCTTTACCTCTACACGTTGGTTCGTGACCACTTTGGTCCTACCATTTACGCAAAATGTCTTCACCCAATGGATGTCGTCTTATCGAAGAATTGGTATTGGTTAAAATGGTAAGTCTTCAGAGATTTACACTTTTTTAAAAGAGTTATGAAATTTTGTACTGGTTTTAGTTATGTGTGTGTGTGGATCGTGGATATGCCGAGAAATCCAAGATGGCCGCCACAAAATGGCCACCATTCTTGAACTGCCCACTGGACCTTAATATTTTGCTTAGACTTATGAAATTTGGTATTGGCCTGTTGGTATGGATCAGGAACTGTATGGCTGCCAAAATGGCCACTAAAAAATTGTCGCCATCCTTGAATTGTCCATTTGGTGCTTAGTCTTTCATTTACATTTATAAAATTAGGTACAGGTAGCCTACACCATATTGGCCTGTGGCTGATAATCAGGCACGCTTTGATAGATTTCACATAAACCGCTGGCGGTTCTGGTTTATGTTATTTCTTGAGTTTAAAGTTGTTTGCTTTTCCTTTTTTTTCAGGATTGTTTTTCCAGGGTTATTAATTCTGCTCATATGTTACATGGCCTTGGACGTGGTAGTGGAAATCAGGCAGTTGCAGTCTTTATCTGGAATTGTCCTTTTCTTGATTGTGCTATACATATTCAGCAAACATCCTACCAGGGTAAGTGTGAGAGGAGGTAAGACTCCATCTATGGATGTTTTACAGGGGTGCCCCATGATCTGTTATTAAATTTTATGAGTTATATGAGCGCAGCTCATGGCTGCCGAAGGCAGCCATGAGTGAAGCTCACTTAGCACAAGGACAGCTCATTCTGTGTGGTGCTCCTGTCTACAGTGACTGCCTGAACAGGAAGTGCCTGTAGTTGCCATAAAAGTGGAGCTAGTAGTTTAGTCACAGTTTAGCTTGGTAAATAATTAAAATATGTTAAATAAATTCCAAAATAGATTTAAAATTTCAGTCTTGTCCTATAACAACCTCCAAAGACATATTTCAGGGATTTAAATCAACATGTGTATCAACATTGGAAATAATTATTTCCATACCACCTGATTGCAAGAAGTGAATAAAAATTAAAAGTCAATACAAATGTTAATGACTTAAATAGATCACCAAGTAAGAAATCACAACAACACTTAAGGTTACATAATCTTCATTAACTATCAACAAATTATGTAACAGTCTAATAGTAAACAGTCACCTCTGAATAGCTATGGTTTTATTGATCTCAGTTATGCAACATCAACAATTTAGCATCATAGATCCAAATTTACCATAGATTTGAATTACACAGCTGTCAATGCCATCTGTCTATTTATCTAATTATCTATCTATCTGTCTATCTATCTATCTATCTATCTATCTATCTATCTATCTATCTATCTATCTATCTATCTATCTATCTATCTATCTATCTATCTATCTATCTATCTAATCTTATCTTATCTATCTGCCCATTTGCCCAGTCCTTTAAAAAGATACGTTAGCCTTCTGCATGGAATGTTGAAGATGCAGTATTTCTATGACAATGCCGCGCGAATATCATGGCAGTGCCATTTACATATTATTGTAGGGGTCCAGCTGGCTGGCAAAACTGTCGGCAGGGATTTCCTTACTCCATTTTTCTCGGTTGGCGAAGTGGAATGCAATGGCCATCAAAGGGGAGAGTTCTGGCTTGGGGGCCTTGACCTAAGGAAGGTCTTGGGAAAATTATAATACCAGACATAAATAAAGATAAACCCTGGATGCTATATACAGTGTATTGTAGGGGTCCAGCTGGCTGGCAAAACTGTCGGCAGGGATTTCCTAACTCCATTTTTCTCGGTTGGCAAAGTGGAATGCAATGGCCATCAAAGGGGAGAGTTCTGGCTTGGGGGCCTTGACCTAAGGAAGGTCTTGGGAAAATTATAATACCAGACATAAATAAAGATAAACCCTGGATGCTATATACAGTGTATTGTAGGGGTCCAGCTGGCTGGCAAAACTGTCGGCAGGGATTTCCTAACTCCATTTTTCTCGGTTGGCAAAGTGGAATGCAATGGCCATCAAAGGGGAGAGTTCTGGCTTGGGGGCCTTGACCTAAGGAAGGTCTTGGGAAAATTATAATACCAGACATAAATAAAGATAAACCCTGGATGCTATATACAGTGTATTGTAGGGGTCCAGCTGGCTGGCAAAACTGTCGGCAGGGATTTCCTAACTCCATTTTTCTCGGTTGGCAAAGTGGAATGCAATGGCCATCAAAGGGGAGAGTTCTGGCTTGGGGGCCTTGACCTAAGGAAGGTCTTGGGAAAATTATAATACCAGACATAAATAAAGATAAACCCTGGATGCTATATACAATGTATTGTAGGGGTCCATCTGGCTGGCAAAACTGTCGGCAGGGATTTCCTAACTCCATTTTTCTCGGTTGGCAAAGTGGAATGCAATGGTCATCAAAGGGGAGAGTTCTGGCTTGGGGGCCTTGACCTAAGGAAGGTCTTGGGAAAATTGTAATACCAGACATAAATAAAGATAAAACCTGGATGCTATATATTGTAGGGGTTCCGCTGGCTGGCCAAAATGTCAGCAGGGAATTCCTAACTCCATTTTGCTCAGTTGGCATAGTGGAATGCGATGGCCTTCAAGGGGGGAGTTTGCATCGAAGGCCTCAGGGACCTAAGGAAGGTCTTTTGTAAATTATAGTACCAGACAAGGAGTAGAAATGGGGATAAACCCTGGATGCCTTATTAATAATATTATAGAAAGAAAGAAGATATATATATATATATAACAACTGGAACAGTCTACACATGTACACGTTCTGTGTAACTGATGATTTTGATAGTGTGATGTATGATTATCTTTCGATGTGACACCTTATTTTTTGCATTGGGCAAAAAATAGTATGCGTTTTAATCTCATCATGAATTGTCACCAGGAAGTTAAATGCAAAGTTTTGTGTACAGGACACATGACAGTAGATGGCGGTTTATGAAAAATTGTCAGTTCGAAATAATAATGAAATCTCAAAAACAATTAGTCCCAGACATGTTTCCAACAAAAATTCTAGAGAGATATACATCAGGAAGAATAAAGAGATTTTTTGAGATGGGATGATAAAGATCTTTTTCCAGGTACATAACAATCCAAGACCAAGTAGATAGGTCTTCAGTATTTGGCTCATATAAACATGTTTCATGAACATACATACAGCCATTTCTGAATCTCTCGCGCGAAAATATGTTATATTTCATTAATTATGTCAGGTAATCTATAGGAACATGACACATTAGTATCTGCGGAGTTGAAGAAGAAAATATTTTAAAGTTTGACAGATTTGAAACTTCAGCTGAAATGATATGCATTGCCAGTTGACAACAAATTCATATTAACAAGCTTGAGACACAAAACAATAAAGATTATTTTTATGCAGTTTGACTTGAATTCCCTCCAATCATAAATGGCTCATAGGTGCCTTAAACCTACTTCTGAAAGAAGACCTTTCAAGTTTTGAGCCTGTGGGCAAGAAGACAGTCGGGAGGATGACAAAACTCTGGAGGCAGAATTTGTTTAAGACCTACTTTAACCACTTCAGCAAAGCCTTCAGTGATTCAGTCAGACACACCCACAAAGCTGACCAATGAACAGACCTTCAAGCAAGTTATGCAAATGAGACCGATTTCGCTATTTCGCACTTTCCCTTAAAGACTACGGGTGTGATTCTTATATCAGTAGATAGGTCTCTCTGAGACCTTTAAAATGATAGGTCATATGTCTCTGAGAAGTTATTAGTTGCTTCGCAAATCGCCGGTAAACTTTTGAATGGGAGAGAAATACTGCACGCTGATTGGCTATGACGCTCTGACGCAAAATCTTGTGATAATGTGCAACGATGAAGGGATTCGTCTAGGGTAATATCCCACAATAGGCAGTGAAGTTCTGGCAAAAAACCATGTGATTCACACCATGTGGTTCATCGTTGTGAACCACATGCATCTCATTATCTGACGTCGTTATGTAAACAATGGGCAGTGAAGTGATGACGTCACAATGTTTTGATGCTCTGATTGGTCGGTGTGGTTGCTAGGGATCTTTTTGCAGCCATTCAAACAAAATAGTGCCTCTTGAAATTATTAATTCTTTTTACTGGAGGTCTATTTTTATTGTGGGATATAAATAAAACTTAATGGGAGTGTGGTTCACAGCAATGAACCTCACTCATGTCAGGTCTGCTGCAGAATAAACACTCGTCCTTCGGACTCGTGTTGTATTCTTCCGCGACCTGACATTCATGAGGTTCATTGCTGTGAACCACACTCCCATTAAGTTTTATTATAGATTCTCTGGGTGACTTTAACATGCTCACAAACTATTTTTCCGGTACGCTTTCGTGAGAATCAAAAGCTGTCATGGTTTAGGAGTTACCTATTAGATAGACAGATGAGAGTTAAATTTAAGGGTCACATTTCAGATGCCTATAAAGTAGGGTATGGAGCCCCCCAAGATTCTGTTTTAGGTCCTCTAATATATATTATTCTGGCTAATGATTTAATCAGGTGTTTAAAAGTATGTAGAGCGATAACGTGTGCAGATGATACAACTGTGTGTGCATCAGGGAATAACTTGAAGTTTCTCTACAAAAAAGTAAACAACGACATTGAAAATTTAAATATATGGTTTAGAAGTAACTCATTGACACTTAATATAGACAAAACAAAATATATGATATTCAGACCAAAGAGAAAAGAGCTCAATTTCAATGGGGTGCTTAGATTAGGAATAAACATTATTGACAGAGTAAAACAAATTAAATTTCTTGGGGTCCATGTAGATGAATTCTTGGAATGGGATTTTCAGGTAAAGCTAGTTTTAATGAAAATGACTGCATGTATTTATAGTTTAAATATGACAAAGAATTTCTTGCCGAAAAACTTACAAAAATTGGTGTATTTTGCTAATGTACAAAACCATATGTGTTACGCAATTAGTGCATGGGGGTCAATGGTTAAATCAAAAGATCTAAAGAAGATTCAAGTTCAACAAAATAAAGCAATCAGAATTATGTGTAATGTAGGCAGACGTGCCAGACTATCCGAACTCTACAAACAACTGAAAATTGTTAAAATTGAAGACTTGGTGAAATTGGAATTATTTTTTTAATTATTGGAAACATTTCACAAAGATATATATATGGCAATTTACCAGTGAGATTAGGAAACTTATTTAATCTGAGTCACCACACATATTATACCCGAACTAGAAACTATTTGAGAGCTCCACAACACACTGTAGAAAATGCAATGCAAGTTTTCTAGGGAGGTCCCCACATTTATGGTTACACTTGGATGAGCAATTGAAAGAAATAAATAAGATGAAACTTTTTACAAAACAGTACGGTCTACATATAATAAATTCTTATTAACTGATTATTTCGTTCCATTCCTCATTGCAATAAGATCACAATCCATATCCATGATCATCCTCATTTTCATCTAATCAATATTGTTCTACTTATTTAAGATTTATAATCAATTTTACATATTAAGTTGGGGCAGCAATCCTATAGTTACTTGTAACTCCGCTGTTACCCTTTGATGCATTTGTTTGTTTTAAAACTATCGGGTGTATTGTATGAAATTATCTGGAGGTTACTGTATTTACATTATGCATTTATAAATAAAATAACTCTAACTCTTCAAATCAGACATCAGTTGATCCATGCAGCGTTTTCAAACAATTGCATTTTATTTAACGTGTGGCAGTGAGGCCAAAGTGTTGGTGTTGAAATGGATGCTCAGGTTACTGCACCTGAAGTTTGTGATAAAAATGTTCACTGCTTGAGGCTTTACAGCTTTGTTTACACTAATTTGAGCCCCATTTTGCAAATTAGGTCTTTATTACCCTTTCAGGGGGATTTAACATGACTGAGCTTGCTTTAATTGTCTTTGTCGTGTCACACAAACCTCCTGACTTTGTAGGTTGTGTTTGAAGGACATTTATGTGTCATTTAAAATTTGGTGTGCATGACTTAAAGACCAATGAGTCGTTACTTTGCGGCACATTGTCAGGACAATTTCTCCTCAAAATTCTTAAAATTAATGAATTCACATGGAAGCTGAAAAGATTAGAACTCTTACACAGTGTCCCTGAAAAAAGTTTAGGAATTTCAAAATGAAGCCTGAAAACTAAAAGTGCACAATTGTAGAGGAAGGTCAGGAGAACATTCTAGGACAAAAACGAAAAAGTTCTATTCGGAGCATTTTGAGTAATGTCAATTTTAAGATTTTGATTTATCACACTCTTATTTTCATGCTGAAATCGGGGTATGGAAAGCTGGTAATTTGGGTAGAGGTAATTTAAAGAGGTAGATATTAATTAGAAAATGTGATATTCCTATTTCCATGACCAATATGTTTATATTGGGCATATTTTGCTAAAAAAGTGTGTAGAGTGTGACAAACACTTTTGACTGCATGATATTGTTAAAAATATGTTTGCAGCCTTCCTGAATTGACTCTCTTACATGTTTGGATCATTTTACCTGTTTTGAACTCGTTAAACTTTATCATTTATTGGTTTTGTAATGTTTTTTTTACCAAATTTGATATATGAAGTATTTCTGACAACTAGCTAGCCTATATTTGTAAATTTTGTGGATTACCGATGTTCTTCAAGCAAAGAATATGACTTGACATATGACTTTTCATTGAAATATCATAAAAATGTCATTTAAATCTGAACAAATTACCTGTGTGTGTTCTACTTCGTGGATTATATGAATATGGTTTATCTGTAACATGGCCTTCATTTACGCAATAATTCCAAGATAAAGGCATTTGCAAATGGACAGACTTACACATCCAGACTAACTGAATATGCATGTGGGAACCTGGATAGCTTGACTACTTAATCTGAAATGCCTTGTGATTCTAAAATATGTTTTGTATGGTTGAACATGTACACACAACATGTATAGCTGGAACAATGAGCAATGATGAGACAAATAAATACAATTTACATTGTACTCATAGTCTATATAAGGCAAATTTTTGCAAAGAGATATGTAGCTATTTATAAAGATCAGTCAACTTCAATGCCAGTCCATGGACTTTCATGATTTCACATGTGGTGGGTAAATCAATAAATTCTCACTGATATTTGACAGCAGAACAATGAACTACCATTTTGATATATTTTCAGTAAAACCTCCATGAGACATACATATACAGAGTTTTATTTACTCAAGGTCTGGTCTACATATCACAGAATTTATACTCCACCAAGACAGTTTAACCAACAGATTTGTTAGTTATACCAATGTTGGGGATGAAGTTAGTATTTTTTTTTAAACAGTGCACCTAAAGAGACAACAGAGCAACACAGTTCAGTTGCAAATCCTTCAGGAGTCATATATGGAGTATAAGTCGCTTATTCAACTCGTTTTCAAACTCGTTGTATAACCTATACGTATACTTCAGGAACAACAGAGAAAATTTTGCATTGATACAAACTTGCTTATTACCACAACATGAATACGATGGTCATGAAGAACAATGTTTTCTCATTAATATCTCATTAAATTACTTCTACCCAAATTATTGACTTTTTATACCCTGATTTCAGCATGAAAATAAGAGTGTGATGAACCGAAATCTTAAAATTTACATTACTCAAAATTCTCCCAATAGAATTTTTTCGTTTTTGTCTTAAAATGTTCTCCTAACCTTCCTCTACAATCGTGCACTTTTCGGGCTTCATTTCCAAAATCCTAAACTTTTTGTAGGGACACTGTGCTTAAGTTCGTGCCAACCTTCATTATTCACTGAATATTGCTTTTGAATTAATTTTAATTTTAGTGAAATTTCTGCCTCCTCACTCTGTAGATATGTTGCCAAATAGTACATCTGGATTTTTGCAAGCATGTATCTCTTTGTAATAAATATTTCTCTTTTTATCACAGATTGATTGGAGGCCAGTTATAGTGGGATTTGCATTTCAATTCCTGATGGCCCTTCTCGTCCTTCGGTGGCGCTACGGATATGTTGCCGTCAAGTGGTTCAGTGACCAAATCATGTCTTTCATCAATTACTCACTGGAGGGCGCTGCCACTGTCTTTGGGGACCCTTTTATGGTCCTGCATCCTTTTGTCTTTGTGGTTTGTATTTTTTATCGGCGATTTTATTTTTTGATGATATTTAAGATATCGTTGAATTAAAATTTTGTCGTAAGCTTACGGGTAATGAAAGCGAAGTAAAAGGTAGCCCTCCATCAGCAACCAATTGGTCATTGTAGGGTCTGCGTACTCACTACATTAAAATATTTTTATGAGCAAATAAATTTGTTTTTGTTGTCATTGCCATCAATTTTTAAACTTCAACTGAAGTTATGTGAAAAACTGTCCTATAATACACATTCCGTTTTTAGTAATACTGTTTTTAGAAATATTTAACTAATTTGATGGGCATTCCTGTTTGGCATAATAAAAAAAAAGACCCCTTCTTATTATTATATTTAGAGATAAATAATGCACTCATAGTTGAGTATGAAGAAAAGAAAGAACAATTCACTGACTAGATAATTCTAACTTTAAGTCACACTGTTTTTGCTTTCAGATCATGCCAATGTTGATCTACATTGGTTCTGTGATGTCCATCATGTACTACTTGGGCATAACCCAGACAATTGCTGCTAAGATGGGCTGGTTTGTACAAGTGACCATGAAAACTACAGCCATAGAATCTCTAGGTGTGGCTGCTAACATCTTCCTCAATGGGGTAAGTTCTATGATATTTTATTTGTTTTTAACTTTATGTATTTACTCATTTTTGTAACTTTCAAATAATTGACCAAATAATTGACCAAAATAATATCATCTAAATAATTGACCAAAGTAACATCAGTCAGTCAGTCAATCAAATAAGAGCCTATTTGAGGTTTATTTCTCATATTTGCTCAGTATCTGGTGTATTGTCTTTTGGTCAGAGCTAGAAGATTTACCTTATGCCACTAAACTATATCTGTCAAGTATCTCTTTTATTTTCATGGTTGATCTCTCTAATCCAACTGGTTAACGTCGATTTATTGGTCACTCAATGAATGAACTGACTGATGAATAGAACAATCAGAAGAGTCTACAAGGAATTTCCTATACTACTTCTTGCAATTTACAAAAAATATGTAAATGAACTGGTTCATTGTAATAGGAATAGTTGAAAAAAAAGTGATGAGTATAATTTCGCTTCATTTCTTGTTTTGCAGATGGACACAATGCTGATGTTAAGAAAGTACTTGACAAGACTTACAAAATCAGAATTCCATTGCTTCCTGGTGGGCAACCATTCCACAGTAGCTGGTTTTGCCTTTGCAGTTTTTGTTATGTTTGGGGTAGGTTTTCACAACTTGATAAAATGGTAATTTCACACATGGTCATTGCTTAAAACATACCCCAGCTGTCTCTTATACAAAAAGTGTACTCATGTGTGAGGTGGGTTTTTTAAAAAGTGATAATCTTAAGATAGTAATTAAATATTATATATATAATTTTTTTTGTCCTGCCAACAAACCTTAGAAATGGTGCATCATGTAGATTCGAGTAGCCTACCTAAAAGTCAATTATGTCTGGTGTAAGTTGGAATCCTACAGAAGTTTACATGACATATATGAATTTTTAAAAATATTTTAAAAGAGAATTTCACATATATTTCTCTCTAGGCTCCCCCAGAATACCTCATCTCAGCCTCAGTAATGTCTGCCCCTGCCACCATTGCTGTTGCCAAACTCTCCTACCCTGAAACAGAGGAGTCCATCACCAAGAACCAGGAGGATGTGCAGCTGGAAAAGGGGTAAAATCAATACACTTATTAAATACGTTAATGGAAGAAAATGTTATACCCTCAAACATGAAATTTGACTAAGCCTATCAGTTTTTCCCCAAAAATTGAAGGATAATTATGGGAATGATAGGGCTACAGGGCTACATCCTTTATTTAGTTCGAGACAGAAATTTGGCACCCACTAACGTTCAGCTCGAACACACCTAAAAGATTCACATTCATTTGGTATTTTCATGTCACTGGTTGAGATTACATGCTTTGCTGGAGATGTTCAGCATTAACCTACTGACAAATATTAACTTGTTTCGCCTACTTTCAAGCAGTGCTGTACATTAATGAAAAATATGTTATTTCAGAGAAGAAACCAATGTGATTGAAGCTGCTGCCAATGGTTCAGCTATTGCAGCTAAGACTGTCACTGCTGTGGTCATCAACTACATCAGCTTCATGGCCATTCTTGCCTTTCTTGATGCCTTCCTCTACTGGGTTGGAAACCATGTGGGATATCCTGAACTTAGTTTTGAGGTGAGGATAGTTTTCATAATTTTTCAAATATTTTACTGCAACTTTTATTGTAACAAGTCAAGCATGTTAAGGGGTGCTTTTAATACATTAGTTGATCAACTTTTGTATCAGTTAAAATATTCCAGTGAAAATGGGTAAATAAACAAAAAATAACAGTAAATGCTCAAATGACATCTATCAATGTTGACAATGATGAAATCAAAATTGCCGTCCATGTCCGCAACTTAGGAGTGCTGTTTGACAAAAATATGACCATGGAGAAGCAGATCGACAAAATGTGCCGTAATGCATATTTCAATTTGAGAAACCTATCGAAACTCCGAAAAAAACCTGGACAAGGAAGTAGTTAAAACTGCTGTCATTGCACTTGTCACTCCTCATTTAGACTATGGAAATGGACTGTTGCATGGCACTGCTACCCGATTGATAAATAAACTTCAGGTCGCTCAAAACTCGGCAGTTCATTTAATTGAGAGATTGAAAAAACACGAAGATGTCAGCCAGAGTAGGAAACAACTGCACTGGTTATCAATCGCAGCAAGAATTCAGTTCAAATTGATGACAACTACAAGGAAGGCACTTAATTATCAGGCACCACAATACATCCAAGAACTTGTTCAAGTCAAAACTCAACAAAAACATAACCTGAGAAGCAAACATGATCTGCTGTTAGCAGAACCAGCTCCATGCAACAAAAATAAGTTTGAAGATCGAGCATTTTCCTATGCAACACCAAAACTCTGGAACACTTTGCCAGAAAAAGTGAGAACTGCACAAACATTAGAAAGCTTCAAGAAGAATCTGAAAACCAATTTGTTTCAGAATTCCTACAAGTGATTTGATCTGAAAAAGCGCTGATGAGCAGTTTACTGAAATTAGTGCTATACAAATCCATATTATTATTATAATGTGTGATATATTTTAAACCCATTGCTTTGCATATATTTCAGATAATTTGCATGTATTTCAGATAATTTGCATATATTTCAGATAATTTGCATAATTTGCGTATATTTCAGATAATTTGCTCTTTCCTGTTTTGGCCCCTGAGTCTGGTGATGGGCATTGAAGTCAGCGAATGTCGAGAAGTAGCCAAACTGATAGGAACCAAAGTCTTCACTTCTGAGATCTTGGCTTACCAGAAATTAGGCGTCTCTATTGCAAACGGATTATCGGTAAGGATTGTTTGTTCTTCATGATGATGCTCTAGCAGAGTTAACAGATTTCCATATTCTTTACTAATTATGTAAGTCATTCATCAAAATCAAGAAAAGTTGGCCAAATTAGCTCTCTCAACACTACAAATGTAATCATAGCATCATTGAAGTATGCTGAAGAAGTCATGATCTGTTTTGAAACTTTGGATTGACACATGCTATAGGCCTAGTCAGACAAAATGCATGCTGGACATTATTTTGCTATTGAAAATGAATTTAACATAATTTTATTCTTACAGCCTCAAATCGTATTTTTAGCAACACCAGAAAGCTTTGCGATCACTACTTTCCTTGTGTGTTTTGTTAATCAGTTGGTGTAACTAGGTGGTTATGGGCTAGGGGTACGTAATATACTTTGGGGGCCACTGCTGCACTAATGATATTTCAACCTTAGTAGCAATTTTCGTATGGGGCCGCCTGGGACGGCACTAGTCCAATATGATGGGGCATATGCCTCCTCCTTGTCACACCACTAATTATCTGCCTACCATTTAACTCATGCAATATCAATAGATGATCACCTGATGTATTTTATATTGATGGTCAACGAACTTGAACTTGGAGTTGTGCACTCTCCAAGTGTTTATACTCTTATTTACATGTATAGTGATGCACAGGTAGTGAAAATAGCCTGATACCGGATAATCCGACAACACCAACTCCCAGATACCAGATAGGAACCTGATAGTTGGAACTGGATAATAACCATACGAAAAAGGAAGTTTTTCAGCGTGCGCGGTTCATTATAAATATTTTTTTCTGAGAGCCGAGAAATATCTGTCCGGCAGGAGGACTGTTCCTCAGTTGCTGCTCCTCTGTTGGAATGTTTTTCGTTATGTTCTGTAACTAAATTTAAAATGTTAAGATGGCTACGTCATGTCTTGGCTGTGTTATTGCAACCTTCTTTTATTTACATGTATTGACAAAGTTTTTTTAGCTTTTCAATTATTCTTGAGCATCCCAGATATCCAGTTCTGACACCCTAATTCTGCCGGATACCGGATATTCTGCAAATTCCACTATCCGGCAGGATACCAGATACCTTGCCGGATATCCGTGCATCCCTAGCTCTAAATGTAATTTTAACAAATATGGTAACAATTTTTATTTTGCAGGCACGGTCAGCTTCTATTGCCACATATGCCTTGTGTGGCTTCTCCAGTTTCTCCACCCTGGCTATTGCGGTGGGAGTGTGGAATTCCCTTGCTCCCTCCAAGACCCACGAGATGTCCAACCAACTTGTCCGCGTCATCACCAATGCAAACATTTCTTGCTTCATGACCGCTTGTATTGCTGGTGAGTGTCTTTTTTATGCCTTTGGGAGTACACTGAAGCCTAAAAGAGTCCTGTCGTTACTTGTCACTAGTGACACTAGTATTATATTCAAAGGTAGGGGGAACCGGGGCACATTGGGATGCTTTTAAGGTCTACTAATTTTGCTCAATGATGAAAGCTCTGAAGAACTCAGAAGTTTGCATGAATATAACCAATACTATTGAGCTTAAATGCAAGGCATAATAAACTAGACTGCACCTACCCTTTTGCAGCCAGAGAGCAAAATGTGAGTCGTAAATTGACTGTCCCAATGTGCCCCGGCATGGCATATTGGGACATCAGCCAGGGCACATTGGGACATCAATTAAAAAATCATTTTAACACTCCATGTACAATAGATGATACATATAAGTAGTGCATAAGACAATATACAGTGCATTAACACCTTGTAGTTCCAATAGTTAATAACTTTAAACAGTTTTAAACATTTAACATAAACTGTCCTGGGAGCGGACATCTATGTAAGTAACACACAGTGCTTTGCAACAAATTTGTTCACAGAGCATGGTAGTCCACGATACCTCTATTCACTGTGGCCTGAATACCTGTTATGTGCTGTCCCAGGTCATTCAGTTGACTTGGACACTTAAATTCTGTCATATTAAGTGCGTCCCAATGTACACCGAATTCACTGTCCCAATGAGCCCTGATATGACTTTTACACCTAAATGCTAATTTCTCAGGCCCCATGAGTATGTTTAAAAAGTATGTTATAAAATTCATACAAGTACTGAGAAAGCCTCATTGTTCATGGTTTGTTCACAGAATGGTTTGAATCGAACCCGTCCATGTTTACTTGAGTAGTAGGAACACAAACTTTTGCTCGCCATACTTCTGCATGTGGCTGTAATTTGTCTATAAAACCATGGAAACATCAGGATGTGATTTTACAAGACATGATGGCACTACCATATCATATGCCTTGCCAGGATTCAAGAAAACCCCACCGTCCCACAGTGCCCCGCGAAGTCTGATTCATCTTCAGGGTTGCCCAATTTCAATAGTCAAAAAGCAATGGAGCTCTCAACCCAAAGAAAGTTCTGGCTCTAGATAAGTGGATGCATTTTGAGTGATGCATATCCAAGTCAATGATTTTCTTTCTCTTACATGAAGAAATTATCTGTTCAGGAAGGTCATTCCATTTTTAGCTCGTCTGTTTTCTTTGAAAACGAAGAGCTATTGTCGTCACTCGATCGTCCGCGTCGGCGTCGTCGTCGTCGTCGTATTCGTTGTCCCGGTTAAGGTTTTTGTAAGTGTCCATTTGTGACCTTAGTTTTCCACTTAGAGTTATGAAATTTGGTACAGGTATGGGGATATGGGTATGGATCGGGAACATGTCAAGTAATCCAAGATGGCCACCATTTTGTGGCGGCCATTTTGGCAGCCATCTTTCTTCATTCTTGAACTGCCCATTGTGACCTTAATATTTCACTTACGGTTTTGAAATTTGGTATAGGTATGGGCCTATGAGTATGGATCGGGAACATGTTGAAAAATCCAAGATGGCGGCCATTTTGTGGCGGCCATCTTGGCAGCCATCTTTCTTCATTCTTGAACTGCCCATTGTGACCTCAATATTTCGCTTACAGTTATGAAATTTGGTTAAGGTATGGGTCTGTGGGTATTGGTCAGGCACGTGTTGATAAATCCAAGATGGTGGCCATTTTGTGGCGGCCATTTTGGCGGCCATCTTTCTTCATTCTTGAACTGCACATTGTGACCTTAATATTTCACTTACGGTTATGAAATTTGGTACAGGTATGGGCCTCTGGGTATCAATTGGGAACGTGTTGAGAAACCCAAGATGGTGGCCATTTTGTGGCAGCCATTTTGGCAGCCATCTTTCTCCATTCTTGAACTGCCCATTGTGACCTTAATATTTCACTTACAGTTATGAAATTTGGTACTGCTATTCAGTATTGGCCTGTCGGTAAGGATTAGGAAAATGTCTATAAATCCAAGATTGTGGTCATTTTGGCGGCCATCTTACTTCA
Organism: Platynereis dumerilii; assembly: GCA_026936325.1. Taxonomy (NCBI): domain Eukaryota; kingdom Metazoa; phylum Annelida; class Polychaeta; order Phyllodocida; family Nereididae; genus Platynereis; species Platynereis dumerilii. The sequence continues at coordinate 7,444,482 of JAPTHN010000010.1, read as the reverse complement.
TTCTTGGACTGCCCATTGTAATCTTAAAATATCGCTTAGGGTTATGAAATTAGGTATTGGCCTGTGGGTGATAATCTGGCACACATTGATAGATTTCACATTAACAGACGAGCGTTGAAACCGCTTGCGGTTCTGGTTTTTGCAATGTCCGATCAGAAAGGGAGCAATTTTGGTGACATTTATAGATATATGTTATAACACATGACATTTGAATCTATTTTAAAGACATAATTTGGAACAGTAACATACATAATGATCTCCGGATACATTTTTTAATAACAGTTCAACTAAAAGATAATGAGCTTATCTTCTTGGTTGACATCTGGTATTTGAAGTAATTTAATGATTCTTGAGTGTTTTAAAATGGGTTGTGTATCGATTGCTGTATCTTATCATGGTCCGAGTGATCCTAAATCTAAATGGTGCCATCTGAAAGATGTCTAATAAGGTTAAAATCATGATAACGAGAATTACTGGTAAGCTGCACTGATTCTTGCAACGGTTCCATTTGCACATATCACAAATAAAATTACAAGAGAAAAGATAAATTGTCTGGTGCATTTCGAAGTGTTGAGATCCAAGAACCTGACCAGGCAAGGGGCAGAGGAAGTAAGCTGTTACAAACCAGAGTCAGGTGTAAGGAGGTGTGAGACTTAGGACTCACATGTGATGTTAAGGCCTTTAAGGAAGTCAAACCTTCCATCTCCTCCCACACAAGACCCTTGAACGGAAATCTGAGAACTAGAGCTTCTGGGTAGAGACCTGACTGTAAGAGAGCAGCAAGGAGGGAGGTGAAGAGCAAAATACAAATACATCATGTTTTTCATGATTTGAATGCACTTCACAATCCTGGTATGACGAATATGCTTTAGTTGTAATAATTGAAAATGGAGGATTTAAGAAGCAAGATGATTGTGCTTTTAAAACAAAACAAAAAATTCACCAAGTGACTCGACATCTACAAATTAATGATAACCATAATTGCCTTTCTCTTTTTGGATTTTTTTTGTTTCATGACATATATATGCCGAGCAGCTAGTAGCTCAAATGGTCATCTAGCTCTGACTGTCTTCAGATACAGGTAGCCGATTCTGGACTCCGTTAACCTTACAACTGAGTAGCAAGACCGATTCTAGAGTGGCAAATATTCGGCAGGCCTGAATACATGATTCCTACTTCGGTACATCCCTATTCTACTAATATGCATATGAGGGTGAAAATAAACTCATTTTGTCTTTTTCTTCCAGGACTTATGTATGATCCAAGAATTTCTGATCCACTCTTCACCGATGATACAACGATTGGCGCAATCGTGAGTGCGGTCCTCGGAATTCTGCCTTCTTATAAAGACTTGCTCGGTTTAGTTGGAATGGTTTGAGAGGAGACAATGTTTATTTCTATCAATATTTGTCTATCTATCAACAATCACTTGTGATGTATAAAATTTGATGAACAAGGGGGTAGCTAGGGAATCTAGCCTAGGATATTGTAATATTTACAAATAAATTATAATCCCGGTGAATAGTTTTTTATGGGGGGGGGACTTTTTCTGGCTGTAATTTTGAGGGATAGTGAAGAAAGCTGTTTATTTGTTCAATGGAGAATGCTTTGAACAAGAGCGAAAATCAGGAAAATATCTTAAACAAATAGCCAAGCAACAAAGTTAACATCTAGGCAAAATGCACATTAATTGCAGCATCCAAGAAAAATTGCAATCGCATAGCAAGGCAGACAAATGCGGTATTGCAATCATAATTGGCAGGGAGGTTGTAAGTAAGCAAATACTTTATTTTGGTTTTTTTGTTTGGGGTTTTTCTTTGTTTGCATTTCAGTTATTATGATGTGATGATATATCTTGGATGTTGATGTAAATAATACTGATGTAGGTACAATTTTACATACTACAATTTGATCCAAAAAATGTTTCACTTTGTGCATGATATTGTAGTGGGAAACTTTGTATTTTTATTAAATAAAAAATACTGGTGTGCACAAAAACATTGATATGATAATGCCCAGTTCTCACTGTCACAGGAGATATTACAGGTATGTAATTTTGGGTAAGCTAGCATCTAAAACTTTGATCATTATGCTTGAAGAGAAAACTAAAGAAAATTTGATAGGACGCAGAGTCGCAGACTGACCATTTTTGCATGGCATCCCAAAATGAGGCAAGTCTTCTTATATGATGAACATCCATGGACACAACCAACTTTCGGCAGACGTGCCAAATTAGTTGTCTGAACCTTGGATCTATTGTGGTTGGTTGGCAGGTCCAAGACGTGACACGTGGAATCATATGCTGTCCAATAACTTGTATAAATGCTCCCTCAGCTTGACCAGACTCCATAATATTTAACTAAGAGTGTCGTCTATCGATTGCTTTGAAATTAAATTATATATATTTGGATGTTACTAGTATAATAGTTGGTTTTTGATGAGATATGCACAATTATGATATATACTCAATGTTTGTAGTTTTGTCTTTCAAAAGCATGTTATGTTATATTTTTCAGTAAGAAAATGTTTTGTTAGATATTTGAATTTTCTTACCCTTGTCCAACCTTTTGGGCTTTCACAAGTTCTACAGGTCTTTCATTATTGTTGCATGACTAAAAATTATTATGCGGAGATAGTGTGATGACCACTGTAAAATTTGAATTTTGAGTCGGCTCAAATGATTGATTGAGATGGTTACAAAATTCCGCTGAGCTAACATTGCTTGTTGTTTTAAGTTATGACAATGGAGTCAGAGATATTATCATAACTTAAAACAACAAGCTCGAAAAACCATCTCACTCTATCATTTAAGCAGACTTTTTCTTTTACAGGGTATCTGCCTGGTACCAATGTTACTATATGTGTGTATAATTAGGCAAAATGAATATTCGTTGACAAAATTCTTTCGACAAGATTCCACATTTCATTGAGCAAGATTGACCAAATCTTTGCTAATTTCACCCTAACAATTGGTGATTGATATGCAAACGTCCGTTATGGCCACCATCTGGCAATAATTTTGTCTTGTTCGCCCCAACCTTTTGATCAGTGTTTTTCTTGTAAACGTTTTAACACTATATGGCAGAATAATAGGTTGTCTTTCATGTTTCCATTTGCAGTCTGTAAATTTGATATGCAAAAAGAGTGGAATGTTGCACTGTGAAAATGAGTCATCATACTTATGATTTGTCATGATCGTACCAAACACATTCAGATTTAATTTGATTTAAGGAGACTAATCCCGCTTGCTGTTGACAGGCAAACGAAAGCATTACGTATAGATTTTTACTCTAAAATCAGTTATAATGAATCAAATCGCCTTCTCTTGATCATGACTAATCATACAGCCTCCATGTTAATATTCCCCATGTTAAATGTATAATGACACTTCATTGGCTATAATGAGTCACAAAGTGCATTTTTCACAGTGAACTGGTCCTCTCTTTTTGCAAAATTTGCAAAAACTAATGGAGAGGCTGTTATGATCGAAATTTGTACTATAAAGCACAACATGGTGTTAAATTGATGGCAGCTCATTTAATATTGTTTTAAGTTCATCATAAAAGTACTAACCACAAAGAAGTAGCTAATAAGATAGTTGTTTCATATTGAATTTGTAAATTATGTAAGTATCTGGCAGAAATTATGTTATTAAATATGTTACAATTTGGAATTGCTTCCCTATCAATAATTTTCAAAAAAAAATTTATTGCAATTACTTGTATTGTTTAAATTGGTGTGACTTGGACAATGATATGCATTATATAATTTGTTGTTAAACAATATTACACAAATGACTTGGAAAAATAAATGAATTGAAAAAAGGAAGAGTGTTTTGCGGTCCAGTTTCAAACATGTAGGAGACAGATCCTACAGCTTCTGAGAGATAGGCAACAAAATAAAAAGAATGTTTTTCTTTGTTTTTAGTCAATATTTCGAATTACATTAAATCAGTGTTGGAGGCCTCGAGGCCGGTCTCGGAGCCATATTTTGAGGCCGGCCTCAGAGCCATATTTTGATGGCCTCGGCCTTGGCTCATTCTCAGATACCAAATCCTTGGCCTTGCCTCGGTCTCAGGTGTCTTATGGCCAGTGATTGAGGCCTCGGGGGCCATATTTTGATGGCATGGCCTTGCCTAGGTGTCGGATACCAAATCCTTGGCCTTGCCTTGGTCTCGGATGCCCTGACTTCATCACTGCATGAAATACCTATCATTAAGACAACCAAAAGGCACAACTACACCATGTAATAATTTATGATATAAACTCAGCAGCATGTGACTGTGTATTGTTTGCTGGAAACCAGAAAATATTTATATTTTTCTTCATATTTCAAAAAACTATTGAATTATTTTCAATCAAACCATCAAAGGGCACAACTACACCATATTATAGGTGAATAGTGTGGTAAATTTCATGCGTTTACAAACAATAGCACTTGGCGAACTCAGACGCCCAGCGGCCCCGCCTGCCTGGCAGACGGACGACATTTAACCAAAGTGATTACAATACCTTCTTCGATCTTTGTTTGCTGAAGGTAAAGATCTACTTAAAATTAGTGTTGGGGAGGGTAAGAGCATTTCACCGTGGTAGATTTATAAATGAGATTCATATTCATTTCAGTTGTGTCCCCAACAAGCAAAATTAGTCAACTTCGATCAAAACTAATGGCTTGGCCATTACACAACATAAGCATCATGACACACAGATGGAATTTTCTCTCTTCTTTTCCATAATGATTGGAACTACTGCAATGGAACATTTTTAATGAGTCAGAAATTGCGAAATTTTTGTAAAAAGCTGAACAAGCTATTCGTCACATTGGTAAGACAACAACATTGCATTATTCAGGTCCCTTATGTGATTAAATATTGCTATGCAGCACAGGTATTACGCATTGTGCAAGCAAGTGGTAATATTGATGCAGCCCCCAACCAGTGGCACCAGCCAGCATCATTGTGATGCGGTTGCTATGGCAACATAGGACGCTTCACCTGTATGGCACCTGTGATGGCAGTGGTAATCTCAAAATAGGCTATTAACACTTGAAAGAAGCTTATATCTGAGCGTGATACCTTTTGAAAGCGGCCATCACAGATTTGTGAAGTCTTGCAGTTATTGAAGATTACAAGGATTAAAATCAGGTAAGTTTTTAGCAGTTATCATCAGTTAGGTTCCCCTAAAAACTGCTATATGTTCCATAGATTAATTTTCAAGTGACAGACACAGAGATCTTCAGCATTCCACCTGTCACATTGAAAGAGGCATTACATGTGCAGAGAGTTGATAAGGTATGTAAAACAAGAAGGACCATAATTTCACTGTATGCCTGCAGCATGATTTTTTGTTAGTAAATTCAAAAGCTGATTAAATGCAGGTTCTTAAATTGATTCAGAATGCTCAAGTTGATTTAGAAAACAAAATATATGGCAATTTGGCAACAGATCCTGTTTGTTTTCCATATTTCATTCTCGGGAATCATTCATGGATTCCATATTTCACTGTTTTCTAAACCAATTTGAGAATTTTGAATCAATTTGAGAACCTGTTTAATAATGGTACTTTATCTTAGTAGAATTACAATATTTTCTATAACATCTCAGTGCATGCTTCATGATTATATATGGCAGAGAGGTCTTCTGCATCACATGCTGAGTTAATATTATTAATTTTTTAAAATGTCTACTGTTCTTGCTTCCAATAACTATTTTGTCTTTGTGGGAACTCCTCGTGTATTTCAACTATATTCATTGGAAAATTAAATTAACTCTTCCCTTTCCTTAGGCCAGTATTTTTCATTGACATTGCTAACCAGTTTTTCACAATATAGGCCTACATGTAATGTATGTAATGGTGGCAGCATAAATTATTATTACATTCCTTCCCAAATGAGATTGAGCTTCAAGGTGCACAGAAGACAGCTGAAGTCACAACCATTTTTCCTCAATAATTACCGTAAATGGAATGTTTTAGGTTTTTATCCTTTAATAAAAAACGATGACTTAAGCAGTTGAATTTTACTCTGACGTTGAATTTTACAAGAAGGCGGATGTACATGTAATAATGAATGATAGTCCTCCATCTAAATTTATTTTACTTTATTAATCGTCGAATGCAGATGTTATGTGAATTGCTCGTCTGCATTATGACAGCCAGGAAGCTAGAGCTTGGTTTCTAATCCCTTGATCTTGGGTTCAAATCCAGCTCTGGCCGAATTACCCTGGCCGGTTGGATAGCAGTTTCATCCTTGGCTTCATTTCTGTGTCCTGCTGTCCTTATTAGCTGATTAGGCTACAAAGTGCAGAAATGCAGGACACAGCCCAGATTGTTCACCTGCCCTTGTCCAGTTTTAGAACCTGGTACAGTAGACTATCAATTTTAAATTAAATCACATTTTAAATGACAACAATAACAGTGTAAAATTTTGGGTCGGCTCAAATTATTGAGTGAGATGGTTGCACCACTCCTTTGAGCTAATATAGCTTGTTGTTTTAAGTTATGACAAAGATTATCATAATTAAAAAAAACAAGCTATGTTAGCTCAAACAGATTATGGAACCGTCTCACACAATCATTGAAGCTGACTTAAAATGTCAAATTTTACAGTGAGGGAGATCAATAATTGAGCAAGTTTGAATATTTTTGGACTGGGCCTTTTCTCTGCAAAGTTTTGAAACGCGGGCAATGAAGAATAAAAGTGCCTTCACAAACAACAACAAAAAGGAACTTTAGACGGCCTTCAAAATTCGACCTTCAAACTACATGTATATGAATTGGTGTTGCAAACAAATGTATGCAGTCGTAACACTCAGCATTTCGCTTGTTATGGCCTTTGATGAAATTTTAAAATATGTTAGTGTTAAAATATTCATGAATTTACAAACGAATCATTTTCCAATCCAAGGTTCTACAAACCTTCCAAGGGATGATGTCCAGCTCAGCTTTCCATCGCGTTTTTGTATGTGAAGAAAATAAGGAACAAATAATTGGCTAATCATTTTTGTCTGCCCTTAAAAATATACCTGTAATATATTTTTATTTTGCTATCGAAATTGGTCCATATTTAATGAATTTTAATATCTGTTTTCACCGTTTTAAAAAAAAGGTAAAATTACCAGATAAAAAACAATAATAAAAACATATGCATCCAATGTTAAATTCATGGTTGGCTTCAGAAGCAGGAACTTGTCAAGGTACTTCCGTTTAAAAAGGAAGGTTCTACCATGTCTAAATTACCTATGTGCCGTACTCGATGTATCCCTCCCACAGGCCCAAAAATACATGGGAAAGATATAGGAAAAGCCGCAGAGTGTCGAGTATTTGCCATATGTTGTAGCGTCCTCTCCGTCAAGAGAATTTCTTGATGCGCCGCTGGTGCCAACTGTCATGCTTTGATACAGAAATACATGCTATTATAAGATGTCTTTCGTTCACTAAAATCCCCTACTATTTTCATTCATTGAAAAATCATTTAAAAAAAAAAGAAATTATATTCTGAGTTTTTTGTACCGAACTAGTAACACAAATAATATCATTAATCAACTGGAATGCCACTCTACAAACAGTAGGCTTTTGTGATAATGCTTGGCATTTGAGAATCAGCAGTTTACTGTTGACTATCAATTATATAAAAGCAGCAGTTCTGGTGGTTGTGAAAACATCAAAAAAACTTCATCTATTATTCACTACTGTGAAGTTGGAGCTATCCTCTTATGCCATTCTATTTATATCTTATTGACTAATTGTACAGCATAACATGCATATATAGTGGCATACAAATATTGTAGCTTGTGTTGCAATGCATATAATAATGGAATCTTCAGCGATCTGTCCTTATATTCCTGAAATGCTCCTGGATCCTGGTAAAATATCTTTGAATATTTCTTGGCATCCTAAAACCCAATGCATCTCATTTTTGGAAGCATATTTATTATACAAGCATCTAATTATACAAGCATCTTAATGCTTAAGGCAATCTTAATTCCAAAACCTTAATTCTAAAACATCTTATTTCTGTGTTCATCTCATTTCTGTGTTCATCTCAATTCTCAAAGTATATATTAATTCTGAAAGCATCACGATTCTGAAACCATTTTTCTGGAAGCATTTTCATTATTGAATAATCTCGGAGCACTCTTATTGTAAAGCATTTCAATTCTAAAAGCATCTCAATTTTGGAGACATCTTAATTCTTGAAGCCACTTTACTGTTGAAGAGCTGATTCTACACTCTAATAAAGGTACAGTAGCGGACAAAAGTTTAGGCCACGTCAAATTTTTGGCAATATGAGGGAAAATAGGTGCTTAGCTGAAAAATTTCTGCATGGATTTTCTTGCCTATGTGTCAGGGAAGTTCTACAAGAGAGAAAACTTGATCTATTTTTAGCACTTCCTTGAATATGTGTGATAAACCAACATTTCAGGTGGTCTAAACTTACGTCTGATGCTTGCTTACATCCACAAAGGCCCTTAATGGCATTGTGCATTAGCGGAAAGGTGGCTAAATTATTCAATGTTATTTTAAACAAGTTATTCAAACATGTTTCATGTGATTTAAAGGCAATTAGTCATGAAATAGGAAAAAAAAACACATTTTTTGATAATTTTTAAAAATTTCAACTTAGGAGGTACTAATGGTGATTCAATGAGCCAAAATTGTTAATAAACAAAAGGTCAACTAAAAACAACTAAGAAAATATGTGTCTGACACATTTTCATCCTTCTAATGGAGTATGAATACACTTGACAACCGGTCATGCTGCAAAAATGGTGTTTTTGCCTGGTTTTGTCTAAGAGACTCCTATTTGAAGCATCATGAAACAGGGAAAGGAGAGTTTTCATTCACCTGAGTAGTGAGTATGTGTCCTGATAAAATCAACAAACTTTTGTTCTTTTCCCACAGTACAGACACAATTACAGACACCACTATGGAAAGTGTACTGAAACATAATGTTAATGAATGGACCAGTTTTACACCTTCCATAAAAGTGGCTGTAGTTTCATCATAAGTAAAGCGAACAAACAAAAGTTGTTTAATTTTAGCAGGAAAATCCATGCAGAAATTTTTCAGCTAAGCACCTATTTTCCCTAATATTGCCAACAATTTGACATGGCCTAAACTTTTGTCCGCTACTGTATCTTAATACTAAGATAATCTCAATTCCAAAATCATCTTTATTCCAAAAGCATCTTAATTTTGGAGGCAGCTTGATTCTTGAAGGATCTTAATTATTCTGCAATCATCTTAATTCTGGAAGTTGGAAGCATCTTGATTCTTGAGAAATCTTGATTCTTGAAACTTCTGGATTCATGAAGCATCTTTATTCTTGAAAGTATTGTCTGCAAGCGTTTCATTTCTAAAAGCCTCTTTTTTGGGGGGCATTTTAATTATTCTTTTAGCATTACATATTACTTAATTTTTGTAAGCATCTTAGTTCTTAATGTGCTTGCTTTATTTTTGTAAGCATCTTAGTTCTCAATGTGCTAAATTTCTAATATAATTTGAGTGATCAATTTTATTAAACCTATCTGGCATATATTAAAATCTAATCCGAAAAAAAAAAGATCTGGAAGCAATGATTCTGGGATCATCCTCTGGAAGAATTGTAATTCTTGAGTAGAGGAATTTAAATTCCGGAAACATTTTGGAGGCGAAAATACGTTGATTCTGGAAAAAGCTGCCTGATTCGGTAAATGTCTCAATTGTTGAAATTTTCTTGATTCTGGACCCATCTTGTGGAAACCTTCCTCAAAGTCCTCGTTGTGCACAGTTTTGTGGCATCACTTACATTTTATCGAAGGTTTTGCACTCCTTCCTCGCAGAACTATGAAAAAAAAAATACAATTCTGGAAGCAAATTTTCCGAAGAAGTATTGATGTGAAATATATACTTATTGTATTATTTCTAAAAGCAATTCCTTTTCTTGTTATGTTGCAGGTCGTTGTTCAACTAACCAACCATGGGTTCTGATCTCAGCTGCTCTTCGCAGTTCGCTAAATATTTCTTATTTTTCTTCAACATCATTTTTTGGGTGAGTAAAAGAAAAGAAAATGTATCTTGTTTTCAATTTGCAAAGGGATATACTCTCTATATTGCAATTTTCAATTTTTCAAGTTATCGTTGCTTCTGAGATCTTTAAGCCTATAAGAAATATGTGCTTTAAAAGTTAATTATACAATCATTATAATGCTTTATACATATTTGAAAGAGAGACCGATTTGCCAATTTTAATTATATTATTTTTATATCTCTTTTTTATCGGTTACAATGATGCTAGGACTCTTGAAATAGTCATTTTTTTATGATTTTCATCAATTACAATATATATTTTCAATTACAATATGTATTTTCAGGTTGCTGGTGGCGTGGTCTTGGGAGTAGGAGTCTGGGTCCTAGCTGATTCAAATGCGACTAAAATCCTAAACATTGCAACAATAGATGACAATGGAGGTCTTGTCACGGGAGCGGCCGCAACGCTGATTGTCGTTGGAGCGATAATTTTCCTTACGGGATTCTTAGGATGTTGTGGAGCCATCAGAGAAAATAGTTGCATGTTGTTGATGGTTAGTGAATGGTCTTGATACAGTGGAGACCAGATGCAATCTTTTACCTCACCAATTTAATGTTAATCAGGATTTCATGTATACACTGCGTTCCCAATTATTATGCAACTATGCTGTTTTGCAATATCTCGAAAAGAAATAAAACTATTGGGATATCCTTTACACATAATAACATTTGTGCCATGAAGCAAATATTCTGTGACTTTCGTCCAATTCTGTTGTTTCGGTGAGGAGATATGCTATATAATCAGGTTTTTGGGGTGTTCCCAATTATTATGCAATTTCTTGAAAAGCTTCCATTTCCACCCAAATCAAGAAAGTTGATTATGAATTGACATTAGAATATACCTCATAACACTAAATAAAAAATGGAACCATCATTTAAAACGTGGAGGCCTTCATGACCAAGAAATCAACATAATACATCTGCATTGGAAAACCATTGAAATTGGCTTTTTTCTCAATAAAAAAGCCTCCCATGCTCTTAAAAAATTTAATATCAATAAAATTCCAGCTTAGAATATATCTATAGCACACCACGGTCATACTGTGAGATGAAACACCAAATCCGGTATCTCTACAAAATATGACACCAAATCAAAAACCCAGACTTCTGTGTCCCATTGGAATAGCATTGGCAATGGGACGCGTTCAATTCATTTCAAGATATTTGTCAAATATAGTCGTGCAACTTAATTGCCATTGGTTTACAGGAGAGCTCTAAACCTAAGGAAAGTGTTAAATGAGTTAGGTAGTGATTTTTCATTTTGTCTGACTATCAGAGGGTTTTTATTGCAATAAAACTGTAATTTCAATGCTATTTCAATGCAGTAAAATAACATGAATTTCTTGGCTATGAATGCATCTATGTTTGAAATGATGGTTACACTTTTTCTTTTGTGTTATGGGGTATATGTTGATGGCATCTTCAGATTAGTTTGGGTCATTTTGAGTGGCCATGGATGCTTTTCCAAGAATTTGCATAATAATTGGGAACACCACAAAACATCATTATGTGGCATAACTCCCAACTGAGTCAATGGAATTGGCCAAAATTGGCAGGATATTAGCTCCATGGTACACTTATCATTATCTGTAAAGGATATTCAAATAGTGTTATTTCTTTTTGAGATAATACAAAAATGCATAGTTGCATAATAATTGGGAACGCAGTGTAACACTTTCAAAATAGTGTTTACCATAAAATTAAGGTGTACCTAAGTAAACTCATGGCTTTAACCTTATTCACACCGATCAAAAGTAAAATTATTGTTAAATTGTCTTCGTACAATGTGTCTGAAATGCCAAGATGGTCTTACCATTCTGAGATGATAATAACATAAGGCTTACTTACCCTACGCCATATATATTTTACGGCTTTAATCCGTACAGTATTTAATTGTGCGTGTTTTGCTTTTTTAAAATAATAATATAGATATATTTTCTATCGTCTACGTAGATAATAGATTATTTCCTTTTCTTTATGTTATTTCAGTATGCTGCTATCGTGACGTTTGTGTTGATACTCCAAATCATTGCTGGAATTTTGGCTGCTGTTTTCAGAGACAGGGTAAGTGTGTAGCTAATTAATTGGACTCTTCTGAACCAAAAAGTCTGCATAAATACTAGAAAAGGTAGATTCCAAGTGACCACTGAGTTGGGACATTGCCTCGGAGTAAAATACATTTTCTCTAAAGTCTGATGTTTTTCCAACAGCTGCAATGTGTAAATGCCAATTATTGGCTTCTAGTTAGCAAACATAATAATATTAGATTATCAAAATTCGGGTGCCTAACCCTAACCCCAACCCTAAACCTGCATGGTTAAGTTGGGATTTTAGGGGGATGGGCTGAGATAAGTTTCTTTTTTGAGGAACCTAACTCAATAACCCCAACCCTAACCCCAACCCCATGCCATACAATCAAATGAACATCCTTCAAATTGTTTTTTTTAATTGATTCACAGATTACAAAGGAGATGGTTACATCGTTGAACAAAACTGTACAGGAGAGGTATGGACAAGACGACAAAAAGGCTCAGGAAGGCATGGATCTCATGCAAAGAACTGTAAGTGCTAATTTATTCTTCTTCTGTGACGCTATTCCGTCTTCAGGACATCTCGCTGTCCCTTGGAAACTGAGCACTGCATACTGCTGCCACCCGGAACAAAGCTAGTTTTGTTTTATTCTCCAACAAGTGGTTGCTTAAATTTTCTTGCACATAAAGTTTTGTTCAGTATCAAGGTCTATTCAGAAGTCGGCCTGGGCAATCATGTTCTTTAAGAAAGTAGACCATACTCTGGAACAGGCCTAGTTTCTTCTAGAGGAAAGCTATGTAAGCTCCTCTCAATCAGTTTCTGCTGAGTGCTCATAGGAGCACACAAAATTGCATACTAGGCAAGCACATTTCATTTAGATTTTATACCAGATGCCAGCACATGTTCTTGCCATGCTGTAACTTGGCACTGCACTGTAAAATTTGAAATTTTGAGTCCGCTTAAATCTTTGAGTGAGATGGTTGCACAATTCCTTTATGACCTAGCTTGTTGTTTAAATTATGATAACAGACAGATTATCATAAATTAAAAACAAAAAGAATAAGTGAGATGGTTGCAAAATTCCTTTGAGCTAACACAGCTTGTCTTTTTAAATCACGACATAGTGGACAAATTATCATAAATTAAAATAATAAGCCATGTCAGCTCAAAGGAATTGTGCAACCATCCCACTCAGTCATTTTAAGCAGACTCAAAATTAATATTTTCAGTGTAGCAGCGAAACAGCATTCAACTTGTAGAGAGGACAAATTACTTGTGGTTGTGGCAGCTCCTCGTTAGGGTGTGGCTATTCCCCCAACTTGGTCCGATCCAACTGACCCTCTTTTCCTTGGTGAGGTTAGATGAAAAAAGGTTCCACGCCAAATTTTGAGAAAATTCATTAACATTTAGAGGTTCCTCCTGGAGCTTGAAATTATCGTTATTTCGTGAAAATACTGCAAAATCACAAAATTTTTGTGCGATGTGATTGTAAATTTTTTGGCCAGTAATAATATGTTAGTCAACATGTAGCAGTCTAGAAACTTGAGGAGGCATACCATAACAACAACTGAGAAAGAATTGCTATTCTTTTATAATCTAAAACTCCATTTACATTCTCAAAAGTTTTTGACAAATACTGCACATTTTTTTGTCTTTAGTGTAGATTGACCTGTTGGCATTTGAATAGCTAGTCTGGGATTTCCAATTATAAGCCTGCTTTTTGACTAATAACTTCACCAGTAGCATTATCTTCAGTCTATCACAGACTTAATACACGCTGCCCCCAACTTGCAGTCCTATGCTATGACCAAACAGTAAAATATTACAAAGTAGGCTACTAGGTTCTTCCTCCTTGAAACTAAACCAAGCTCCAATGTGACATCATCAATGGTAGTAGACTACCTGTGAGCAAACACAAACAGACTATGCTATGCCTTCTATGAACAGGCTAGAATTCCACCAATGTCTCATTGGAAAAGGGCAAAAGCAGTTTAACAACTTCATATGGAAAAAGCAGAAAAATATTATTTTATTTTCAAAATGAAGAAAAAATTAAAGAAATCCTCCTGAAAGACAGCAAATTCCAAAGCATGATCAGACAAGGCTGACAAGTTATGGCCAAAGGTTGTTTTGGACAAAGCAGTCAATGAGTGAGAGTTTTTTTTTAGATCTAAGATGTTTGACATGACTGCCACAGTTGTTGGTACTGAGTAAAATGAATTTTTGCCAAAGAGAAGGAAGCAAAACGAAAAGAACAAGAGATGAATTTGATTCAAGAACTGAAATAGAGAAGAGAAACTGATGAGGCGGCTATAGATGCAACCGCTTAGTTCTGGTAATGATGCTGATGATCAGTACAATGATGTGCCACAGGTATTTTCTCAAAGTTAGTTAAAAACTCTCTTTGGCACTTGATGAAGATTGGTATTGATGTCCATAATATGACATATAGCAAGATAAACTGAAGTTGGAAGCTCTCTCATACACTTCTGTTCATAATGTCATCAGGCCGACTCATGACTGGATTGGCAGTAACATTATCTTCCATGAGTTAAACTAGTAAGGCGTTTGAAGTCAAATTAGTCTTGATATCACCCTTACCAGTCAAAAAGTTAAAGGTGGTAAAGTCAGGTAAACCATAAAAAAATCATCAAGTTTCATTGAAATGAATTAAATTAATATCTCTTTTTCACAGCCGAACAAAGTAAGTTCAGTTTGTGGTGTGTGGTGATTCACTTATCCAATCTTACTCAATAAGTGCTCCAAAAAGTGATGCTACTTTTATTGGTGAAGGTATATCAAAACACAGAAATCAATTAAATATGAGGAAATGCAATTATGGTACTTATTCCAGACTTGTATCACCCCTTGCTTCATCTATGGATGGACTACTCTCGGCCAAGACAAACACCTCGGCTATCTTAGATTTTCCTCATAGATCCACCCAAACTTGGCTAGGTTTGGTTCTGGATTTGATGAGGCTAGCTGGGCCATGCCTTCCAAGTATTCATGCAACCATAAGTGTTAAAGACTTTGTTAGCCAAGATTCCTGGCAGTTCTGTAACACATCAGGATAAATCCAAATTCCATTAAAAACCAGTGGCCAGATAGGTGTAGCATGCTGACAAAGTGCATTGGACGGTAAAGTTTTAGACTGTCTAAAAGTATTTGATGACAGCAAAAATGAGGAGTGAAATTAGCTATATGACTTCCTACCTATGGACAAAAGAAGTTCCAAATCAACAAAAACAGAAAGCATGAAGATGAATAGTTGTTCTTATTCAAGAAATAAGTAATCTTCCCATCTGTTGTTTGAACGGAATGATATATTCTGTCAATAACAAGGAGATCATAATGCCGATGTTTTCATATGCATGAATTTCTGAGCTTCTTGCTAATTTATATCAATCTTGTTGACTGTTAACACATCATGAAACAAATCAGATGCAGTTAACCCGCATCGGAGCAAAATGCGCAAAATCCATGCTTTTCACAACTGCTGTAGGTTTGTGGATTAATGGTGATTTAATTACTTAAATGTATAGAGTAAACAACTGAATACAATGTATATCACTGATGCATTACTCCCAGGATTCAGTGTTTTGACTTATTTCAGAAAATATTTTATATCAGCTACATATTTAGGATGCAGTGTCTAGTGAGCCAAACATCGCGAAAATGCGCAAAAAATCGAAAATTCCTCCAAACTTCATGTGCTAGGAGGAACCT
Organism: Platynereis dumerilii; assembly: GCA_026936325.1. Classification (NCBI taxonomy): domain Eukaryota; kingdom Metazoa; phylum Annelida; class Polychaeta; order Phyllodocida; family Nereididae; genus Platynereis; species Platynereis dumerilii. The sequence goes on along the minus strand of JAPTHN010000010.1, from coordinate 7,428,655 downwards.
CTAAATATACTTCAAATTTCACAAAACTTGGCAATTGTTATCTTCATGAGTAACCTCACTCCCAAAATTAGGGTCTGTGAGATACTCTGATATTTTCAGTAATCAGGGGGAATAGCCGCACCCTACTCCTCGTATATCCTTGTATAACTGTAAGCTATAGAATGACGGCAATTTCAATGAGACACTATAGCAGGTCATCTTTACTTTGAAAAATACACATAGAAGAGTCTGAAGTTTTGCTTGTGGAAATTGTGGCTTCCATCATGATTACGTTAATGATCACATGAATTTTGAATGTTTTATTTGTAATGGCAGAACAAATAGGCCTACATACAGAAATTATCAACAGATCTATGCTGTTTCTTTCAGTTCAAATGCTGTGGAGTTGCCAATGGGCCGTCGGAATGGAAAACAAGCAAATGGTACAAGACTGGTTCTAAGCCTCAACAGGTATAGAAAAAAAATAAGACCTTTGAATTTTATTTTGACATTTTTAAGAACTCATGATTTGCCAAATTTTTCTAATACACTCTTTTAGTGAAGATAAATAAATTTGTACAAGACTCTCATTCAAAATCATTTTGGCTTACCGCATTGTTTTGACCTGGCAATCTGATGTCGGCGTGAGGTCTGTCTGGTACTACTTCCATTGGGGCAAAATTATGCAACTGGCATATATATGCTTTTTAGAGTATTGGGTATTTTTAATGGAATGTGAGAATGTATATTATTAACAAAAAAGTGACGAACATCTTATAAAATCTGATTTTATAATAAAAATATGAACAGGAGTTATGCTTGTGTCTATAAATTGCGTGTAAATAAAGCCGTGTATGTTGATTGTTGTACACCATGACAATTTTAAATTCTTGTACATACTAATTATCATATATCCCATATAAATCTCCAGCTAATTTTGGACTATGTGGATGAGATAATGACCCAATCTTCTGTTTGTTATTTGTCACAGACCGTTCCCGATACTTGCTGCGTTCTCTCAAACCAGGATAAGTTGAACGAGACCCCGATGCCGGTGAACGCTACTGCCTGCTACATGTTGGCTGAAGGAGGAAATGTCACTGTTGCTGAAGCTGCGAAGTTCATCTACCAAAAGGTATGCTTGGGTGTAACTTTATGCTTTACAGCCAACTTCGTAATTGTATAGACACTGAGTCTGAATGTGAATTTTTCTGTAGGACAAGTTATTCTTCACGGCAGAGTGATGTCATCAGTTTTTTTGATGTCACTTTTCCCTATACACTGCTTCAGATTATCGTCTTATTATCCATCAAATAACTATGTATCCTTCAAATTTTCTTCTTTGCCATAGAGCATGATGTCATGTTGAGGCTGGTTGTGGATCATCCTTGTGTTTGGCAGTTCATGATCACTAAACCAAACTGGCGCACAATAAATAACACAAACAGGCTTACTATGCATCCAGTAACGAACACTTATCACAAGCCTGTACATGTTATTGATTACTTCAGTTAAGCTTCGTGATCGTTAAGTATGCATTGCCAAACATAGGGATAGTCCACAAACAAACTCAGCATGACATCATGCTCACTCGCAAAGAAGAAATATTGAAGGATACAAAATTACATATAGTTATTGGATGGATAATAATCCCTATGCTTTCTGTTTTTGAAATAATTGTCGAGTAAAGCAATTGCTCTTCAATTAATCAATACTGCAGTTACTGCATGTATACATCTGTGTCAATTGTCCAATATGATTTTTTTAATACAGTCGGACGACCTTAATCCATCTGACATATTTATACATACCTATTATAATAGCGTATACTATCAAAGGTTCCTTCCAAGTGCTCTACGCAATCCTGCAGCGAATCTTTGATCCTAAAGCTAATCCAACTAAGTCAATATAGTTATTGATAATCAATAATCTGTAATGATGTTTATCAACACTCTTTCAGGGATGTCAGCCAAGCCTGGATGATTGGGTGAAGGAACATGCTGGAATACTGATAGGGGTCGCTTTCGGCTTGGCTGCAATCCAGGTAAGCGACATGTAAATGTCTGAACGTTGAATAGGTGAAGCACATCAACTTGCCATCAAGTGGTTTGTTTGATGTCACTACAAGAACAGTATCGTAATCTTCCGTTCTTTGTTTATCTTCTCTTTTTTTCTTCTTCACCAGTAAGGGGGCGACCATTTAATGATCGGGGGGCTTGGAGTTTCCTCGGCAGGAAATAATTATTTCAGGGTGACGGTGACAGTAATTGTTTATTTCAAGCGCGCGAGGAAGTCCCCTATTATTTATTTGTAAATCAAACAACACCTTGCTGAGAAATATCCCCCCCCCCAAATTACTTATTTCAAGACTGCCCAAAAACAATTTTGTTTTTTCATCAAAGCTGAGCAAGAAATTATTTATTTTTAAAAAACTCCCAAGCCCCCTCCCCTTGAGATTTAATGGTCCTCCCCTAACTGGTATTTTGTTCACTTGGAGCATGCTATCTACTCTTACTTTGGATCTGATTGGTCATCGCAACCAACAATGTGGCGACAAGGAGGTGATAATTAGATATTCAAGGGGTAACTTGGAGTTTTCTTTAGCAATAGCCCTAGTGGCAAATTATTAAATTTTATTCTATGGGAACGGCAACAATGATTGTCTATTTTGAGTGCACGAGGTATCCAGACATTTATTTCTAATTCGACTCGATCTAACAACATCTTGTCAGGAAATACCCCTGCCAGAAATTATTTATTTCAAGACTGCTCATGAAAAAATTATTTATTTCACAATGTCATTACAATAAAAAAAACTGCACAGGAAATTATTCATTTCATAAAAACCAAGCCCCCACCCTGGATATCTAATAGTTACCCCCGTAAGAAAATACTGACTGATGATTAGATCATGTGCAAGGTCATGATATTGATTGGTGTCAGCTTTTTTTTTCTTTCCTTTTTTTTTTTTGCTTCATGATTTCAATATTTCTTGTTCCTTACAGGTCCTGCTTGTCCTTATGGCCTGTTGCTTGAAAGACAGAATTAAATCTGAATATGCTCATGTCTAATTGCATAAATTTGTTATAAAATAATAGAAGCCAAATGAATATCAATCAATTTTCTGTATCACAGAAGTAACCATGTATCCAACTGTCTGTCATATTTAAACTAAAATATCAAATCCTTTTATCAAAATCTTCAGCCTGAAAAGTGAAATAGTCAGATATAGAGAATTAACTTTCTGTTATAAAATGCTTAGTAATTGTAATTAGAAATCCGCTCAATCCACTGTATTTTGTCAAATTAAACTCCCTGTTATCAAAAAGCAACTACCTGCAGTATATTATGTGTTCAATGTTTATGATCAAGTAAATAATGGATTCTTTTACATGTGTGACTGTGTGAGCTTGTCTGTTTTTCTTTTTGTGCTATACTCTTGTTTGTCACTTTGAGCTTATTTGTGTGTTTATCAGTGTGTGCTATACTTCGTCTGTTTATCAGTGTGTGCTATACTTTGTCTGTTTATCGGTGTGTGCTATACTTTGTCTGTTTGTCATTATTTGTCTGTCATTTTGGTCTGTGTCTCTGAAATAAATGTTGTGTGTGTCCTTGACATTGTTTTTTCTTTTCTTTATTTGCTCTTTTCTACCTTTAATTTATTGAAGTTTTCATTTTCCGAAAAAATTAGACCTTAGTGGATGCCTGTATTATTTTTGCGAGATTATTTTGGAGAATTGCATATATTGTCAGGAATTTTGGAAATTGAATGGTCCGAAATCTTGACCATCAACCACTTGATGTTGACGATTAAGTTCATTAACCAGAAGGTGTGAGAAGACACATATGAAGAAACTTGTTTTAAAATGTAGACCCGACCCATATCTCAAATGATTATGGTCTTCTTCTTCTTGGAACAACTTCCTGTCTTTGTCTCAGACGGATCTTCCTTGGGGAGTAATTGTCAAGGTATTCGCAGGCCAATGGTCACATATATAATTATCTTTCTTACTCTTTATGAAATAATCAATTTTCTCCGGACACATGATGAAGTTTATCCAGGTGGTGGCTCCCACGCATGGTGAAATTGTACATATCCATTTGAAAAGCCTAGGATATTTGAAAACAGGGGTATGCTCAATTGAAGGCTGCTGGCTCAGCCAGGAATAATGCCACTGAGCTTTTAATACACACATGTAAGGTTGATATTCGAGGCTATAATTCAGCCAACTGTCATAAAAATAAGCGATTGAATCCTTGAGATATTCAAGTTTATCCAAAGGGGGACTTATTTTTGTTGAAATGTATACATGTAGTTCATCAATCAAACCTTGTGGGCTGAGAGGGTCGCACTTACCATATATCTATCGATAGATCTGCACCCACGTGATAAATCATTAAAATAAAGATTTGTTTTTACTTTGTTCTTAATTCCAGCTGCTGTGTCTGATCCTGGCCTGCTGCTTGAGACATGAAGTGAGAAACATTGGAGTTTATGCTTAATTTGATTTCAAGACTCAGAAGAAATTCAAGAAAATCTACTCAATGCTGATTGGTTGCTTCAGAGGATACTCATCTGTGGTTGGCTGAAAGGAACAGGAGTGCCAAAAATAACAGCCAATCCCCTTTGGTCTACCAATAGTGGTCTTATTTGAATATATTTGTGATGTATTTGTGCATTTTTAATCCGTATAATTATTCATCGTGAGATTGTTTATGTAATTTCGACCTAAACGTTTATCAACAGCTTTTAAAATAACTAAACATTACTCGTTATACTTATTGAGATCTACTGGCCAGCTATGTTGTACATTAAGATTTTGAAAGCATTATTTTTGAATGACTTAAATTAGGTGTTTCCCTTGTGTCAAAAATGTACACAAAATATTTTTAACAAGAACTTTCCTTCATATTGAAAGTTATTTTGCCATTCATGGTCTGAAATTACTAAATTATACAGTAATTTATGAATTATAATGTAGGTAGCCTACTGTATGAAATTTATCATTGAAAGTTCCTTTTGTCATTTATGGCCTGAGATTATTGAATTATACACTCATTTATGAATTAGGTACTGCATGAAATTAATCATTGCCATATTGAAAGTTCTTTTTTTGTCATTTATGGCCTGAGAGTATATTGAAAGTTCTCTTTGTCATTTATGGCCTGCGAGCATTGAATTATACTCTCATTTATGAATTAGGTACTGCACGAAATTAATAATTGTCATATTGAAAGTTCTTTTTGTCATTTATGGCCTGAGATTATTGAATTATACTCTCATTTATGAATTAGGTACTGCATGAAATTAATCATTGTCATAAAGTTATCAATTTTAAATGTCAGGCATTTATATAATCCTATACATCCGTCCTAAATATTGTATATACAGTTCTATGTTTGCTGCGTTTATCATTGTTGTCATATATACAGAAACAATATTTTTAGATGTTTAATGCTTACCTGCAAAATCATATATAAAATACATGTATACTAAGATTAAAATAAAATTTTAGCTTATGCCTGATAATTTTTGTAACATATTTTCTGTTATCAAGACTTTGTGACTGAAAAAACTTTATAATTTTTATAATTATCAATTTAACACAATAATACGTAATTTGTAACCTTGGACAATTTTTTAAAATCATTTGGTTAAGCCGTAATTTTCTAAGAATTTCCAATCCAGGAAATTGTCTTAGGTATATATTTTACTGTGAATTTGTTCTTTATTGTAGTCCCATAATATTTTCTTTAGCTCTGATAGCTCTGATACTTTATGTCAAGTTCTATTTGTTTAAATTGTGTTCGACTGTAGGTTGTGTATATATAATCCATCTATATTGTAAATATTATCATTTAAGATTATTAATAAATATTGTTCTTTTGAAACTGAGTTGGTTGTCTATATCAGGGTCATTCGACTGAAATTGTCCCATTCATGTGTTAATTTTGTCATTTATAAATTTTTGTGACAATTTTTTGCTTCCTTAAAGTTGCACATGTACCTGTATTTTGCGTGTCCAAACACTGATTTCTGAGAATTCAAACCTCCTTATACCAGTAAAATTATTAGTAATTAATGCTATATTTTTACTATGAATATGACCAGAAAAATGTCCTCAAACTAATGGACTTTTTTCAATTTTATACTCCTAATTAAATTTGGAAAAAACGGATGCAAAGGTCTGTCTTGACTTCTTTGTCATTACCGGAACATAGTACTTACTATTACTACACAATTCATGTTATGACACTAGTGATTTCCTCAGTCACATGACCTATAACAACAACTTGAGCTGCTTGATAGCAATGTCGTCTGCTGAAGCAAATCACATAGGCAAAAGAGGTTTTACATGTATGTAGGGTAAGGTTGGGGAAATCCGCCCCCCTTTTCACATATATTCCTTACTCAGCCTCTGACCTTTATGAAAAACATAAATTTTATTTCAGGAAATGATAGAATATGCCTGTCTAAAGATTTCAGGAAACTTACAATTAATCTTCAATTCGACACCTTTGAGTCACAATCACCATATCAATGTTCAATCTCAGGGGTCGGATTTGCCCCAAAAGTGTGGGGCAAATCTGCCCCCCTTGAATTTTGTTGACAAATGACAAGAAAAATTAGGCTTCTGAAGTAAATTTTACGCTCCAATTAAGCACTGTTACTTAAATGTATATTTACCAATGTGCAAGGATCGTTTCATCAATTCATTTGTGAAATCAAGAAAAGTTTGGGTACATGGCATATTCAACACACCATAAAACCTGGCAAAATTCTTAACTTCATCTCAATTCGAATCATAATCCCCATCAATGGTGTTTTATGGCAAACAGAGTGACATACAAAACATATCTCGCTGTTACATGTTTTTAATATGAGAATCAGAGGGGGCGGATTTGCCCCATCCACAAGGGACGGAATTGCCCCGACCACCAGAAAGATATGAGGGTGTCATTTTCTAAATATGGATTATATTGATAGGTGAAATCTCTTGGACATGTAAAGCAGTTGTTAATGTTGCAATCGATGACAATAAGTAAAGTGTTTATACAAAATGTTCCTGTAAAACGCCTCAGTTTTGAAAGTTTCAATTGCACATTGAAATTGCTTAGTGGTGAGATGCCTGTCTTCTTTCCCAGTTGTAGTCCAAACAAAACTATTTTACAGCCCAATATCATTGTTTCAGTAACCTCTAGACACAGTAGCACTGATCTGCATGAGAAATATCCATTGTCAATTATATTTTGGGCCATGAGTGAACATTTTCTCCTCAAGGGGGTGGATTTGCCCCGGGGGCGGAATTGCCCAACCTTACCCTACTTTTCAAACTGCTCTAATGAGTGAGTAGGTTTTTATGAGTCATTACTCATTACCGCAACACGGGTTTAGCAACCAACAAAATAATGCATCAAATATTTTCTTTTAACTATCGTAAAGTGATGCTATTCTAGTTAACTTCCCATGCTGTCTGTGCTACTGGGCCTCTCAAAACAAATACCAAACCTGAATTTGCCGTTACCACTAAATGTCATTACTGCAACAATTTCCTACTGTTGCGGTAATGACTAGTAGGAAATGCATTAGTCATGGCGACCATTGCCAGATGATGTTCAGAACCTATCTTGACCTCAACACTGATTAAATAATGCATTTTAGCAATTCTGAAAAACAGCAATTTAGTCGCCCAAACTGGAACATGACCCATCAGTGCAATTTTAGTGTCAACTCAGTGACATATGAAAGCGTTTGACATCAGCGACATCAGGACAACATTTTTGGTTAGTGAATATACATCTGAACTTCTTGTTTTCATTTTTCAATCCCCCCTTCCATACAGTGTATCATACCATATGTTCTCATCTCATCTCGTCAAATGAGAATTTGTGCACCCAAAAGTAGTTTTATTGAGAACAGGGGCGTAGATTTTTCATTTTTGTAGTGGGGGATGATTTCGGGGATCGCAAACCCCAAGCGTGGCCCAACGGGCCGAAAGTCGCGCAGCGGTAAATTTCGAGGGCCACTCTAGGGCCCAAAAGCCAATATATTACAGATTATCGAAAGTTTGTTTTGAAACTTTTTTTCCGCATAACATGCAACTGGCATCGTGGAAAATTGCTAAATATGACAGATAATTGTCAACACCTAGTATTAATAATTTGAAATTCCAGGGGGGGATAATCATATGATCATCTCCCCCCCCATCCCCCCAGGATCTACGCCCCTGATTGAGAATGCTAAGCATTGGCCGAATGGCAAAACATAACCTGTTTCGATTATTTTTAGCAGCACTGTCACCATATAAACAGTTCAACAAGCCAGCATATTGACAGTGAGCGTGTGTATTTGTAGCTCCATTGCTTAATTGTTGCATGAGCCAGCAGACCCCAAGTGCACGTGCCCCTATTTTCAACAATTCAAAGTTTTGGCTTTTCCAAAGAAAATTTACTAAACGGTGTTTAAACTCCACTCATATTGTTTGTCATTGCATCCAAGGAACCTAAACTGTAAAACTGTCACAAAAGAAGTCCTCAGTTGTCTTCTAAATACGACTGAGAAATGTATTTGCTCCGGCAATATGGTGAAGTCTATCCAACTGGTGGCTCCATCGCATGGTGAAATTGTTCATCTCTATTGGAAAAGCCTGGGGTTTTTGAAAACAGGGGTATGCTGACTCAAAAGCTGCTGGCTCAGCCAGGAATAATGCCACTGAGCTATAAATACACACATGTGTGAGCTCAATCATGTGCAAGGCTATAATTCATAAAAAATGCGATCAATTTTTGTAGACATTTCAATTTTAGCCAAAGGGGGACTTATTTTTGTTTAACTGTTTAGTTTCGTTGAGGATGCTTAACATTGATCAAAACATAACTTGTTTCAATTATGTTTAGCAGCACTGTCACCGTATATGTAGGTCGTAGATGTGTGTTGCCTATCTATTTATAGCCCTTCGATAGCGACAAGTATTTTGTCTTTGGAGGTCTCCTGGCTCCTTAATCATAAATTTTTCTGTAAAACTACATACTGTACATTGTAAGAGCTAAATAAAATATGTGTCATTGTCATTGTTATCTAATGCACCTTGATTGTTAGACTTACATACATACAGGCATACCTGGTTGTGACAATATATATGTTTGAACAATTGTCTCTAATAGACTGTGTACATCCAATCAAGCAGCCTATATGTTGTCAAAGGACTTATCAATGAGTTATCATGATAAGAGAATGTTATTGGTATTGCCATAGCAAAATAATGTGCAGGATACATGCGTAGTTATAAATTCAACATTGAACATAGACTAATGTCCAGTCAAAATATACAGTAAATAAAGAAATTATTTGTACAATGTACACCATATATATTTGTAGGTATTATTTGGTTGTTTGTACATACATAAAAGGCGGTTATAAATATAATTTCATTTTGTAGAATCTACACTTTTCTTCCGTGGGAAATATAGCTCTGAACTATCGAATACGGGCTTTCTAATGGTGTGTGATTTTTCTGTATTTTTACTGACCTTTAATACAGAAATAGCAGGAAACTACCTAATAGTGAGCACTTCAACAATCTTGATCATATAGTTTGCAATACATCAACATTTTCCTTAGAAAATACAACTTTAGCAAATTCTGATGGAGTACGTAATGGTCCAATTCTGCTTCCAATGATCACCAGAGGAGTACAAAGAATACGTCAGTATTTTAAAATAATGTTATCGCCTTGACCCCAAATTAAAATTGTTGGCGAATTGGCTGTCGTCACGTAAAAGAAAAGTTTTGTAGAAATTATGTTGACATAACATGAAAACAATATTGGAATTTCTTCACAAAATGATGATGACTTTGTGAGGCAAAAATGTTGCTTCACAATGTTGTGACAATGTCCTTTCTACGATTGCCATGCAATTCTGCATAATTTACACTTAGCGAGCCTGAACAAACATTGGGATTTAAAAATTTTACCCAACACGAAAAATTAGCTGTTCTAGCGCGTTTTGATGGTGAATCCATGCAAAGAATAGGTTGTGATGAAAAAAAAAATTCAAAATCCCAAAAAATTCCAGACAGGTATTTTTGTTTGATGCATCGAAATGTTGGTCTGTTCTTCCTCTGCGTCACTGCGCTAACCATTTTCTTGGTCAACTTTTTTAACCCCAAAGATTGTTCAAGCTCGCTGTGTACAACAATATTGCAACGTTGACACGACATTGTCAAAATATTGCTGCATTGTATAGATGTGCCCATTCGCTAAACCCTTTGAGCAAACCTTGAGCAAAGGCTGACTGGCCTATTGATGTGCAAAGTGGCTACTGCCACGGGCCCATCCACTAAGGGGGCCCATGCAAGATGTGAAAATAATTTGATTTTAAGAGAGGAGCAAAATTTTGCTGTCAGGTTCAAGACTTTGTTCGGCAAACACACTTACTGAAAAGAACAGAATGTGTAGGCCCCCTTATATATAACTTGCCAAATTAGGCCTACAGTATTTATCTTTTCCAATTGGAAATAAAACTGGCGGTTGGGACGTAAGGGCCCACAGACTTATTTTGCAACGGGGCCCGAAATGCTGCCAGTCCGCCGCTGTCCTTAAAAGCATTCAAACAATTCCCATTTTGTTGCCATGCTATGCTCCAAAAAGTATTCTTAATTTATGAGCAAGAGTGTATGGTACATGAAAAAAAAGACATTTCAAGAAGATCACAATCACACTGTGTTACATTATTCCCTTGTCTTCAATTAGCAGATTTAAATACAACTTGTTATCGCTCATCATCCTCATATGACAATATTGATAGGCAAACAGGATAATGAAAGTCAAGGGTGTGCTAATGATTTCTTGGTTGACTGTAGGCTTAATAATAATACATAACTGTAAAATCAACTGTGATTCATTAATTCACCTTCTTCAAAAAGCAGATTTAGATATATCACTGATTATTGCTCATCTTCCTCATAGGCAAAGATTGATCTATAGGCAAACATCATGAAAAATACTGGGATGTAAATAATTTCTTGGTTGACTGTAGGCTTAATGATAACATATAATTGTTAAAACAACTGTGATTCATTAATTCCCCTGTCTTTAAAGCAGATTTAGATACAACGGGTAATTGCTCATCCTGCACTTCATCCTCATAGGAAAACATTGATAGGCAAACATGACATCATGAAAAAGACTGTGGTGTGCAAATAATTTCTGGGTTGACTGTAGGCTTAACAATAATAAATTATTGTTAAAGCAACTGTGATTCATTAATTCCCCTCTCTTCAAAGAACAGATTTAGATAAAGGCCTACTACTGATTATTGCTCATCATCCTCATAGGAAAACATTGATAGGCAAACATCATGAAAAAGACTGGGGTGTGCAAATAATTTCTTGGTTGACTGTAGGCTTGACAATAATATATCATTGTTAAAGCAACTGTGATTCATTAATTCCCATCTCTTCAAAGAACAGATTTAGATATAGGCCTACTACTGATTATTGCTCATCATCTTCATATGATAATATTGACTCATGGCTATAAATGTGAACCTAAACATGGAATTGACACGAATTGTCATATGACTAGCAGCCCCCTCACAGTCCTGTTTTGTACTGATAAAACACTGTTCTAAACTGGTGACCTGGTAGATAACGCCAGGTAGTGGAGGAACTAACATCAGAATATACTAACAGGTAAGGTTATACTTTTACTCTTCAACTAACTAATGAATATGTAGTGATTTCGACTGTAATACTATATTGTATTCATGGTGGTGCAGAATTATATATCTTTTCAGTTAGTTTGTATCACGTTTTGAGGAATCCTAGAGAAATGTAAATGTGATAGAATTTTCAATAATTCTGTGTCACAAATATTTATGAATAAATTAAAACATTTTGATTGTATTTTATTAAAAAAAACAAGATCATGTATATTACTTATATTATATTATATTATACTTATATAAATGAATATGATACTCAATACATAAGAATATTAGGATACAATTTTGTCTTGTCACCATAAAGAGTGATAAATTATGACAAGTGTATTTTTCTGTGGAATATTTAATTCACATCTCCGTACATACACTGTAAATTCAAGTATGTCATGTTTACAGCAATGGCAATTAGAAATATCAAAAGAATGTGACTTTAGGGAATACAATATTTTTCATGGTAGGAAGCACCATCCTTCTTATGGATGTGACCAAGTTAGTTTTTGCATGTAATGCACGGTAGATGTTTAAAAAAAGGTTATTGAAGATTCTTAGAATTCATAAAGGAAGTATATTTAAGTACTTTCACAACATATAGTTATACTGCATCTTATTAGGCCTATACATATTCAGTTCTAAACTCCTACAGTACATACAATCATGCGCGAAAGACCAGTATTCATATTAGCAGTGATTTAGCACGTTCCTGCAATAACATGATTAGTTTCTCATATCTGTTAAGTAATCAATAATGAAATTACCAGGGTTCAGATGCAGAATATACTAAGTATATTGTTGACAAGATAATTTAAACTTAAAAAATAAACACTCCGTTTCATTGTATTGTACATGTAGGACTTTGTAGGTCTGTATCTCTAACACTTTTACAGTACATGTTATCTATCAGATATATATATTGTGACTCATATTCATGCACACTTTTGGATCTCATGTGCTGATAAGAGTTTCAGTGATAACGTTTGCCCTTTGAGCATTACTATCTCTTAATTTACAAAAAAGACCTCTAGGAGCTACATGTAGTAAACACTTGCTTTTGTCTAATATTGAATATACCTTATAATCCATATTCATATTATATGATAAATTGCTAAAGAATAGTGAGTAACTATTTTATTTAGGGGACAACCATTTATGTTCCAGGGGGCTTGGAGTTTTCCTTGGCGGGAAATTATTTATTTCATTATAGTGGCTGTATTTATTTATTTCAAGCGTGTGAAATCACCAAATTGTTATTCAATATTCATTCCCAAATCAAATATAGTCTTATTAAGAAATACTCCTGGTAGAATTATTTACTTCAAGACTGCCCAAAAAGAATTTATTTATTTCAGCGTAACTGAAATTTATTTTAAAAACTCCAACCCCCCCTTGATTTAATGGTTGTTGCTGCTAAATTGTGTAATCACTAGGCAGTTTGTACTGAAGTAGCAAATGAGTAAACTTACAAGAATCCAAGTATTGTAGATGACACAGAATCACAGGTATACTGTATATACTTCAGCACTCCTTTTTAGAAAATCTTTTCTGAAAACGTTTTATTTCTTCATTTCTGGAAAATGAACTGGGTGAAATATTCAGGAAAAACACTTCTTTGGAACTTATTATTTTTGCAAGAGGAGTGATGATTTATTGTGCACATTAAAAGTGCAAAACAATCCAATTTTTTAAGGACAGTTAGTTCCACACTGATGATCCTTTAAATAACAAGAATATCAGCTGAAACTGGGGTTAGTCGTTCATGTATTTGAACATGAGGTTCATTGTCTTCAAAAAGATTATACTATTACTGCCAGGAAATTTGATATGCAAAAAAAAAGCACTGTGAAAATGGTACTTCGTGTGTCATCATGCTGATGATTTGTCATGATCACACCCAATACTTCCAAAGTTAATTTTATTTTAGGAGACTAATCCCGCTTGTTGGCAACATGCAAACGAAAGGATTTTGCATCTGATTTTTACTCTAAATGACAAGTCAAATGGCTTCTCTTGATCATAACTAATCAAACAGCCTCTATATTTCCCATGTTGAATGTAGAGAATATGGCACTTCATAAGCTATCATGAGTCACAAAGTGCCATTTTCTCAGTGCAACAGGCCAGTCTTTTTGCATATCAAATTTCCTTGCTGTTATAACCTACTATCAGATATCATTATGTTACTTCTTGGCTGCAGTTGAGGAACACTTTAGCACAGAGTTAGCTGTCTCAATGTATACATCTCCACAGAAGTACCTTAAAACATGTTTTACATACTACAGTGTAAATGTCTGTTATCAAGATTTCACAACAAAGAAAATTCCTGGCAAATGTGCTTTACGTAAAAAATTGCACAATACCAACAATTGAGAAATTTTATCATTGTGCAGTGTGATTCAGTCGAATCAGCTAATTGCTTAACCAAAATGTTGTCTATTTTCAGGAACCAAAAATAAATCATCATGGGATCTAATGTACTCGGCTGCCCGTCCAAATTTGCCAAGTATTTCTTGTTTTTCTTCAATATAGTATTTTGGGTAAGTACAGTTAATTTGTCAATACAACCTATGTACTAAACAGTTCACTGTCAATATGCAGGCCTACAAACTGGCCAACTTTCACAGAAAGCGGAGAAGAGGTCTTTGAGATATTCACATTTTCGTAAAGGAGGACTTATTTTTGTTGAACTATTTATATCTACACTGTAAACCCAGCTCTGCTACTTTTGCAGCAGTTACCGTAAAAAATACAGTGCCGCCTGTAAGTAAGTGAAATGTATGACATTGTGCCATTGCATCAATGCTAAACATCCTCAGCCAAACTGCTTGTGGAGGCATGAATTCTCATCGGGTGAAAGGGAAACATAGTGGGTCATAAAGGCCGATGTGTGAGGCAAGTGGGATAAAAATAGCCGCCCATTTTCTTCGCTGTAGTCAGAGTTAGGTATGGGTGAAAGTCTTTGATAAGTAAGTGAACCACCCTTCTCTATGTTTTAACATTGGGCTTGCGTTTCACTTACTTATCAAAGACTTTGACCCATACCTAACTCCAACTACAGCAAAGAAAATGGGCTGCTATTTTTATCTCACATGCCTCACATATCGGCCTTTATGACCCAAAATGTTTTCCTCTCATCGGATGAGAATTCGTCCTTCCAGAAGCATTTTGGTTAAGGATGTTTAACATTGATGCAATGGCACAATATCATGCGTTTCACTTACTTACAGGCGGCACTGTAGTAAATGCGATTTTCGTCGTAAAAATTTGCTTTTTTGTATTCACTATGGTAGCTGCCATTAAAGTAATGCAGCAGGTTTTGCAGTGTGGCCTAAATAATACAATTGGTACAGTGCAACCTTTGTCCTATACATTTTCGTATGGCCAATTTTTTACTTAGTCTATTTATTGACCCTAATTGGCACCCCATTAGTTTATTTACTATCTTGTAAATTCTTCAATGCTAGGCCTATTATATATAGGTGTATGTCATTATTATGACTACTTTTCTGAATGTCAACTTCTGCAAGTTTAAAAATATTCTTTAATAATTTTTTCATAATGCTTCCATTTCAGATCGCTGGTGGTATTGTACTCGGCACAGGGATCTGGGTATTGACAGATCCTAATGCGTCGAAAATCTTACACATCGCCACATTAGACGGTAATGGAAAATTATTAGAAGGAGCGGCCATCACTTTGATTGTGGTGGGGACAATAGTTTTCTTGACAGGATTTTTAGGATGTTGTGGAGCTATCAGAGAGAGTCCTTGTATGTTATTTATGGTAAGTAATAAATATGTATATATAAGTTGTGTTTAAAAAATTGTCAACAGGTTGAATGTTCTGAAAATGTCTGTGTAAAACCATACAAAAACAATGTAGATGTTTGTGTGCAAACTCTAAATTCTGAATGTATACACAATCATTTTTTTCATAATTTCATTTCATCAACTGCACATTTAATTGATGATGAGGATTGATTTTTACAAGTCTTTTTCACATGAACATTTTACATCATATATACAAAAGATATTTTGTATGGACACCTACTAAGTAAAAAATTATTTTTGTCTTGTTGAAAATATTCAGTTGATCTCTGAGATGTAAATATAAAGAGTTCTCTGTGCTAGATCTATAGATTAAACATGCATATGGAATGGCTGCCTGTCTCTTGTAGATAATCACTCCTTATTTGGGATACATGTCTGTTTTAATAACAATATTTTGCCTTTCATTTCTTTACAGTATGCTTCACTGGTGGGATTTGTATTAGTGCTTCAAGTAATTGCTGGCATTCTGGGTGTATCCTTCAGAGACCAAGTAAGTCCCTCATAGAAAAATATATTAAAATGTACCTAAAATGCATTCTGCTTGCACTCCCCGGCTTGCAGTGTACCTTATGCACGGTATACCCAGCTGCTTGCAGTAACCGTTTAAAAAACAACAATACATGCCATAAAAGCAACGGTTCTCTCGTAAAGTGGCACTTTTTGTATTCTTAATGGTAGCTACCGTTAAAGTAACTCATCAGGTTTTAAATACAGTGTGAGCATGGCACAAACACAGCCACCACAAGGGGTGCTACTAAGAACCTTTGCATGTAACAGCTAGTGGGTTTGGCCAATACAATTGAAGAACCCTGCTCATATTTTATGAACTCTTATATTTCAAAAAAATGTTAGGCAGTTATACTTTTTGCAACATTTTCAATTTGGTCATTGGCCAGTATAATAATTATGAATATTTTCTAAAATAAAGTTTTATTTTGCAGATTAAATCTGATTTGGTCGATTCACTAAACGTAACTGTTCAAACGAGATACGGAGTAGATGAAGCAGCTACCGAAGGACTTGATGTAATGCAAAGAACAGTGAGTATTATTACAGTCAAGGAAACACAAGTGATTACTTGAATGCCTTTAGTGATGTCATATCTCATTTAACAGAAGAAGAGTATTTGTCATATTAGTTTACTCTGCAGTGATGTCACAAGTTTCCTAGTTACACATTGTCAACTTTTTTTTTTATCTTGGACACATGATAAGACCTGCAGTGATGTCATTAATGTTTTCAAACAACTTAAATTAATTATTCATGTTACACTGGATGGTATGCAACTTTTTCACCAAATCGAATTTCCTATTTTTACTGAACTATATAATAAGTTCTATCAAATTTTGCTATTCTAGATATTGATGTCAGTCATTACAATGACTTCGGCATTTAATTTGTGCACCTATTCTGCAAGTCTCCCTTGTGTTGCCCCATACAAAATTGACAGAAGAATGAGAAAAGACGCACGTTTTCTAAACTCTTTTTATTCATCTTCAGTTCAAGTGTTGTGGATCAAATGATGGACCTAAGGAATGGAGAACAAGCTTATGGAGAGAGAACTCAACTACTGTAAGTATTAGTTAACTGTTGACATGGTTGGTTTAAAGCCAACAAAGAATCCATAGGATACAGTATGTTTCAAAACATGTGACTGTGTCTATTCTTATGCTAATCACATTAAAATTAGTGTAAAGTTTGGACTCTGTATTGACATAAGGTTCAGTGCCAAACAATGCCAAACAAGATAATCCAGTCTGCTATTTTGTAGAGAGGGCCCCTATAACACAGTCAGAAAATAAAATATTTTACAGTCAGTGAATTGCCACAGATTTATTTGTTGGAATGTTTGACCATCCATTACTCTACATGGAACTGTTAATTGATTACGCCATGACAGTTACCAGTGATTATACCTTCATTGCATGGGGTACATGTATATGTATAGGTTATTCACCACGGGAGAGGGAATATGTGATTTATCACCCGAGGGCTTTAGCCCGAGGTGTGATAAACACATATTCCTGATCCCATGGTGAATAACTGGCTTATACCGTGAGACAAACAATCAAACACTCAAACATGAGAGGATAACTGGACAACAAAGAATATAGGAATTATTTCCCTGTAATACTGGCATGTGATTGGCCGACAGAGGTGTCGAATGGTATAACTTGAAATACTGAATTACAATATTGCAATACCCTGTGGTTTTGAATGTATCTCTCATGTTTTTGAACCAGTGTGTTGTGTTTATCTGTGTTTTAGTACAATTTTTGTTATCTCTCTTTCAGAGTGTACCAGACACATGCTGTGTATTGAAGAACCAAGACAAACTTAATGAAGAACCTGAACCAGTAAATGCCACCCTTTGTTACCAGTATGCAGAGAGTATGCCTCCCAATGGAACTGATGCCAGTGCATACATATTCCAACAGGTAGGTCTACTTGCTCTAAATAGATATGGATTTATGGAGACGTAATGAAGTTGCAGTAATAAGTTAAGTTTAGTGAGGCTCTTGCCACTATAGTACCACATTGTAAATATTTTCCTAGCCTACCTTTCTTTTAAGTTTCTTTGAAATTTATGTTTTGATCATCTAATAAGCAAACACTCTTTTTCCAGGGATGTGAACCGGGTTTGAACGACTGGATCCATGAAAATGCTGCAATAATTATTGGTGTTGCATTTGGTTTAGCTGGAATACAGGTATGAAACAGAATTTAGTATATTTTCAGCAAATTAATAAATCAATCGCTTATATCTATACTGATATATTTTTTCACATTCACAGCGGCGTTTAATGAGAGAATATTAAAAAAATACTGAAAATAAATATATTTTGTGTTGGTTGATATTTTTGAACACACAAATAACTTCACTGATACATGAATTCCTTCTCTTTTTTTTCAGCTCCTTGGCGTCATCATGGCCTGCTGTCTTCGAAATAGCATCAAGAATTCTTATGAATATGTATAAACCACAACTTTTTTCACAACTCCATTTCTCCTTTGAGAATGAATTACTTATTGCATTTATGTGAAAAGACAGACTGTGTATAATATTTTTTAAATATTTTATAAAAGTGATAAGGCCAAGAGGAGAGGGTTAATTTCAACCAGTTGTTTTACAACTGTCATTTGTTCTTGAATATATATGAATTTTAAAACATTCCAAGATGAAATATAAAGTGCAGAGTTTCGTTAATCATATTTGTAAAATATTATTATAAAAAAAATTAATTACTTGTATATATACTATAAATTAATGGAAAAAAGACTGATCCACATTTGATGCAAAGCTGTTGAGCAGCATCTATTTTGGGGGTGTGGGTAGAAATTTGAGACAATTTGATATAATATTTTTTGAACTGTCACTGTGATACCAATGTTCGTAGATCTTTACTTGTATAATTTATTTTGGTCAACTGCATTGTAGATAGCTTTGGAACGAAGCATAATAAATCAATAATTATGAAAATGGACTTTGTTGATATAGTATTGTTATGATTTTTACTTTGGTCTCCTGATAATTTTGTCATATCATGAAATTGTGACATACGTATCTGTTCCAATAATAGAATTGTTATTTAAAAACAGGATGCCATTGTATAATTTAACATTTTATTCATATTGTAGTGCTTCCATCACTTTAACATAAATTAAAACAGTAGCATTAAAAACTGGAAAAGTCAATGATATGTAATCTTTAAAAATAAAGTCTTTATATTTTTTGTGAAATGATGTTAAGTCAGACGACAATGCGCAAACCTTGGGCAGGCCGTTCCAGATCACATGCAAAATTTTAGCTCATTCTATTTATTTTAAAAGGTTTCTCAAAGCCTTTGAAATGTTTTATCATGCCTACCAGGCTTGGGATTACTGACTGATCTATAAATATTCAAAGTCTTTGACATGAACTACCGGGAGGTTCTAATAGGATTTGTCACTTAAAGTGCTTTACTTGTTCAGGCAAACTAAACATTCTATCATGTAACATGAGACTAGACATGTGACCCAACTTTAACGCGGAAACGAGCTGGCTGTTAAAAAAACTGGCTGGCTAGCTGCGTAGTTGGGCTGGTTACTTAAGATGGCTGGCTTATCAAATTTGTTGCTGGCTGCAGCTGACTGCAGCTGACTGCCATTTAGTTGAAATCGGTGAACTGGAAAGAAATGGTGAATGACACTGAATGTTTTTACTTGGGTTCATATCATGAGGGTAGACCCGGGGGTGGAGTAGGATGCATTGTAAAAACAGGCATTAGAGCAATGAAAAGGAAAGCATTAAAACAAACATTTTTCAGCACATGGAAGTTCAGTCGCAATTAAATGGAAGAATTGTCACAATTCTTGAGGTGTACCGGCCGTGGAACCCTCCAAAAAGAAAAAATACTGTTCATCAGAATTCTTTAATGAATTCGCAACTTCTTATCCAACTATCAGACTTATCACAATGGAACTATAGTAGTTGTAGACTTAAACTTTCATGTGAATAATGATGCCAAAGTTATCCGATTTGACAACATTCTTGAAATGTTTGACCTTGTTCAGCATGTATCTTCACCAACACGCAAAGATGGAAACACACTTGATTTGGTAATAACCAAATAAAACAACAACTCTCAGAAATTGTGCTGTCAGTGACCTACTGTCGGACCATAACTGTATCCTCTTTAATATTGACATTAACATGTTGCAAGGGCAAGAATCCACAGAAAAAGATTGCCTTTCAAAAGACCCGCAGCATAAATATAGCCAAATTTAAGAAAGACATTGAACAGCATCTGTCACAAAAACTACTGCACAATAATCGATCAGTCGACCCTACTTGAACAAACTTGTGTCACTCTATAAATCAAATGAAAAGATTTTTGACAGACACGTCCCTGTTACTACTAAACTTGTGACAGTGCGCAAACCTGACCCATTCACAAATCTAGAAATAAAGCCTCTTAATGATGAGAAGCACTGGTCTAAAAAAAGACTGGAATATCTTCAAAGGAAAACGAGATTCTCTCAATGAAAACTTAATCAGCTTAAATCAGATGATCTCAGGTGTAAAATTCAAGCCACAAAGGGAACTTCAAAGGCGATGTTTTAACTTCTAAATTCTCATCTCAACAGAAAACAAGATCTGCCTCTTCCCCATCACACAAATGAAGCAGAACTAGCGAATGATTTCAACAACTTCTTTGATGAAAAGATCAAAATCATCAGACCTAAATTAGATTCAGGAACGAAGATCACAACTGATGCCTCTCTAACCAACCTCTTTTGAAGAAAGAAGGTCTTGAATTGATCAAAAATAGGCCAGTCTCTAACCTTTCTTTTCTGAGTAATATCATTGAGAGTGCTGTACGAGGGGCGTTGAGAAAGTTCGAGGCTTTTTTTTATATGTACACTTATCTTTAATGTAGAACTATATATGAATTTTTCACAGGATAAAATTCAGCATATTTAGAATGGATTCCCAAAATTTTGGACAATTTGGACATTTCTAAGTCATTCTGTGGTTGCCATGGAAACCAAAAGTTCAGCTGGTCGGGTCAAGTAATACTGAAATCAAGAAAGCCGATACATTTTGGCTGTGAGAGACCTCTCTCTATCACTTGCATCAGTGAGTTTGACCATATTTGATACAAAAAATATAAAATTAGCCTTTAAAAATACTTCCAAGCTCTCCAAAAGCATTAATTCATAGACCTGACCCATTGAAATAAATGACCCTCGAAGTCCTCCAAACAAAGTTCCGTGAAAGTATTTCGTTCATCCAAAGCCTTTTTTCCTCCAGTGCCTGAAACTCTGGCCCCTTGGACTTAAGGTGGCTCGCTACTCGTGTAATGACGTCATCTGAGCACATCTACGCGCAGCCAGTCAGGCCCTATCTATGGTAACGTCACCACTCTGCTGACACTGCTTCAAGATTTTTTTTTAATTTTGAGAATTTCATGCGTCGGCCGCTTCGTTTGCAATTTTCGCCACTTCTATTGGGGTTAGAGACTTCTTGTTTGGAGCATTAGATGCGCCATGAAGAGTACTATATACAGCCGGAGATTCAACTTGATACTCTAAACAGAAAATTTTTACAGGCGATTTTCGGCAAGCAGGTCTTATTTCTGAAAAATGACTTTGTGATATAAATAAATGTTTATATCAATTTGAAGTGCGGTAGGAAGGCTTGTCTATATCATCATGTTGTTCCCAACAACTTTTGGAAATAAATGACAAAGAATTGAAAAATCCTATCTCGTCAATTTTTTTTAGCACCATGGTTTAAAAAAAAAGTCAAAATTGTCAAAATCGAAACTTATATTCCGAGCCCCTTGGAAAGTCCTTTAAACTAAATATATCTCTTTGAAATTGTAATCACCTTTTCCATGAAAGTGTCTTCTTTAATTTCATGCTTCATTGCATAATATGGGATGCATGACCACTGAATGGCAGAACAAACTTCACAGTAGGAAAAATAAGAAAAAAATTTAGTTTTTCAGGTTCGCGTGGACTGACTTTCTGGTACATAACCCCAAATATTTTTCTTAAAAGGCTGGTAGCGACCACTTTTGTTTACATATCCTTGCTATAAACTATATTTTGGATCATTCTAAACTGTTTTTAAGAAATCCTATCTTGGAAAGTTCACGAGTATCGAGCCACCTTAAGTAATGAAAAACCAGGGCTTATGTAAAGCAACATGTCACAGGAATAGCTGGGATGGATAATGCTGCCCATTTTGGTTTCTTGTTCATACCAATGAATCCATGCTTTCACAAGTCCTTATGTAGCCAGGGAAACCCACCCCTGCCACCGGAATTTCCCTTGCTAAATCTGGCATGCAGGAGCGCCTTACTACATGCGTTCAGTGTAAGAATATACACATTTAGTGTGCTTGAAAGTATATTTAGAAGCTAATATCATATTTCTTGAGTCAAATATTTCCAATCTCACTAATACAAGTGATGGAGAGAAGTCTCTCACAGTCACAATTTGTTGGCTTTCTTGGTTTCAGTATTACTTGCCCCGACCAGCTTTACTTTCAGTTCCATGGCAACCTCAGAATGACTTAAAAATGTCCAAATTGTCTGAAATTTTAGAAATTCATTCCAAATATGCTGAATTTTACCCTGTGAAAATTTCATAGTTCTAGATTGAAAATAAGTATCCATATAAAAAAAAGCCTCGTACTTTCTGAACGCCCCTCGTAATCAAACAGTATGTTGATCAACTCACTCAGAACAATCTTGAGGATGAAAAACAATCAGCCTACAAGCAATTTTATAGCACAGAAACGAAAATCCATAATGATGTTATGCTTAATCAGAGCAATGGGGAGGTGACAATGCTAGTATTGCTGGACTTGTCTGCTGCATTCGACACAATTGATCATGGCATTTTGTTAGAAGACTGCGTAACAAGTATGGTGTGCAAAGTGCAGCCTTAAGATGGTTCAAATCTTAAATTTCTGAAGGATTGCAGTCTGTGATAATAAATGATAAAACATCAAGCAAACTTCCGCTCAATTTTGGAGTTCCTCAAGGTTCCAAACTTGGACCAATCTTTTATAACTCCTATGTTGCTCCTGTCAGTGAAGTAGCATGAAGAAGTCAAGTTCACGATCAGAAGTATGCTGATGATGAGCAACTTATCCTGTTGTTTAAACCAACATTTTTGGATGACAAACATGCAAAACTGAAAATGGAAAAATTGTATTGCTGAAATCAGAAATTGTTTGCATGACAACAAGCTGTGCAATAATGGAGATAAAACTGAACTTCATCTGATTGGAGCACCAAACCAACTGAAGAAACTTCAAATGACAACTATCAATGTTGACAATATTGAAATCAAAATTGAAAACCATGTCCACAATTTAGGAGTGCTATTTGACAAAAATATGACCATGGAGAAGCAGTTCAATAAAATGTGTCATAATCCATATTTCAATTTGAGAAACTTGTCGAAACTCTGAAAAAACCTGGACAAGGAAGTAGTTAAAACTGCTGTCAATGCACTTGTCACTCCTCATTTAGACTATGGAAATGCACTGTTGTATGGCACTGCTACCCGATTGATAATTAAACTTCAAGTTGCTCAAAACTCGGCAGTTCATTTAATTGAGAGATTGAAAAACACGAATGTGTCAGCCAGAGTAGGAAACAACTGCACTGGTTACCAATCACAGCAAGAATTCAGTTCAAATTGATGACAACTACATGGGAGGCACTTGACAATCAGGCACCACAATACATCAAAGAACTTGTTCAAGTCAAATCTCAAAAAGAACAGAACCTGAGAAGCAACCACAAGATGCTGTTAGCAGAAGCTGCTCCATGCAACGAAAATAAGTTTGAAGATCGAGCATTTTCCTATGTAGCACCAAAACTCTGGAACACTTTGCCTGAAAAAGTGAGAACTGCCCAAACATTAAAAAGCTTTGAGAAGATTCTAAAAAACCCATTTGTTTCAGAATTCCGGCAAGTGATTTGATCTGAAAAAGCGCTGATGAGCAGTTTACTAAAATTAGCACTATATAAATCCATATTAGTATTATTATTATGCTCATGTATCGTGCAAAGAAACTTAAAAAATAATGGTGTATCAGGAGAAAAATTGACACTTGATTTTGTCACATCAGGTCCAGTGACAGGGAAAAACCACTGATTTGGCATGGACATAATGCACACACAAAAAAAGTCTAATAAATGACTTTTTGTTCCAAATACAATGGTTCTAAACAGAAATATGAATAACAGATTTGGAGTGGCGCTTCAGATATTAAGGTGGCTCGCTACCCACGAAATTACGTCACCTGCACACATTTCCGCGCAGCCAGGCAGGCCCTATCTGTCGCAACGTCACCACTCTGCTTACACTGTTCAAGATATTTTTCTAATTTTAAGAATTTCCTGCGTTGGCCGCTTCGTTTGCAATTTGCGCCACTTCTATTGGGGTTAGAGACTTCTCGTTTGGAGCATTAGATGCGCCATGAAGAGTACTATATACAGCCGGAGATTCAACTTGATACTCAAAACACAACATTTTTACTAACTCCAAAGAACTGCCTAGCACCGCTAGGCAGTTCCAATCTGTTGCATGTTTACATCAAGTAGTTGACAGAAAAATTGCTCTTACAGGTTTTAGCATTGTCTAAGCAAGCAGAAAACATACCTTCATATTCTCTGTGGTGGGCCTCAAGTGAACGCTGTGTAATTACGAGTGGACGCTGCTTATTTATTGCATAATCCATCATTTTCTAAGATTTGTTTTCTTCACAACGTGGTATGGCGATCGCAGCCACCATTGCTTGATTGCGCATGTCTAATTACTACCAATTAGGCTCCCCCTACCTCCCTCCCTCTCATACGATATTTGGCGCCAGACAGAGATCCAATTAGATAAGCAGTTTATTCATAGGGGGCAGGATGGTGCAGTGCAGAGTCTTGACCTCTTCAATGATATTATAGTGTATGGTTATGCAACAGAGAGCGACACTAGTACTAGGATTGACCATGAAACCACCAAATCTCACGCATAATCGGTCTTACCGTTGGTAAGAATGGTTAGAGACGGCAGAGCAGAGTGGCTCACTTGCACCCGGTTGTTTACAATTCGTTCGGTCCTGCCGGAGTTTCACGAAGCGAGTCTCGCTCTCGCGAGAAGTGGCCAGGCCCCTCGTGACGTAGTTCCTCCCGCACGGGACTCTTCATCATTTTTTCTTCGTTCTCCACGTGTGAAAGACCGTTCGTTTCCTTGTGCACAACTAACCTGGAGTGAATGACAGAGGCTGAGACTTTCGCTGGTGCATCGAATTACTCGATAATTGCTAGGCACAGCGCTGAAGAGCCGTCTAACCAGGCAGACGGGCCGTTTACTTTTTTTGACAGCCGTGAAGAGTCCCATTCGGGAGCGGCCATTGCGTCAATAATGGGAAAAAGGAGTAAACGTAAGACATCGAAGTGCACGAGGTGCGGACGGCCGAGAACAGGCCATCCAGGGCCCATGGGCTGGAAATGCCAGGCAGAACCAGCAGACAGTACGCCTCAGAGACCGTCTAATTATGATGCTGACCTCCACGTGGTAGACGAGGCACAATTCACAGACTGTGATGATGACCGCTCCCTTGACTTCGACGGTCGAAATGAAGTGAACGAGGGAAGCCCCGGTAAAGAACACTTGCTTTATACACCTCATAGACCCAGTGGCAGTGTACCACTTAGGCTTGGAATGGGCAGAGCTATTGCCACAGGTTGGGGCAGAGCCACGCCTATAGCTGGTAGAGGCAGAGGGGCCTGTTTTACGGAACCGGGAGGCAGCATGTCACCGCAGGGAAGTTGTGCTGGTCATGGTAGACTGGCCCAGGAATTCTCTCCTCTGCGTAATGTGCCCGTGACGCAGGGGCTGGCCAACCGGCCAGGATACGTCGCATCCTTTTGGGAAGACCGGGGGGAGAAGTTGTCCATCAACAGCCAGGATCGGTTCCAGGCAGACCGCGCAGGGGCCGACCCGAAGACGCAGAAGGTTCTGCGATGGGAAGACTATGCTGGACAGCGGCCGTGGGAGAGCAGTCATCAAGCCAAAGACGACGCCAGACGCATTCCAGATGATCGGGAAGCAGTTTACAGCCGAGGTCATCCAAACGAGCCAAGAAGCAGAGGCTATACGAGTGACAACCGCCCGTTGGGCTCACGTAGTGATGTTGCAAATGAACACTTATATCAAGTCCCCAGTCTCCGGGCTCCTATTAGAGGGGCTGAACATGTCAGCCACAAGGCCACTTCTGCAGCTCTCGCTGGTGAGTATATGGACCTTGGTGAGTTTCTGAGTTCAGGTGGTGATGTTGACGAGTTCAAGAGCGTAGTCGATTCAGATGGCAATATAAGTTTTAAAACTGTTAAACAAAAGAAAGCTGTTAACGGCATGTACAAGTGGCTTGAGGCCTGGGGAGTATATGAGCTAATTTTAGCAAAACATTATGGATATGAGGTATTTAGTGAAATGGCCAATTACAGAAGCTTCATGTTAGGGCTGTTCCAGAAATTCAAAGCCCCACAGGTCATTACCTACGATCTTAAGCATAGGCTCCGTCTCGCTTCTTTGTACTCCTTAGAATATACTCGCCTTGACCATGATTTGTATATTACAATTTTCGACGCAGGGGCTCTGCGTAACACTAGTAAATGTGGTAAATGTTCAGCTACAGACCATGGTTCAGGTGAATGTCCGTATAGAAGTAGTGTTCAGGGCGAGTCCTTTCGGAGCCGCAAAAGTGGTAGTACCTCATCTCAGCAGAGTGCCCAGGTCTGCCAGCGTTTCCAGGATAATTCCTGCAGATTCGGTGTTAAATGTAGATACAAGCATGCATGTCTCGAGTGTGGAGGGTCAGAAGGTTTCAAAACCTGCGGTAGGTGCAGAAAGTTACTCCAGGTCGATGGAGCCAGTTCAGGTGCTAAGGCATATGACTACTGGCAAAAAATGTTATTCAAAGTTTATCCGGCTCCTAAAGCTAATGATATTCTTTCAAAGCTTAAAGCTGGGGTCCGAATTGGCCGTGAACCAGCATCTAAGATTATCGATTCACCCAACTGGCCTTCCTCTCTTGAATTTGCTGCACAAGTGTCTGAGGCAATAGCAAATGATCTTTCTAACAACAGGGTTTTAGGCCCTTTCTCTTCCCCCCCATATGATGCTTATATAGTCTCCCCCCTGGGAGCGTTTCTCAAAAGAGATGGCTCAAAGGTAAGAGTCATACACGACTTGTCATATCCTGCTCATGATTCCGTCAATTGTTTAATAGATCCCGTTGAATTTTCTCTAACGTACGCCACCGTAGACGATGCGGTAGGCATGTGTAATAAATTTATTAAACCTCCTTATCTTGCAAAAATTGATTTGAAGGATGCCTACAAGCATGTGCCAGTCCATCCTGAGGACTGGCACATGCTTGGAATTGGCTGGGTTAATGAGCGGGCTGAGAAGTCGTACTATTTTTACAAAGTTCTAAATTTTGGGTTAAGATCGGCCCCCGCGTTGTTTGATATATTTGCTACTGCCTTGTCTGATTTCATGTTTGTTAATGGTGCTTCTCCAATGACTGTGCGTTACGTCGATGACTTCCTGACGATCAGCGAATCTGCAGCCAGCTGCCAAGCCAGCATAGATGTGATGCTCGCCACATGTGAGGAAGCCAGATTCCAAGTTCAGACGTCGAAGGTGACGCGGCCAAGCCACGTGGTGGAATTCCTCGGAATTATAATTGATGTAGACAAGGGTGAGCTCCGCATTTCTAAGGAGAGACTGGAGGAGATACAGCAGCTGCTCGGAAGATGGCTGGAAACCCGCACATGTACCAAGCGCCAATTGCTCCAGCTAGTAGGTAAGCTAGCGTTTGCCGCCAGAGTTGTTCGGACAGGAAGGGCCTTTCTGGGCCGACTGATAGATCTGTCCAAAAAAGTCACCCACCTTCACCATTCAGTTAGATTAAGCACAGCTGCTCGTGCTGATATTAGATGGTGGGCCTCGTGTGTAGCCACACATAATGGTACGTCCACTATGAAGGAGGACTGGTCAGCCGTAGAAGTACGGGAGTGTTTCACAGATGCGTCTAACATTGGTTTTGGAGCTTATATGGATGGTGAATGGTTTGCCTTGACTTATTCAGGCAGGTATGTTACTCTTAAGGAGCATTCAATTAATTGGCGGGAATTACATGTGGCGGTCAAGGCATTGGTAACATGGGCCAGGCACAACGCTGGCGGCTATATTTTGTTTCACATAGACAACTCTGCAGTATGTGGAATGCTTAATAAGCTCTACACACCAGCTACAGATTTGATGGAGATGGTTAGGGAGTGGTGCCTTACTGTAGAGAAGTATAATCTCCATGTTTGTGTGGTCTATATATCTACGCATGATAATACGATTGCAGACGCCTTGAGTCGAAATCAGCTGGAGCAGGCGGACCGCCTCTTCCCCAGGCCAGCTCGTCAGGTGTGGCCTAGTGATGTAATGTATTTTGGTCATGTGATTTGAGTGTGTTCTTTTCAGAGCTGGATTCCCAGGCACGCCAGTTGGTATCGACAGGACTGGCGCCAAATTCCAGGAAGTCTTACTCCACTGCGGTGAATCGGTATCTTCACTTCTGCCAGCTGTTCCAGTTGAATCCCTTGGTTCCAACCCAGATCAACATACTTCGTTTCATAGCGTATTTATCTAACCAAAAACTACTCTCTAGATCTATCAGAGTATATTTAGCCGGCATTAGAGCATGGCTGATTTCCCAGGGCTATCCGCCACCAATTATCTATACCCCAGCAGTTAAATTGGCCCTCAAATCCCTTGACAAGTCCCACCCAGAGCCAGTACAGGTCAAACCAATTTCGGCTCACATGCTCGTCTCTATCATTTATTCCTTACTGCCCACCCCTGACAATTTTATGTATACATCAGCTATACTGTTAGCATATTTTGCTTGTATGCGCTCGGCGGAGTACTGTTTCGACCCGCTTGTTTCTCCCCCGCTCCTAAGGAGCTCAATTAGATTTATTCAATCTTCTCCACCCTACTTTGTTGTAAATGTTAAATCGTCCAAGACCTCAATTAAAGGCTATAGGGCGGTAGTTGGCTGCACAGGCAAGCCTTTGTGTGCATATTGTGCTCTTCTCGCTTATGTCAAATTCACCTCAAGCCGCCAGCCAGGGCTCCTCTTCGCTCTTCAGGATGGATCTCCGCTCACCTATGCTCTTCTAAATACATTTTTAAAGAAGACTTTGCATCGCCTGGGCTATGACCCGGCATCTTATTCCCCTCACTCCATAAGAGCTGGAGCCGCCACAGACGCGGCAATCCAAGGCCTATCAGCGCCGACAATTAAACGACTCGGAAGATGGAAATCTGAAGCCTATACTCAGTACCTCAGACCATCGGATTCTGCTCAAGCCCTAGTCTCAGCCTCTCTCATTCACTCCAACTGTCAACATTAACCACTAGGATGAAAGGACTAACACGGATGGAAGGATGCACCTAATTGTAAGCACTTGTCTTTGGGCTTTGGACTAAGGAGCCAAGTGCTCCAACTTACAGTATTAATTAACCTTTATGTTATATGTCTGTTTTGTCTGTGTGTTGTCTTGTCTGTCTTGTCCTGTCTGTCCTGTCTTGTCCGTAATATATGTTTTGTGTGTTTTGTAATTGTAATGTATTGCCATAATAAATTGGCAACTGAGCCCAACTCTACTAGTGCGTTTGTCGGTCTTTAATCGGTCTTACCGTTGGTAAGAATGGTTAGAGACGGCAGAGCAGAGTGGCTCACTTGCACCCGGTTGTTTACAATTCGTTCGGTCCTGCCGGAGTTTCACGAAGCGAGTCTCGCTCTCGCGAGAAGTGGCCAGGCCCCTCGTGACGTAGTTCCTCCCGCACGGGACTCTTCATCATTTTTTCTTCGTTCTCCCACCACGCCCAGCCCCATTTTTATTATCAGTTAAAAAATTCAAAATTCAAATTTTAATAAAAATTACAACTTTATTCCTAATAAATTACAAAATTAAAAAATTGTGTTCATACTTTGTGTAAACTCAAAACTTTTTGCCTTCTTTAGACTGTGCTCTTGAACTTGTCTTCATTCCAGCTGCAGAGGCTCCAGGTTCTCACCAGCGGGGGCTGCAAATCTTTATAGTGGATTAAAAAATAAAAATTTTAATGTCGTTTATGTAATTAAAAAACACTTCATTTACTTGATAAAACCACAAGTGCTATTTACATCAGTATTGTTCATGATATACATTTTCTTCGATCTGCCTTTCAGTATAAAAATGTTAATTTTTATATGTGTTGTAAGAACTTGATAAAAAAATTTTTTTCTTGAATCATTTTTGATCCTTGTGTATTGAATTTAATAAGTTTCTGCTCGGTATTTAATATAAAATGTTCATCATATTATTCGCTCGCTTTGGCCTTTCGGCTACATGGACTTGGGCTAATAGCCCTTATTATTAACTTCTATTGGACGCTACTTGTTATACCAATTCGAATTTTAAAAATATCATGATATAAAAAATTTCAAAGAAAACCAAAGACTTTGATCCGGCTCAGGGATCTTTACATGGACTAAGGAGCCAAGTGCTCCAACTTACAGTATTAATTAACCTTTATGTTATATGTCTGTTTTGTCTGTGTGTTGTCTTGTCTGTCTTGTCCTGTCTGTCCTGTCTTGTCCGTAATATATGTTTTGTGTGTTTTGTAATTGTAATGTATTGCCATAATAAATTGGCAACTGAGCCCAACTCTACTAGTGCGTTTGTCGGTCTTTAATTACCTATTTTAATAAGTGTCATTTTTCTGTGATAGTGATGAAACTGCTTATTTTGCTTTTTAATGGGTCAAATGGATGACATAGGCCAAGAAATAATTTTTCCAGGGATTTCACAAACCACGCATATTTGCACTAATTCCATGCATTTATATTCACTTCTTCAAATAAGCAAATCAAATCATAATTTGGTAACAATATAGCTCATTGAAATGAACGCCTATTACACAATTATAATTACTACTGAGTGTACAATTAAGTGGTTCTATGACTTTGCAAAATATGATAGATGGCATTAATACACGTGCATGTAACCACGTGGGTTTGTTTACTAAACAACTGCAAGTGAACTCTGATTAGTTCCTCTGTTGCGCATGTCTCTCTGTACAAAAACAGGCGCCATTTGCTGTGTTTGAAGGACCCCTGAGGACTGAATTTTGCCGATTTTTTAAGGTTAGACTGAAAGCTTTCATGTGTACCTTATTACTATATAGGCACAGCTATTAATATCTATATACTACTACGTTCTGCCAAGTTTGGTAGGCAGGAATGATTCAGGGAATGTTGTGGAGACTGATTCGTCAGCTGATTTATTGAACTACCTGATTTTTCTATAGAAGTGATTCAGTCTGCGTCGCCAGGGCTCCGCACCAGCCCTGACGCAGATGTTCGGTTTACATTTTTACAGGCGATTTTCGGCAAGCAGGTCTTATTTCTCAAAAATGACTTTGTGATATAAATAAATGTTTTTATCAATTTAAAGCATGGTAGGAAGGCTTGTCTATATCATCATATTGTTCCCAACTATTTTTGGAAATAAATGACAAAGAATTGAAAAATCCTATTCCGTCAATTTCTTTTAGCGCCATGGTTTATAAAAAAAGTTAAAATTGTCAAAATCGAAACTTATATTCCGAGCCCCTTGGAAAGTCCTTTAAACTAAATATATCTCTTTGAAATTGTTATCACCTTTTCCATGAAAGTGTCTTCTTTAATTTCATGCTTCATTGCATAATATGGGATGCATGACCAATGAATGGCAGAACAAACTTCCCAGTAAGAAAAATAAGAAAAAAATTTAGTTTTTCAGGTTTGCGTGGACTGACTTTCTGGTACATAATCCCAAATATTTTTTTTAAAAGGCTGGTAGTGACCACTTTTGTTTACATATCCTTGCTATAAACTATATTTTGGATCATTCTAAACCGTTTTTAAGAAATTCTATCTTGGAAAGTTCACGAGTATCGAGCCACCTTAACTGCACTCAAATTTATGTTAGCGGACTGGAGTGACGTAAATTGTTCTGAATTTTGAGAATGACACAGATAATTTGGTATTAAAAAAAAAAAATGAATATGATAAAAAATTAAACTGAGCAATTGACCTGATAGATAAGACAAGGTAGTGAAGGAATAACACCATTCCAACAAGTAAGTAGTTACTCTTTAATTAATTAACAAATATGATTTCGTTAATGATTTCAAAGATATTGGTAAATTATTTATTGTCATTTAATTTAATTAAGTATGTTTCACAGCTCGCTAATTGTTGCCTTGGACCGGTGTATTCGTATAGAAGGAATTTTACAATATATATACAAGTCTATGAAGTATGCAATGATGTGAATATTTTTTTTGGAAAATAAAGTGTCAAATTAAAGCAAATTGCAGAGTCTGAATGCAAGCAAGGTCCATTGTAAAGGTCAAGTCATCTTCTCTAATCACTCTTTGAAAGCCTCAACTACATTTTTTGCAAGAATTTTTAGCTTTTATTTGAATGCACCTCACCGGGTCCTCACCGGGTCCTCACCCTAAAAAAAAAACCCCTGAATTCCCATATTTAATGCCTCTGTAACTTTTGCTGGGTATAATGCTGCAGTATGCGTTTTACACGAGAGCATGTTCTTCCCTTTAGTGGTCATTGGAAGTAGTTACCATTGAATCAGACCATCATGTGCTCCAGCAAAAGTTGCTAAAGTTATCGATTTCAATGGAGAATGTTGAAGTATTACATATTTATGAGCAACGGTGTATCTGATCAGTGTCATATTAGTCTTTTGCCATGTGATAAATACAGTGCTGATTAGGCCTATAGGTAAGCGAAACAGGTGATTTTTTCAATTGGGCCAAAGTTAAACATCCTCAAATTAATTCTTTTGCTGTGGCAAGGATTTCGTCAGATCAGATGGGAAGTATCACGTCATAAACACTCTAAAACATTTCAGACAAAATTGGTTTTTTAGATTCAAAATGGTTTTTTGAAAAACCAAATTTCAATGCAAAAAATCAACATGGATTTTTTTAACCAATTTTGTCCCGACATTTTTAGAGTGAAGCGGGACATTTGAGGTGCATTGGCCATGAATGGCTGCCATATAGTTACATTTATGGATCATAATCATTCCTATGTTAATTTCCTTTCCATCGATATTGCATTGGCCTTGCTGCCTTGGGTTTCATGTACTTATCAAAGACTTTCACTATATGCAACTCTGAGTACAGCAAAGAAAATTGGCAGATATACCTAAAATATCCACCTTTATGAAGCTATCATCTCGTCAGTAAATCTGAACTAACCAAACAGTCCATTCCATTTTGTCATAGCTATTACGTTGTACAATGTACATGTAAATCATGCATCCTGTCCATATTATTATCATGTTGTAGAATGATTACACCGTTGCTCATAAATATGGAATACTTCAACATTCTCCATTGAAATTGACAACTTCAGCAACTTTAGCTGGAGCACATGATGGTCTGATTCAATAGTCACTGCCTCCAATGACCGCTAAAGGGAAGAACATGTTGTTGTTTAAAATGCATGCTGCAGCGTTAACCCCAGGAAAGGTTACAGCAGCACAAAATATGGAAGTTCAGGGGTTATTTTAGGGTGAGGTTCATTCAACCAAATTAAAATTCTTGCAACAAAAGTAGTTGATGCTTTCTAAGAGCGAATTGAGAAGATGACCTGACCTTTACAGTGGATCTTGCTTACATTCACACTCTGAAATTAAATTTCATTTGACGCTTTTTTTCCAAAATAAAATATTCTATATCTATGAGCAGGAGTGTATATATGTGACTCATGCACATGCACACTTCAGTAGCGATAAGTTTGTGATAAGATGCACCCTTTGAGCTCGCATTATCTATTATAGATTCATAAACGAGAAAGTCCATTTAAAAAAAACTGGCATTGTTTTGCGAACAATGAAATATTGAGAAAAATCGTTTTGGTTTCTGTGCAAACTCGGCCGAGACTCTTTCTCCTACAATTTCACTCATGCAATAGTTTCAAGTTACCTAGGCTGAAGAAGATGCTTCTCAGAAATCTTCTGCTCAGCAAAGATGAATTTAGGGGATTAAAGTTAACAAGCACATATAATGGCACAGCATCGCCCATGCCCCGCATGTTTTATCCTATGTTTATCCTATCCGTTAGCCAGTTTATCCCTTTCGTTTATCCTATCCATTTATCCTCTCCGTTTATCATATCTGTTTATCCTATTCGTTTATCCTATCCGTGTATCCTACCCGTTATCCTGTTTATCACGTTTATCCTATCCGTTTATCCTATCCGTTTATCCTATCCGTTTATCAAGTACCCCATAAGCACTGGTTCATCCCATTTATCCTGTTTATCCTATCTATTTATCCTACTTATTTATCCTATCCGTTTATCCTATCCGTTTATCCAGACAATCTAAAAACTTCAAGCACTGGTTAATCCCATTTATCCTGTTTATCTTATCTATTTATCGTATTTGTTTATCCTATCTGTTTATCCTATCCGTTTATCCTATCAGTTTATCCTATCAGTTTATCCCATCCGTTTATCCTATCCATTTATCCTATCCATTACCCTATCCGTTGACCCTATCCGTTTAACATATCCATTTATCCTATCCGTTATCCTGTTTATCTCATTTATCATGTTTATCCTATCCGTTTATCCTATTAGTCTGGGAGCCAAGAGCTTAAAAGTGCTTTATTTAAGGATTTGGCTCAACCCGAGAGAGGGATGGACAATCTATACATCGTTGGAATCACAAGATTCTGTAGATTATGGAACTTGGGGATGCAGTTAAGGAAAGTGGTGCAATTTTTCATAAATTTGTTACCATGGCAACCAAGTCACAATAATTTTACACTCGTCATTGCACTAGTAAAATGCAATTTTTAGTGATTTAGTCCATAGCTGGACTTCATCAAGCCAACCTGGCATGTAATACTTCAATTACTAATTTTGATGGTCATGTGACCTTTTTGGTCACATGACCATACTGACCACCATTTGAGGTCAAACCTCAGAAATAGGCATTTTTTCAAGAGTTCATACAGTATTTTTAACCGCTGTAGCAACAATAATGCCAGTGTGTTGACAAATTTAGTCTCATTGGAAACCCCTTGTTATAAGCTTCAATCTCACATAAAATTTATATACATATCCATGGAAACTGGTTGCCATGGCAACGAAGTTCGAAATTACACAAATTTGACTGGAAAACTGGAAAATTCGTTTTTAGGGATTTACTCCACACCAGACTTCATTCAACCACCCAGGCATGTACAACCATTAATTAGGCATATTATTAGTCATGTGACCTTCTGGGTCACATGACCAAGGTGACCACTATTCAAGGTCAAACCTGAGAAATTAAATTTTTTTTAAGATTTCATAAAACATTTTCTACCACTGTAGCTACAATAATTACACAATATGTACAAATGTGGTCTTGTTGGATAGCCCATTTTATAGGGTTTCATTGCACATGTAATGTGTATAAGTATCCATTGAAACTGGTTGCCATGGAAACAAAGTTCAAAATTACACAAATTTGACTTGAAACTTGAAAATTCATGTTTGGGGACATACTCCACAGCCAGACTTCATTCAACCATCCAGGCATGTATAACCATAATTAGGCGTGTTATTGGTCATGTGACCTTCTGGGTCACATGACCAAGGTGACTACTATTCAAGGTCAGACCTGAGAAAATACCTTTTTTTAAAGATTTCGGTCAACCTTTTCTACCAATATAGCCGCAATAATTGCACAATATGCATAAATGTAGGCTTGTAGGATAGCCTATTTTATAGGGCTTCATTTGATATGTAATGTGTATAAGTATCCACGAAAACTGGTTGCCATGGAAACAAAGTTAAAAAATTACACAAGTTTGACTTGAAACAGGAAAATTCATTTTTAGGGACTTACTCCACAACCCAACTTCAAATAAACTAACACAGCTTATACCATCGCATTGCACATTTTATTGGCCATGTGACCTTCTGGGTCAGATGACCATGCTGACCACTGTTTATGGCAAAACCTTAGTAAATTGCAATTTTTGAAGATTTTATTCAAAAACATTAGCTGTTGTAGTAACAGTATTATTGCCATATCCACAAATGTGGTCGTATTGGAAAGCCCTCTTCATAGGGTTCAACCTCGTCCTCACATGTAATTGGTACAAGTATCCATGTTAATTTGTTGCCATGGCAGCAATATTCAAAATTTCACAAATTTGACTTGACACCTGGAAAGGTCCTTTTCAGAGAAATACTCGACAGCCAGACTTTATTAAGCCCACCAGGTAACTAATAAATCAATTATGAATTCTACTGCTCATGTAACATCTTTTTTGTCACATGACCAAGCCTACCACCAAATCAGGTCAAACCTAAAAAAACTTACATTTTATTCAAGATTTTAGACACCAATTGTTGTAATTGTAATTGTAAATACTCTCAGTCCAATCTTAATCACTGTAGCAATTATATTGGTAATATATATATGCATACTTGTACACCAGAAAGCCCCTTTTATAAGTTCCAATCTTTTATGTAAATTGTGTGATTATCCATGGAAACTAGTGCTGTGGCAGTTAATTTCACAAACTTTACTTGAAACTTTGAAAAATAAAAACATATTTAAGAGTTGTGCTCTGCATCCAGACATTATTCAGTCAATCTGACATGTGCTTCCACATATTTTCAGTCTCAACAACCACAGAAACAATATATTAAAGAGACACAGACTTGTTTTCTCCCTGGAACGCCTTTTTTCGCTTCAATCTCACGCTGTTATCAACATGAGTGTCCCAGCTAACTGACTGCTCCCATTGCAAAGTTTAAAGTACGCACCTTTTCCATTTTGTGTGAGAGACACCAACCTGATTTTCGTAATAGCTGGTCACACATCAAGTTTGGTGGTATGAGACCTGTACATAAAATTTACTTCTGAACGAGTGGCGTACCTAGGGTTTTTCTCTGGAGGGGGGCAAATGATCCTCAGTTTCCCCAAAAATACTAGATTGAAGCGTATTTTCATAATAATTATGTGAGACTACCAGGGTTCAGCAGTGTCTGCCGGAATGCAATATGGGGTGCATATGTTGTTGCCCTATGCAATATGGCCAGTATAGTAAGTGAGTTCACCACTGTGACTGCTGGACTCATTTGGTAATAATTCCGTATCAAAGTAAAATAATCCAACAAAGCCAACATTATTGCCCATATATTTTCTCATTATTTACAAGGTGCTCTAAATATTGACGAATACTGAATACTGAGCCTAAACAGAAGAACGTCAGTCGATGTTGAGG
Organism: Platynereis dumerilii; assembly: GCA_026936325.1. Taxonomy (NCBI): domain Eukaryota; kingdom Metazoa; phylum Annelida; class Polychaeta; order Phyllodocida; family Nereididae; genus Platynereis; species Platynereis dumerilii. The sequence goes on along the minus strand of JAPTHN010000010.1, from coordinate 7,391,210 downwards.
CTTTTAGTTATTGGTAGGCTTCATGTAGAGATGAGCTTCATAGATTCACATCAGTGGCTGACATCATTGATTGTCGCCATAGACTGACATCATTGGCTGATTTCATCCATTGATATGACATGTCACTGACTGATATCATCTTGTGATGTGATTGATTGACATCACTGACTGACTGATGTGAACTGATGTCAGCACAGACATCACTGGCTAATGTCATTGACTGATGTTACTGGCTGATGTCAGAAGCTGACAGCACTGGCTGACATCACTGGCACCAACCCACATCACCGGATACGTCATGTACTGACATCTCTGACTAACATCGCTGACTGACGTCACTTACTGGCATCACTGACTGACATCATGTACTGACACCATTGACTGACACCACTGACTGACATCACTGACTGACATCACTGGCTGACATCAATGACATCCACTGGCTGACATCAATGACATCATTGGATGTGATCACCAGCTAATGTCACAGACTGATGTCACTGGCTGACATCACAGGCTCCCTGACTGACATCATTGACTGATGTCACTGGCTGACATCGCAGGCTCACTGACTGACATCATTGACTGATGTCACTGGCTGACATAACTGACTGACATCATTAACTGATGTCACTGACAGATATTACTGACTGACATCATTGGCTGACATCAATGACATCATTGGCTGACATCACTTGCTGACATCATTGACTGATATCACTGGCTGATATCATCAACAGACATCACCAACTGATGTCACCGACTGACATCACTGGCTGACATTACTTGCTGACATCACCAGCTGATGTCACTGACTACCATCACTGGATTATATCATCATTGACATCGACTTCATGGGCTGACATCACTGGCTGATGTCACCAGCTGACATTACTGGCTGATATCACCAGATGACATCACCAACTGATGTCACCAGCTGACATCACCGGCTGATATCACCATCCCTAACCCTAACCCTAACTTCAAATAAACCAACTGGGCTTATACAACCACAATTGCAGATTTTATTGATGTGACCTTCTGTGTCAAATGACCATGCTGACTACTATTCAAGGTAATACCTTGGAAATATGCATCTTTACATTCCACGAAAAAATTTGGAAGAAGATATAGGTAAAAGGTTGTCTGTTCGCCTGTCAGGTCGGCAGGCGTTCGGCAGCGGGCGGATAGATACTTTCCGGGCCAGTGCTTGGCCTCTATTGAGTGTACATGGATGACATTTGGTACACATATAGCCTGTTTGGTCTAGTTATGCATTTTGATGGTCTTCTTGACGGATATTAAATACTTTTTGAAATAACAAAAAAATATATAAATATAAAAAGTATTTTTGTTTTTTTTCGGGCCAAGACTCAGTCACTATTGCATGACATTGTGCAAGGATGAAATTTGGCAGCCCATGACTCAGTAACTTTTGCATGTACATGGACAAAGTTGGTGAACGTACGGCTTATATGGTCTAGTTGTGCCATCGTGGTCTGACTGGTAGATATTATAAAATTTTTTGTAATATTGAGAAAAAATATTAAAAATGATTTTCTTTTATTTTGGAGCTAAGACTTGCCAACTATTGCACAAACAGCACTGAAATTTTCAACTCATATCACCTGCTAAAGGTTGGAAGAACTTATATCTAACAGCATTATATTTTTTGGTTTCCAACCAACAGCTCATAACCTATACTCTGTACATGCATGAAACTGTACCATAATATGTATGAATTAGCCTAATAAGGCCTGTCCCTGCTTTTACAAACCTTAGCAGATGGGCAAATGGCAGGGCATCGGGCAAATAAAGATAATTGAAGACCACTACTCGGCCACTATTGCATACCTATCTGCAATTTGGTAAACAAACCAATCTTATGGTGTAATTGTAATCTTATGAAGGTGTTATTCTCTGAAGGTTTGCTGCAGTGCTTCTGTGTTTTGAACATTTTTTTCAATAACATTAGCTGTTGAATCAACAGTGTTGGTGCTATATACACAAATGAAGCCAGGAAGACCAAAGTTTACCACCCCAAACAATAACCCATTCAAGCATCTTTGGAATAACCTCGTCAGAAAGGATTGCTGAAAGAAGGCCAACCATAACCAGATAACACACCCCATTCAAACCTTGCTGCATGGAGAAATGGTATACCATACCACAGGACTGCGTCTGCTGACTGGTGTAGAGCATGTGCAGTGGGTGTCAGGCTTGTGTCCATGCTCTGGGGGTCACTACATTATTGAGAAATGCACAGCCAAGGCTTGAGCCATTTTGTTCTCTGATATTGTCTGTTAGTTTTTTTTTTTTGTTACTTTCACTTCTACCCCTAGTCATCTGATTTTGTTTGTTGTTGCACCTGTTCTTGGCTGTGCTTAGTTGTTCAAACATTGTTGAACCAAATAAAGGCATTTTCTCTTTTGTTGCCTGTGGTCTTGGAGACCTCAGTAGTCAGAGAAGGATCTGACAACTTCATTTTGCTGTTTAGTTTACTTTGTTATTCCTTGGATATGGTCTTGAGTAGTTACACTATCAGGAGGCATTGCTATGAAAAGAAGGCCTATCCCACAAGACCACATTGGTGCATATAGCACCAACACTGCTTCTACAACAGCTAACGTTGTTGAATAAAATTTTCAATAAATGCATATCTCCATATGGCTTTACCTTGAATAGTGGTCACAATGCCACATGGCCAATAAAATATGCGATTGTGGTTGTGCGAGCTCAGTTGGTTTATTTGAAGTCTGGTTGTGGACTAGGTCCCTAAATATAATTTTTCCAGTTTCAAGTCACACTTTTTTTAGCTTTAATTGTTTCCAAGGCGACCAGTTTCCATGGATACTGATGCACATTACATGTGCAATGAAACCCTATAAAATGGGCTATCCAATAAGACCACATTTTTACATATTGTGGAATTATTGTGGCTACAGTGTTGGAAAATGTTGTATGAAATATTTTAAAAAGTTTAATTTCTTAGGTTTGACCTAGAATAAAGGTCACCTTGGTCATGTGACCCAAAAGGTCACATGAGCAATAACACGCCTTATGATGGTTATACATGCCTGGATGGTTGAATGAAGTCTGGCTGTGGAGTAAGTCCCCAAAAATTAATTTTCAAGTTTCAAGTCAAATTTGTGTAATTTTGAACTTTGTCTCCATGGCAACCAGTTTCCACGGATACTTAAACACATTATATGTGCAATGAAACCCTACAAAATGGGCTTTCCAAGAAGACCACGTGTGTACAAATTGCACGATTATTGCAGCTACAGTGGTAGAAAATGTTGTATGAAATCTTTAAAAATGTGAATTTCTCAGGTTTGACCTTGATTAGTGGTCACCTTGGTCATGTGACCCAGAAAATCACATGACCAATAAAATGGCTAAATATGGTTGTACATGTCTGGATGTTTGAATGAAGTCTGGTTGAGGACTAAATCCCTAAAAATGAATTTTCCAGTTTTCAAGTCAAATTTGTGTAATTTTGAACTTTGTTGCCATGGCAACCAGTTTCCATGGATATGTATATAAACTTTATGTGAGACTGAAGCTTATAACAAGGGCTTTCCAATGAGACTAAATTCGTCCACATACTGGCATTATTGTAGCTACAGCGGTTAAAAATACTGCAAGAACACTTGAAAAAATGCTTATTTCCGAGGTTTGACCTCAAATGGTGGTCAGTATGGTCATGTGACCAAAAAGGTCACATGACCATCAAAATTATTTATTTAGGTAGTACATGCCAGGTTGGCTTGATGAAGTGTAGCTGTGGACTAAATCCCAAAAAAATGCATTTTACTAGTGTAATGATGAGTTTAAAAAAATTATGACTTGGTTGCCATGGTAACCAATTTATGAAAAATTGCACCACTTTTCTTAACTGCATCCCCAAGTTCCATAATCTACAGAATCTTGTGATTCCAACGATGTATAGATTGTCCATCCCTCTCTCGGGTTGAGCCAACCGCCCATTTTTTCTCCTTGGCTCCTGGACTATATCTGTTTATCCTATCTGTTTATCCTATCCATTCATCCTATCCGTTTATCCTATCCCTTTATCCCATCTGTTTATCCTATCCATTTATCCCATCCGTTATTCTATCCGTTTATCCTATCCGTTTATCCAGTACCCCATAAGCATTGGTTCATCCCATTTATCCTGTTTATTCTATCTGTTATCCTATCCGTTTATCCTATCCGTTTAACATATCCGTTTATCCTACCCGTTTATCCTACCCATTATCCTATCCATTTATTCTATCCGTTTATCCTATCCGTTTATCCAGTACCCCATAAGCATTGGTTCATCCCATTTATCCTGTTTATTCTATCTGTTATCCTATCCGTTTATCCTATCCGTTTAACATATCCGTTTATCCTACCCGTTTATCCTACCCATTATCCTATCCATTTATCCTATCCGTTTATCCTATCCGTCACCTATTCATCCTATCCGTGTATCCTATCCATTTATCCTATCCGTTTATCCCATTTGTTTATCCCAGCCGTTTATCCCATCAGTTTATCCCATCTGTTATCCTAGCCGTTTATCCTACCTGTTTATCCTACCTGTTTATCCTATCTGTTTATCCTATCCGTTTATCCTATCTGTCTATCCTATCTGTCTGTGAACCCATCTATCCATTAAGCCATCCATCAATCCATTCCTCCATCTATCTATCTATCTATCCTGTCTGTTTATCCTATCCGTTTATACTATCCATCTATCCTATCTGTTTATCCCAGCTATCTATCCTATCCATCTATCCTATCTGTCTGTCAATCTGTCTATCCATCCGTCTATCTATCATTCAATCCATCCGTCAATCCATTCATTCATCTATCTATCTACGTTTCTATTTGTCCTATCCGTTTATCCTATCCGTTTATCCCGTTCATTTATCCCATCCGTTTATCCTATCCATTTATCCTATCCATTACCCTATCCGTTGACCCTATCCGTTTAACATATCCATTTATCCTATCCGTTATCCCGTTTATCTCATTTATCACGTTTATCCTATCCGTTTATCCTATCTATTTATCCTATCTGTTTATCCTATCCTTTCATCCTATCCGTTTATCCTATCCCTTTATCCCATCCGTTTATCCTATCCATTTATCCCATCCGTTATTCTATCCGTTTATCCTATCCGTTTATCCAGTACCCCATAAGCATTGGTTCATCCCATTTATCCTGTTTATTCTATCTGTTATCCTATCCGTTTATCCTATCCGTTTAACATATCCGTTTATCCTACCCGTTTATCCTACCCGTTATCCTATCCATTTATCCTATCCGTTTATCCTATCCGTCACCTATTCATCCTATCTGTGTATCCTATCCATTTATCCTATCCGTTTATCCCATTTGTTTATCCCAGCCGTTTATCCCATCAGTTTATCCCATCTGTTATCCTAGCCGTTTATCCTACCTGTTTATCCTATCTGTTTATCCTATCTGTTTATCCCATCCGTTTATCCTATCTGTCTATCCTATCTGTCTGTGAACCCATCTATCCATTAAGCCATCCATCAATCCATTCCTCCATCTATCTATCTATCTATCCTGTCTGTTTATCCTATCCGTTTATACTATCCATCTATCCTATCGGTTTATCCCAGCCATCTAACATATCCATCTATCCTATCTGTCTGTCAATCTGTCTATCCATCCGTCTATCTATCATTCAATCCATACGTCAATCCATTCATTCATCTATCTATCTACGTTTCTATTTATCCTATCCGTTTATCCTATCCGTTTATCCCGTTCGTTTATCCCATCCGTTTATCCCATCCATATATCCTATCCGTATATCCTATCCGTTTAACCTACCTGTTTATCCCATCTGTTTATCCTAGCCGTTTATCCTATCTGTTTATCCCATCCGTCTATCCTGTCCGTCTGTCAACCCATATATCCATCAATCCATCTGTCAATCCATTCCTCCATCTATCGATCTATCTATCCTGTCTGTTTATCCTATCCGTTTATACTATCCATCTATCCTATCCTACTGTATATCATATCCATCTATCCTATCTGTCTGCCAATCCGTCTATCCATGCATCCATCTATCTATCTATCTATCTATCTATCTATCTATCTATATGTATGTATATCTTTTGTTTACATGAGTGTATATTATAACCAGTATTTTATTTACATAAATATAAAACAGATTTATATAATATATAGTAAGTTGCCCGTAGATTGGAGGGAAAAGAATAGAATAATATGAAATAGATACAATGTAAGCCCGTGCTACCTGTATAATTAGTTGGAAAGATGCATGAACTATACTGAGATGCAGGAATTGCTGAGTTTCCCAGAATAGAATGTGGTGCAAAGGGAGGAAGTGGCAAAGGACTTGCAGGTGCTGCCCTCTTGTGTAATGTATCTGAATGAGCTGCTTGCAGTGGCCATTCTGAGAACTAAAACTCACCCTGTGGAAGGGAAAATGGCCACCACAATGCAGGCTTTCTGGACCTTGATAGCCTCTAAAACTGATAATAGTAAATTTTCTAATATTGAATTAAACTGAAAATACGTACCGTTGTGCACATCTACAATGGTATCAATGTGTTATGCATATGATAAGAACTTCCAGAGTGGGCTGGTTGAGGCCACAGCATTGGTTGTTTCACCCCTTCAGTAGATTTCAGCACTAAAGCATAATCGCCCTATGCATAGCATAGCATGGGCGATAATAATTATTTAGAGCAGTGAGACATAGGATTAAAGCCCTGGCATCTTTGGCAGCAGTGTAAACACTCAGTCTTATTTACTGTCTAAGCATCATAACATTGGGTGTTCTTGCATCTGTGAAATGCCTTTCGATCCACACCAACTTTGACATGAAAATGCCATTGATGTCGACAAAGGGCCCATGGCCCGGCTCTCAGACTCAAAAAACTATAGCACACTTTTCTGCCTATTAGTTGTGATGATAACAACAGTAGCAGATAGAGTATATCTCTGCATGCATGCTAAAACTTGCCTAAACTTCTCCCTATTGTTCTTTTCAGGGACCGAAATTAAATCACCATGGAATCCGGTATTCTCAGCTGCCCCTCAAAAACTGCTAAATATTTCTTGTTTTTCTTCAATATTATTTTCTGGGTAAGTGTTCATTTTCTTAAATAAGCTATGCATTCTCTCACCCGAACCTTATGTTTTCATACTAAACAATTCTTGATTCGGTTTTGTCTGTTTTCTATAGACATCTCTATGAAACTCTTGTAATTCGCATGCAAAGACTAGCTGAAATATTAAGAACCTTCTTTAATTTACATACAATTAACGAAGGTAGTATGAGTTATAAAACCATCTGAAAATACTATTTTCAGATTTGGGTTCAAATACAGATAAAAGTATATAAATACAAATACAAATACGTTCAATCTATCTAAATACAAATATTTTCAAAATATTGGGCTGTAGGTCTTCTTGAAGAGAGACAAGATATATCAGACAACCAAAGAATCGAAAGACTGCGTAAATATAGAGTGAATGTCAAAACTGTTTAAAACTACTGAAGACTCAGAGGCATGCTTTTCAACTAGATTGGATGCGTGAAGAAACATATTACCATGTACAGTGCCCGATTTAGGCATGTTGTAAGTGTGAGGCCACACAGGCCCGCCACATTTGAGGGGCCCTCACATTTCAAACAATGTCGCTCGCATTCAAATATTGTGCAAAATATTATAAGACAACAAAAGCATTGCAATTGACTGATTTGTGGAGGCCCCCAGACAGGGCAGGGTCTAATGGCCATACCCCAAGTAACATCATAATTTCCATTATGACAGATTTTGGGGGCCCCCAAAACATCTCATCACAGGACCACACACGTAAATCGGGCACTGATTAGTGATTATGTATACAAATGATCGCTTCAAGTGAGAAGTTGTGAAGCAATGATGCTTGTTTTCCATATATTTACTGTTGAATATCTCTTGTAATAATGAAATCTTTTGACAAGATATTTGTTTTGTTTTCATGCTCTGGGCCGCATTTCAAGACTTCATGGTTTCCTTGAAACACAATTTTAAACCATTTTTGATTAATTAAAAATTACTGCAGTTTCAAATTTGACTGACTCAAATATCCTGTTTCTGTACAATATCTAGCTAAAGTTATGGCCAGTTGGACAGAACTTTATGGAAAATCCCTCCTACTGTAACTATATAGCTACACCACTGTAGTTCCGTTTCCAGTCTGCTTGGTTATGTACTATGCACCGTGCATGAGTTTATAACTTCCCCGGAGGCAAAGGGATATAAATCCATTTTATACCTTCCCCTTTTTGTTCTCCTGGAGGGCCTTTGCACTCTACAGAGTGCTACTACCTTGTTTCAATTGAAATTTGAAAACGTAAAAAAATATTTTTAAATGTCTCAAGTGCTTCCATTTCAGATTGCTGGTGGCGTTGTCCTTAGTACGGGGATCTGGGCTTTGGTAGATCATAACGCGTCAAAGATTTTACACATTGCCATTATTGATGGAAATGGCAAATTATTAGAAGCAGCTGGCATCACTTTGATTGTCGTTGGCACTGTAGTTTTATTGACAGGATTTTTGGGATGTTGTGGAGCTTTCGCTGAAAGTCCTAGCATGTTATGTATGGTAAGTATAACTCGACGTGCCAAGGTAATAATAAACTGGGTGTTACACTTTATCACCAGTCACAATTTTTTTAAATGTCTTTAATAGTTAACATTGTGCAATGTGAAACTTAAAATTAAAGAGTCTAAGTAGTATCAGGAAAAATTAAGATCATATTTTGATACAGCTGGGGATATGCACATGGTGAGTTGCAATACAGTCACAGCAAATAATTTGAGGTGTTTTATTGCAATATCATATATATATTTGAAAATATCTTCTCATACTGTGTGATTACATTTTACACCAACCGTAAGCTTTAAACAATTTTATGTGGAGTTACATATTTTGAGTCATTTTCAACTGTGTTATTTCTCATTGCAAGGGTATCAGAATGCAACTGAAACCACATCTTTTGGGTATGTTTTGCCCAAACCAGTGCTTAGCTGCTTAACAACTGTTGTTTGTTTCATTATTATTGTATTGATTGTGTCTTTTTCTTTTTGCAGTATGCTTTTCTAATGGGATTTCTATTATCCTTGCAAGTGATCGCAGGCATTCTGGCTTTGTCTTTCAGGCAAGAAGTAAGTAACCATGTGGTAACATTTACAAGTATGAAAGAGACCTATAATATCACCCAGCGCAACACTCTAAAAAATTTCAGACAAAATTGTTTTTTTAAAATTAAAAATGGTTTTTTGAAAAACAAAATTTCAATGCAAAAAACCAACATGGATTTTTTATCCCATTTTGAATCTAAAAAACCAATTTTGTCCCGACATCTATAGAGTGAAGTGCTCTGCAAGGATTTAAGTACTTACAAACAGGTTTACTGCACAATAACAAATATTTGCACTCAACAATGGAAAACAATTACAATCAACACAAACATGCAATTGCACTTAACAATGACAAACAATTGCCTTCAGCAATGAAAAGCAATTGCACTCAACAATGACTAACAATAATTATTGCTCTTGAGAGTGACCAACAATTGCACTAAACAGAGAAAAACAATTGAAATTAGCGATGACAAACAACTGCACTCAACAATGACAGACAATTTCACTCTGCAATGAAAAAGAATTTCACTAAGCAATGATAATATAAGGAAGTTAAGATGATTTCTGATGTTTATTCCCCGGCTGCTATCCATTCATATTGTCCAAAATTCTGTTGTCAAATGATTTAAAAAAATTTCTGCTCAAACAATTGCACTCAACAAAGAGAAATAATTGAACTCAGCAATGACAGACAATCACACTCAGCAATGACAAACAACTGTACTCAGTAAAGAGAAACACTAAGTTTGTACTCAACAATGACAAACAATTGCACTCAAAAATGACAAGCAATTATTGCACTTAACAATGACAAGCAATTGCGCTCAGCAATGAAAAGAATTGCTCTCAATAATTAAAAATATAAGAAATTGAAGATTCTTGCTAATTTTTATTTGCAGAAGCTATTCACTTACATTTTTCAATATTCAGTTGCTGTGTGATATTTCTCTTTGGTGCAATGGAATTATTTTATTTCCCAGATTCGAAGCAATTTGGTAGATTCCTTGAACATCACAGTTCAAGAAAGATATGGAGTGGATGAAGGAGCAACTGAAGGACTGGACGAAATGCAAAGAATGGTGAGTATTATTAGTACCTTAAAAGTACACTCTAAAAAAACTCAGACAAAATTGATTTTTTAGATTCAAAATGGTTTTTTTGAAAAACCAAATTTCAATGCAAAAAACCAACATGGATTTTTTTAAAAATCCGTGTTGGTTTTGCATTGAAATTTGGTTTTTCAAAAAACCATTTTGAATCTAAAAAACCGATTTTGTCGGTAGTCCATGGCCTGGGGGACATTTGTGTGACCGAGAGAGGGAGAGCGTTTGACTTCATATCCTGTTACTACATAGTCTGGCCTTCAAGAAAAATCAGGGTAGACATCTGGTGGCATGGCAGGTTAGGAGAAATCCAAGATGGCCGCCAACATGGCTGCCGTGATGAGAAAAATGGGTTAAATTGCTCACAGTGACACTACAGACTTGTGTAATACATCAAAATAGGGGTTTTCTGGGCTGCTGAGTCCAACTATGTACAAATGAAACCTCTTGCTGTGTTTTCTTTGGAGATAATCAGGATGGTAGTATAATCAAACCAACATGGCTGCCGTAAATGGAAAGTGCCAAACATTTTGAACAACAAATACTACACAGGCATGTTGTACACCAAAATAGGGGTTTTCTGGGTTGCTGAGTCCAAATATGTACAAATAAAACCTCTTGCTCCTTCCTATTTCCAATACATGGCTGCTACAAAGTTGTCAAACATAAAATGAGTGTATGATACATCAAAGGAGGGTTTTTGGGGTCCAAATATCCATGAATGAAAATGCTTGATATTTCCATTAATCCATATTGAGAAATTCAAGATAGCAGCCAGTAAAAGAACCAGAGTAGACACCTGTCAGAGGTACCTTGTATGGTAGTGACTAATACTCGGACTTACCAGGGGTAGGGTAATTTTATTTCTGAAGACAGGCAAATTTTCAACATTCGCAGGCCAGTGCACAGTTCTTGACTAGTCTAGCAGAATGGAAATACATTACAGGTCGAAATTTCCGCATTACATTTGTTGCGGCAATTCTAGGCCTGTTTAGACTATAAAAATGGCCTGTCAAACTGTGAAAATATGCCCTACCCTTTGTATATGGTCTTCAGCATTATGTCCAGCAAAATCCGTCTCTCATTTCCATTTTAACCTTAAAAAATCCATGAATTTCAGATCGTGGGTCCCCAGAACGTCCTCTTAAAATGGTGGCTTTGTTGATTAAAATGACCCAGCTTTAAGGCATTCTGGGATTGAGTATAATCATTTAAGCAATAATTGTTTTAAGCAGCAAAGCTGACAAGCAACAAAACAGGCAAACTTCAAACAACATATTTGGAACCAATACATAAAAGAACAGCCAACTGCAAATGCTGTAAAAATGCAATTTGCGCATATATGCCTATATTATGATCATAATCTATCCATCCATTAATCTATCAATTATCAATTTATCAATCAATCAAATTTATCAATCAATCAATTAACCAATTTATCTATCTATCTATCTATCTATCTCTCTATCTATCTATCTATCTATCTATCTATCTATCTATCTATCTATCTATCTATCTATTTATCTATCTATCTATCTATCTATCTATCTATTACTATCCATCTATCTACCTATCTATCTATATATCTGTATATCTATCTATCTATCTAGCTATCTATCTATCTGTCTATCTATCTCTATCTATCTATCTATCTATCTATCTATCTATCTATCTATCTATCCGTCTGTCTATCTATCTATCTATCTATCTATCTATCTATCTATCTATCTATCTATCTATCTATCTATCTGTCTGTCTGTCTGTCTATCTGTCTATCTATCTATCTATCTATCTATCTATCTATCTATCTATCTATCTATCTATCTATCTATTTATCTATCTATCTATCTATCTATCTTTTACTTTTGTTTTTGGTTTTTAGAATTAAGCAACCTTCTCAGTGGGTCATTAATTATATATAAATACCTGTTACAATAAATAAACTGCTACACGTTAAGAAAATGCGATCTGAGAAGAGTATTTTTGGTCCCTGTCAGTCACTTCAAAAGCATGCATGCTTGGATGAATGCCCGCCCATGAAATAAAAGTGCAAAATGATTGACAGTGGATTACATGGACTTGGATTAACCAAAAGTTGAAAGCTGTTTATCTTAATCAGCTAGATACTGTGAAAAGCCACCACATACAATTAACAACTTTGAGATTTTAAAATACTTAAACAATGACAAATATTCAATCACCCAGAACGGGTCACTGACAGTTTGTAATCCTCTTAAAACATAGATTAGACAATAATTAAAGAAGTTGACATGCAATATTGGTCAAGAAAATTCAATGTCTCCAAGAAATTTGGATGCAATTCTTTAAAATGGATTTACCAAGCATTGACAATGTATGGGAATGGTAAAGGAATGTCTACACAACGTGCTTTGAAGGCCCAGAAGTGGAGGTATTTAATTGATTTCATATTAACAGTGTTTGAAGTTGTTGTTTTGATAATTTCGAAGACATTTCTCCCCCGTTTGCAATGGGCAACTCCTTGACTCTATACCCAAGTCCCTTGGCATAGAGTCAAGTTTTTGACTAGTTCTTGACAACGTTTTGCGGCACAATTTCAATCAAGCCTTGATGTTTCAATAATATTCTCCAGAATTATTGTTGGCAATTTCTGTTCCCTTGAAAGAATGTGTCCTAAATTTGGCTGTATTCCAGCAATCCCATTCCCCATTCCCAATGCGTTTCAACTATAAGGCTGGCTTGTATACAGTAAGTTTCAGGAAGCATTGATCATACAAATGTTGGTCTCTTGAAAAGAAGGTATGTACTGTCTCGCACAGTTGTGGCACAGCAAAAGGATACTGTACAGCAGAATTGCCAAGAATCTTTAGGTGGATGGCCTAAGTGTTGTGTATAGTTCCAAAATGGCAAGTTGATAAAATATCAAAATATCAAATTTATCCCACTCTGCAATTCACTATAATCCTATAATTCCCAACCAGGAAGCTTAATGAAGTTGCAATTTCATGCAAAAGGAGTAAAATCTCTATTGGGTCTCGCAAGAAAAATTCTGAACATTTCACATTTGTAATTTTTCATTGTACTTTTTTTTTGCTTTACAGTATCAAAGGTCATTGTATTCTATGTATAGCACTGGGTTGTCTTATAAAATCATTTATTTGCCATCATTTAAGACTGAATGCAGAACTACATGCCTGTTTGATAGCCATGAAGAAGGTCATAGAGCCCTTATTTTGATTTGACACCCCTCTAGTGTCAGTGTTAGCAAATTACCCATTTTTCCTTTCAGACCATCTTTAATGTTTAAAGCATAATCTCATTCCACTTGATGTCATAGAATTATGTGAAGTCAGTCATACAACACTCTTCATAGCTGTCAAACAGGCATAGTCCTGCATTTAGTGTTAAATAATGGCAGGTGGGTGGCAGAGTGGTTCAGGTGCCTGCCTGCTTCGCTGAAGATCATGTTGAGGACTCACACTCTCCTTTCCTTCTCATCAATCAACCCTGAATTGGGCTTAGAGGGCTGCACTTACCAAGTCTATCTATCTATCTATCTATCTATCTATCTATCTATCTACCTATCGTACAAACACAGCTGTATTGCCACTTGAAATAGCAAGTTTGGTGAATCACATAAGTTTACTGCTAGCATGTGCAACATGCATTAAATAAAGATGTTTTTCCAGGACTTCATTGCAGCCACACTGGTAGCTGTATTGAATTTCCCAAGATGCAAAAGAACAGTAGTTTTATGCATGCATGTTTGCCGGTACAGTGTTTGTACAAGCGACATATTGGCTTTTTTTCAGGACTTCACGGCAGTCTAATGCCCCAGTCTCACGGCACGTTACGGAGAACTTTTTACCACTGAGGGGCAGCTTGAGTTGAATTCTAGGAAAAAAATGACCATCACGGCGACATACAATGTTTATAAAACCATTACATAATTAATTAAAAGCATATCACTGCGGGGTTCTTTTTGTTCACTGCGGAGAAGAAAAGTTGTACGCCGTCCCCAAAAGTTCGCCGGGGGAAAGGAATTTCCTCCTCCTGAAGGATACTTTTATATCGCCCCGAGATATAAAAAGTACCCCTCAGGGAACCTATAACTGCCCCTCAGTGAACCTATTTCACCGCGGCGGGATGTCAAAAACTGCCGGCGAGGCTTCAAATGTCCTCCCAGGGGCAGGAAAGGTCCCCACAGGGGCAGGAAAGGTCCCCGCGGGGGCAGGAGAGGTCCCCTCAGCGGCAGGGGATGTCCTAATATCCCGGCGGAGATGTTTTTGAGGCGTTCTCACTGAAAAAATCCACGCCGGACATCCAAAAATTAAGAAAATTTTGGGCTCTGCTCCGCCGTCATGTAAAAAAAGTTTGTACCTGTTGAATTTCTTCTAACCTGCCATGCCGCCAGATGTCTACCCTGATTTTTCTTGAAGGCCAGACTATGTAGTAGTAACAGAATATGAAGTCAAACGCTCTCCCTCTCTCGGTCACACAAATGTCCACCAGGCCATGGACTACCGACATTTTTTAGAGTGTAGTACCATCCAAGCAGCTATACATGGTGTTTCACCATAGGCACAAAATGGGTTCAGTGGGATTGTGGTTTTAAAAGAATGTCAACCCCTTGACTGCTGAGTCAGGGGTGCCAATTGATGTGGGGGTTTTAACACATAGAATATAGAAAAGGCCATATTGCTAGATCTGGCAGAAACTCTCTGCCCAGGGGAAAACAATAGATTTGGGAACTTAAAGTTAACTAACTTGTCACCAAACACATTTGGGTGTGTGGCTTCTTTGAGGTGAACTCTCAAAACAGTATTTTTGGTCAGTAAATGCCATGAGTTAAAAGAGAAGAATTTAATGTACCTTGTCCTATTGTGTGACAAACCTGCTCCAGTGGAACAAATCTGCTACCCCTTTTTGGGGCCCCAAACAAGATGTCTCATGTCATGTGGTTGGCTCCACTCTGCCTCTTGAAACCAGTAATGGTTGCAGCACACCCGATAAACTCCAGTTTCTCAGTGGTATTTTAACTTTAACTCATCTAAAAAGGCCTTTTTTGGGACAAATTGAAACATACATGTTTGATATAAGTGAATAGCTATTAATGTATAATGTTTAAAATTCGGAAATAGCAAAATAGAGAGTAAGACATTTCTTTTCAAGTTGTAAAGAGCCATTTTAGTACAGTTGGATAGATTTTACAGCTGTAGCTGCTTGGTTGGTACTGCTTATGGGGTACTGGTATTATCACACCTAAAGAGACATTGAATGCTCTGAGTGATATCACTGTCTCTTTCTAAACAGTTCAACAAAAATAAGTCCCCTTTACGAAAACATGAATGTGTCAAAGACCTCTTCTCCGATTTATGTGAAACTTGGCCAGTAGTTGGTGCTGGGGTATGCTTACTCTAGGGCTTCTTGCTCAGCCAGGAATAATGCCACTGAGCTATAAATACACACATCTAAAGTCGATATGCCAGGCTCTATTCAGCCAACTGTCATAAAAATCAGCAATGGAATCTTTGAAATATTCAGGTTTATCCACAGGGGGGGGGGCTTATTTTTGCTGAACAGTTTGTTTATGATGATGAGAAGTTATGTGCACCAATTCCTAAAACTGCTGGAACAACAGTGTTTAATTTACAATAAAAATAATTGGTTGATTCTTAATAGAAACTAACAGAGCCGGGAGACCTCTCCAAGGTCCAATGATGTACTGCTATTGAGAGGCCTCCCAGCTTGGAATTAACAAAATAACAATGTGTATATTAAGTTCAAACTTGGTGGCCTCTCAATAGCGGTACTTCATTGGACCTTCGAGAGGTCTCCCAGCTGCATTACAGTTTCTATTTACAGTCAACACATTCTGTTTATTGTAACTTGAACACTGTAACCAATTACTAAACATACATATCTGGAGCTGATAAATGATTTTGAAATTGAAATTGGATTAAAATGAGAAAAAAAGTATATATATGCTTTTTCAATGTTTTGTTTTTTGTCTTAAGCTCAGGTGTTGTGGAGCACGGGATGGACCTGAGGAGTGGCAATCAAGCATATGGAGACAGAACTCAACTACCGTAAGTACATGTAATGAAGTTTTTCAGGATAAGGGAACTTAGCTGGCTACTAAGAACTTATGTCCATCAAGGCTTAGCGGAGGTCATTAAGAGGGGGTAATCGAACCGTTTTATGCGAGTTTTTTTAAAAATCTTATTGAATATGTGTGCAAACATATGTTTCGTTTGAGCAAACCTGCAGTGTGATTATTATGTAATGCATTGCAGAAATCATAATATAGGCATTTAAGGGGACATTCTTAGTAGCCACCTTAGTTCCCTTATCCTGAAAAGCTTCAACAGTAAAGAGTACATGAATATGTGACATAACTATTTTAGAGTTTCTTTTCAAGGAGCCTTCATGATGATTCTGTGATCGGTAGTCCAAAAATCTGAATTTCCCTTATTTGAACCTTAGTTTTTTTAATCTATGGAACACAGATGGAAGCTAATATAGGCCTAAATATCATGCCAACATCTGAGTGAAATTGATTCATATATGATGTAGACATCATACAAGGTCAGAGAAGTTTGAAGTTATTGCCCCTTGGCTGACGGTAAAATTATCAATGTTAGCATATCTATCAGTGACTTTTGTCAAATATCGTTGTTATTGCTTGTATAATTATTTATAACAGAATGTAATTAAATGTACTTTTTGTACAAAATACAGCTTTTAGGTTTCTTCCTCAAGAGCGTTCCATATATTTCTGAAATGATGTAATGGGTTTTTTTTTGTATAATTGTATAATATACGGTACAAGCTCTACGTGTCTTTTCTAGACTGTCCCACATATTTCTGAAACAATGTGAAGTATTTTTCAAAATTTTTGTACATACTGCAGTATATTTTGTGCATGCCTACGGTTCTTGTGTTTCTCTTTTAGAGTGTCCCAGTGACTTGCTGTGTTTTGAAGAACCAAGAGAAACTGAATAAGGAACCTGAGCCAGTAGATGCTGCCCTTTGCGACAGATATGGGGAGAATATGCCTGCCGACAAAACCGAAGCCAGCAAATACATATTCATACAGGTATGAATAAAAGTGAAACTATACACTGGCAAGCCTGTATGTTACATTTATCATAAATGAAGTATCATTTTAATGACCTTGTTAAACAGTATTTTATATTTTTAATTTCAAGCAATTACTGCATAAAGCCGACTGACACCGAATTTATGGTTTCTAACGAACAGTTGTTCACACCTTCCCAGCTAATCCTGGGGTTTACTCAGTGTAGGAAATGTAGTATAAAAGTGAGAACCGAGTCGGATTGATCCAATGTTTTAATGTGACATTGAGATTTATTGAAGGATTAAACAATCAGTAAAGGTGCTGTTTTGTTTCTGTGATACACCCAAAAAATTAAACATTCTCTGGTACCTCCTACATTTGATATCCTATGAAATAAATCTAATAAGAATCTTAATATCAATTTCTCTGTATTTCCAGGGGTGCGAACCGGGTTTAAATGACTGGATCTATCAAAATGCCGGAAGAGTTATTGGTGTAGCATTTGGTTTCGGTGCAATACAGGTATGAAATAAAATCCAGTAATCATCAGAATCACAAACCATTTCAAGTACCAGTGAATCTGCATTGATTCAGTCCACTGACTGGTCCACCCCAACTGGTTACATGAGGAGGAAGTGTAGATGCTTCCCCATTTAGAAACAGTTACTAAGCTAGATGACTGAATTATGTATTAGTTAGACAAAAATTTTGAGGTTTCTAAATTTTTTAAAAGTCTATTCCAACCGAAAAGTCACAACAAAGAATTGAAAAATGAAGTAAGTTGTTTTTTATTGTAAAATGTTGGTGTTGAGTAGTAATGCAGATCTGGAAGGGAGGGTGGGGGAGGTAGGGGGTTCAACTGCCCAGGTCGCAGTCAACACATGGTCAGTATTTGTTTTTGCGCTCTTTCGAATGGAAAAATTGATTCATTTATATTTATGTCTTCAGCTTGTTGGTGTCATCATGGCCTGCTGTCTCCGAAAAAGCATCAACAATTCGTACAAATATTTATAAGCTACAACTCCTTCCACAACTCTCTTTCTCCTTTGAGAATGAAATTTTGATTGCATTTATTTAAAAAAAACAACAAACAACTGTGATTTGCTTGTATAAATTTAGCAATTGGTGGGTATGATTCATGGAAGCCTCTTGTTTTATAACTGTTATCTGTTGCTGAATATGCTGATGATGTTTGTGCCAATGTGCATTATGTTCTCCTCATTGTATTTTTGCTATAACTCAATGTTGAAAAGACATCTAATATATGTTGTCAAACCCAACAAAGAAAAGTAAGAAATACCCGTATACCTTTTGTCTTAATTTACACAAAGTTTTAGACGGACACCCAACTAACGTTCCATTTCGTCTGTTTCACACTAACCTTTTTTTTCAGTTTGGGGTGTTTCTTGATCTGCATATGTTTTTTGATCTTCCAAATTGCATGTACAGAGTATCGTCAGTCAGATGAGGTCAGAATATCTACAAGGATTAGGACTTCTTGTCGTGAAGAGTAAATATCCTTAATGAGTATTTCTGCTTGGCAGTGGCGTCAAACATGTAAATAATTAATAATTTTGGGTAGGTGTCTCAATGTTCATTGTCTCTCCATTTGATACATTGTTGAAAAATAACACAATTTTCATCTTGTTTTGATGTCAAATTGTGAAGCAATGCAATGAACTTGAGTTCCGTGAAAAAATTTAATGTGATTGTCAAGATTTTGAACATCATTCACTTTTTAAAATGCATAATTGTATGCTCTTAGAGTCATCTCTGAATAAAATTGTGAATTAAAACCGGGTCGTCTTTGTGTCATGTGTCATTTATGTTTTACTCACTCTGTCACTGTGTACATTACCATCTTCTTTCAGCTCCCATTGTTCTCAGCAATTTATCACATCCTTAATGTGCTGCTTAAAAGTAAGTGCAACAGTTGACGTTCAGCATTGTCTATCAAGATTGATTATAATTTATTGTAGTAAGATTGATTATAATTTATTGTTTAAAAAAATTACACTTTCATCACTTAAATCACCTTTGCGAATGCACTAAAGTGTCAGAAACTGTATCACTACGACTGCTTACTTGTGACGCATTGAAGGCATGTTTGTTTTTGATATCTAGTTCATTGCCTTATCACATCATACTGTTTCCTTCAAAAGGACGGCATCTATCTGATGCAAAGTAAGCCTTGAGTCTTGGTCTCTCTGACATTCTGTCCTTGAAAGCTTTCAGCAGAGGAATTGAGTCCAACTTCTCCCAGGGTTCAGGGAACTGGCTCGCTGCAGCTCGGAGAACGTGGTGGAGGGCCAGGTCTACGTATGTCAACTTGTCACCAACTACAAATCTGTAAATTAAAGAAAACAACACAGAATGATTCATGGCAGCTACAAATCTACCAGAGATTCAAGATACACAATTTTATTTAATGTTTGGTCAACAATGAATAACAATGACTTTATCATGGAATTAAGTCCAGGTACCATAACAACACAAGTAAATAAGAAAAAGATATGACACAACAGTTAGAATAAATCTATGCCATCAAAATGGCTAAGACAAAAATTAAATCCTGTATTATGGAGGCACCTTAAAATAGAAGCTGTGTTCATAGACCTTCAAATGATAAAAAGAGGTCTTGCAATTGAGAAATGAAAAATAATTGCAGTTCAATTATGTTCGATGTTGTGAGCTAATATTAAAAAAGACAAAAAATAATAATTTGATAGAGAGAATTTTCTTCCGGGCTCTAAAAACATGTTATATTTTTAGTGCTAGGCATTTTTTTTTGGGGGGGGGAGGAGTGTCACTGATTCGATCAGTTACTGTCAATCACCTTTTTGAATGTCAAAAAATTGTCAGATGAGCAGATTGGTCTAATCAGGTTATTTTTGAGAACTAATATAAAAGGAGGTCCTACTTAAAAAGAATATAAAAAATCAACATCAAGGCATGTTCAAACATCTGCATATATCAAAATATAAGGGTGACCGTGAAGACATTGAGTAACAGCGAGGTCAAAATTAATCTCTGAAGATATTGATATAGGCCCTTCTGCGGGACAGAGTTTACTTGCTCATAAAATTGGATCCATAATTATGTGCTTGTTTGCAAATATCGGTACACCCCAGAACCAGTGCACGCGAAAGCATATTGACTTTGGTGAGACATTTTGTCTGACGGAGAGAGAGTCCGGTCAGACAAATTAATGTTTTGTCAGACAACATAGACAACATAATAAATTTAATCAATAATTTTCCAAATGGTTAAAATTAATTTTAATGGAATATTATTCTTTGATTTTTAAAGGTGGTTTTGCGACATTGCAATTAAGTTTTCTTGAGGTGTTACAATACAATTCAACATCAGAGAGGACCACTTAATATGACTATTTCCTGTGGAGATTTTATGCCAGTAAATTTGTCTGACCTGAATTTGAGAATGGTCAGACATTTGCAAAAAGTTCCAGTAATGTCTGACATGGCTGACCATTATCGCACGCACTGCCCAGAACCCTCAATGACTCCCCAGTAGGTCTACTCACCAGCTGCTACCGAAAGCTGGAAATGTTTAACGAATAATTCCAACACCAGCACAAACATTAGATAACTTTGGTTTCAATACAATATAGCAAAACCTGCTTTCTGTTTAAATTTTGTGGGCAGTGTACTTATCAATATCATAATTGTCAATCTTATTTTGTTACCTGCAATAACTTTAAAATAATTAATGATAATGTCTCACCCTTTGCCTCCATTATTCTGTGCCAAAGCAGATTCAAAATAATTGAGCCACTTGGAAAACCTGTCTTTGATGAACCATTCAATATATGGTTTTGTTTCTTCCTTTTGAGTATAATAGGATTCCACAAAACCTCTGCCATGGAAGACAAGGCGACCTGGAAATATATTATATTTTAGAATATAAATGATAAATATTGTTGTTAGCGAGACAAGGACTATTGCTATATCAACTGTCAACTGTGCATCGATCTGTGGTCTTATGGCTCAGGGCTTTAAAAATGTTTGGAATATCTGCAATGTAAATGATTTTAAATATGCAGCTGTACCACGATTGAAAATCATAATATATATGATAAAACATGTTCTATTTAACCATTACTAAACGACGCAAACATGTAATGACAATGAGTGAATTGGATTTGTGATGCCTTGTTTCTTCATCTGAGAAAGGGGCAAAAGGAGATTCATTCACAAACAACTCTTCCAATAATAGTTATGCATTAGCATGATTACTGAATTTTGTAACAAGACTTCAGAGCAGAGATTGGACCTACTATATAATTATACATAATTATACATTCAAAACCCAAATTATATTACATAACAACATCTTCATATTTTCACAGAAAGATACTTTTAGAGGGATTAATCTTTCTATTGGAAATTTGCTTTCAAAAGACAATTCCGGTATAGTCTGTTTTCTGTTATCCAATGAAATAACTGCAAAAATTTAAATACTACAAACCTTCGGCAATGAATTTATGGATGGTTGAATTAATCTGCTCTGCATGCCATTCTTAATCTTAGTATATCATAGTGCTTATGTCAGCACTGACCTTCAGCAAAGAAGTCGTGGATGGTTGTATTAATCTGCTCCGCATGCCATGTGTCCTCCTCCTTCTCTGGCCACATTCCGAATTCTTTACCGAGGAATCTGCAGATGACTGGAGTTTGACCAATGATCAAATCACCTGGACAAATTTATAACATACAATGTAACATACAATTCCCTGTCATAGTGGTTAAGTACTTAGTTAATTAGTAGAAGCCATAGGTGCAGTTGTAATAATGTAGAAGAAAAACGTGGCATCAGGAATAATTTTTTTCATTAAGAAGTTATGCTCTTCATAGCAATTTCAAATGTGATTTTTTGTTTACTAATTTGAACTCTATTTCGAAAACACCAGAGTTTCGACTTGCCTTTTTTGACAACAGGGGGCGCAAAAGCTGGGAAACCGCCAAGACCATTTTCCCTGACTTCTTTAACGATTTCAATGGGATCACTGACATCTTTATAACGCACTCCTGCTTCTTCAAACATGACTCGGATAAATTCACCCCTTCCGGCCAGGGGCCCATAGTACAGGGTGTACTCAGCCATTTTTTATTTCTGGAAAATACAGCTAGACAGACAGACAGATTTAGTTTGTTTTGAACTAACAAATGAAGATGAAATTTAATAATGAATATACAAACGTAAGGATTTTTAAACTAACACAGAATCAAATTAGGTACAATGTACAATGTACATCTGGTGCACGCTGCTAGGATGGAGTAACATATAATTTATGGGTTTGATGGTTTACTTCAAGATGGGCACAATACAAAAACTCATCTTTTTTGTCAACTATAATATAATTACCATTATACATTTTTGATTTCATATCATATACTATACAAGTCACCATAAAGGGTTCTCAGTGTTACATAATAATGTTAGACAACAATTTAGACCATTCTATCGATGAATTTTTCTGTCACAGTGCACTGAAAAATGGGGTTGTGTAAAACAGACAAAATGAACTTTAGTTGGAATCTGTCCAAAATGTTGTTTCTGATTATCAGACAATATTTTTAATGCAACATAGACAAGGAAGTTGTCCATCGTGATTAATGTTTTGCATGATTACATTAAGGAAATATAAAAGATATGCGTACATTTTGTCTGAATTTGCACAAAATTTTGGACGGACACCAGCTAACATTCATTTTGTGTGCTTCACACAAACCTTTTTCTCAATGCGTATGTCAGAATCCAGAAAGACATGTCTAACTAATACAATGTCATGTACCTAGTAGTGCATCTCAAAGATAGTTTAAATGTTGCATTTCTGAATTATCACAGGCTGTGTTAATAAATGAAAATCCAGTACACGGAAGGCATTATGCTATTAAGCTGGGCTTATATTACACATGTTGCTTCATGTTATACTGAGATCTGAGGGATTGGAAGACTGATCAGATGAACAATAATATATATTAAAACATTACATTACCTTTTTGGCTTGACTATACAGCTCTATTGCTTTACTGACTTGTGTCACATAATCCTATATACTCACCGACCATGTCCCAGAAAATAGATAGTGAGTCTGTGATATGATAATATGCCATTCCAGAAAATAAGCTGCTCACACTTAAAAAGCACACCTCTTAACACTGATTAAAAACTAGCTTCTAATTAAAGTATGACCTCGAAATCTTGTACTGATGCTACTGAAAACCCATGCCTTGGGTCTGGAAAGTGTCAC
The DNA here is from genome assembly GCA_026936325.1 of Platynereis dumerilii. Lineage (NCBI taxonomy): Eukaryota > Metazoa > Annelida > Polychaeta > Phyllodocida > Nereididae > Platynereis > Platynereis dumerilii. Next base: position 7,367,578 of record JAPTHN010000010.1, on the reverse strand, counting down.
TGGAAAGCTTTGAGAATCGGCTGCATCAGGCCACATTTTGAGAGATAGTCCAGTAAATCCATGGTTTGACCCACCACAAATTGCAAAAGTTTTGATCTATACATTTTCTGAATCCTTGGATGTCTGGCTTTAACATACTAAAAGTCTACTCAGATATTCCCGTGCGAACCCTGTTTCCTGAGGGGTTAAAGATAGCTCCCTAGCTAATACCGTTTTCGCTGAATAAAACTGCACTAAAGAGATAGAATGGCCTGTAGAGTAGTCTTGAGTCCAATGAACATATATAATTTGCATACCATCTTGTAGGCAAGCAAAATATCTTTCATTTAAGCAATATTTCAACTCTGGGAAAGAAGATGGGACTGACTTATGACTGTTTCTCTCCGATATTGCGAAAAAGTATGTAGTCCGGGGGCCAGGGGACCCCCCCCCCTGCACCCCCCAGGAATGTATGAGTGTGGTACCAAATGTTCCTTAGAATGTCCTTTTTCAAATTAAAGATGTTCACAAGAAAAAATTTGGGATGAACTACCTCATTTGCATAAAAACAAAGTGGCCGCCACCGAGCTGCCGAAAATGTAAAAAATGCCTATCTCCGCTCCTAATTGAGTTATCAGAGCGCTTTAAAAGACCAGACAGGGGTTTTTTGCATGAGGAATTGAACTATACACTTAGTTTCCTCCTTTCTTGACTTTGTGGCCTTAGAATTTTATATCCTTTCAGAAGAAGAGCTCTCGCAACATTCTCCGCCTTCTTGTCAATTTCAGTCACTTTTGTTTCTTTTAGTGGACCAGCCAATACATGATTATAAACTGTTAATACATTCATAACCAATCAGCATGGATTAATGTCAGCTTTCATTTGGCACCTTGGTTTCCTTGTTACTACTACTGTCAGCCCTCCAAAAGCTATATAGATATTGCTGTCATTATCGAAAATCTCGGAAACACAAATTCCTCCCATGTATTTTCAGTTCCACCTGTCCTAATGACTAGATACCTCACTCCTAACCTATCAAAATGGATATGGGCAAGGCTTCGGTGTCATGACATTTTTGGTTACATCATAAGACCTCAAAATTCAACATTTTTGCAATTTAAAGTAGCAAATATCAATTTTGTTTTTGCATGATGCCAATAATTATAGAATTGGGCATTTTTTCACATCGTCACTTTGGCTGAACATGTACTGGAAGAGAAGTAAAATTAAAATTTAGCAATATTTTTTGTGATGTAACGAGGACACAAATTTCAACTTAAAAACATATTTTTTAGTATAAATAAAATTATAATATTACAAATTAGCGTCTGAATGAGGTCCCCGCGAAGCTTATCTACCAGGTGGCGCTGTGACGCAACTCAGTCCCAGAACTTGACCCAGTTTCGCGCTCAGTGTCACTGCATATTGTAAACAATGACTGCAAGGTCTGCCACGGCTGAATGAGGTGCACAGACACGCACAATAAGCCTTGCTATACTGTACATACAACAGGAACAAGTCTAGAATGTATTGGGAAACTTACTAGGAGTTGATTTAAATCGTAATGATCAGTAAATTTGATCCCTGAGCCTCACAATCTCTCACAGGCTCAGGTATCCAACACCACTTGTATCCACGGCCTCTCCTCTCCCTGTAGCTTGGGGCTGCAGGCCCAGAACTGACAAGCTGGCTTTGCTGGCTGTCACTTTGCTCTGCTAATAATAAGCCTTGACCACCAACTCAGCCTAGGTACACTATGAATGAAAAAATCGCTGCAGGAATGGCATTCTTGCCATAATTTTCCAGGCCTAATTTCATAGAAAATATTATGATGCTGATCCATGCTGATAAATTCCTGTGCAGGCCTAACTATAGGGCCTACTCACTCAATAAACAAGCTTCCAGAGCTTTCTAAAAAATAGCACATACCTGGCTAGAAGATAAATTTGCACTCCTCCCCTACTACTTTGCACATTATTGTAATATTGAAGCTATCAAAGCCTTATTTTAAATTTATCCGATGTTGTAGAATCAATTTCTTGGATGTGCTAAATAGGCCTAGCCTCAGGGTGTTGTGGAATACAAGAACATGTCATTCACTATGACTCCCATAACTGATGTAACATCTAAATATATATTGTAATTTTACAATTGTGACACTTTTTGAAATTTACTGAAGAAATTGGGAGCCATCCTTGCACTGTGCACTAACGAGAGGGGTACCCTCGCCATCAGAGCAGCCATTACAACACTCGATTCAAAGTAATTTTCTGTCATCCTGAGATTATTTCGGCAAATCCAAATCCCATATTTATCAAACATGTAGTTTTAATGTTAAGCTAACCATTGGGCAAGCAATCCACGTGTGATAGGTCACAGAATTATCAGATTTTGGATTTGAAATACATCGTAAGGGCGAGGGTAACCATGAAAGCCTGTCGAGGGTACCACCATTTCCAATAATTGTCATGGTGAGGGTACCACCTGAAATAATGGCTCTATAAATATTTCGTTTTTGTTGTTACAGTAATTCAATTAGTATGAGTTTCTGTAATATTGCAGAAAATCGTAGCAAATGCAGTTCATCTGATTGGTTGAGGGACTGAATTACATTGCATAAAACTAATTTGAATACCATAAAAGCTCATAAAACCGTATATGGAGTCCTATGACATGTTTGATGGTGTTAGTTTTTTCCTACTAATCTTACAACTGACTAAACTCAGCTGTTCACTGAAGCCAAATTGTTCATTTTTCATGGTTGCCTAGTGCTTACGTTCAACATAGTGATTTAGAGGACATTTTATTGTACATGGACCAATCAGACAGGCTCAAAATGCTAGACAGTGATAAAATATCCATAGCAACTCATATGTACTAAGTGTGACATAAACAGCAATTATGATGTTATCAGACAGATAAGACTGGTAAGAAAGAAAAAAATAGATAGATAGATAGATAGATAGATAGATAGATAGATAGATATATAGATATATAGATAGATAGATAGATAGATAGATACTATCACAGTTACATACATACACACCATACATGCATACATAGGCATATGGAATGGCCATTTGGGGGGGGGTCCTGTCACTATTTTGCTCTGATTTTTTTAACATGTTACGTATGAATGTGACCGGGGTAGTTGATCTGCCCTGATTTTGGTTAGAATTTGCTCTGACTTGCTATTTGCTGCAGCCCCCTGGCCCCCACTGATTGCACCTATGGATTGACAGATAGAGTAATATAGATAGATAGATAGATAGATAGATAGATAGATATAGATAGAGATAGATAGATAGATGGATAGATGGATAGATGGATAGATGGATTGATAGATTGATAGATGATTACTTAATCTGACTCTTTAATTTTCATTCAGTTTATCAGTCATGTTTCTCTCAATTTACTTTCATAAATAATATTGAGACAGATCCCATTTTGATTTTACAATAGGCCTACCACGCATCAGATCGCCTGTGTTTGGTCATCATAATTTTATAGGCCACAGTGGCATAACTAGGGGGTCTCAAGCGGGGAGGCACCTGGGGGGTGGGGGGCACAGGTTCAATATGGGGAGGGGCACACGCTCCCCCCCTCCCGTGGCCCCCATAGGGACGCCACTGATAGGCCAACACATATGAAAAGCTTATAACAAGCATGTTATTGTCACAGGGGGGGAGCACATGCCCATAAAAAACATGCAAAATAGACTCAAATACAGGAAGAAGCCATAACCACTTTTAGAGAGTTTCACTGTGGATGGTATTACTTTGAAGAAGGGCACTTTGAACTCTCTTGGATTTGAAAACTGTAGCCTGACTCATGTCCTCTCTGTCTGTGAGCAACCTCTCCACCATCTAAGCAAACATACATACAGAAACATAAACGTTAACACTAAATTCAATTGTGATTATGTGCCTTGCTAATTACGGATTATAAGAAAAAGTTTGACTCTCAGTTTAATGTATGTGAGTTGGGAGGTTTAATAAAGGTTTTAGCAATGGTGAATTTCTTACTTTTCAAAGCATTATGTGGGTCTCACTGTGCATATAGTCATCTATCTAACTATACATATACAAATTAATGTAGTTAAAGCAACAATTTGAGACTTCCACAGTGGGGCAATACAATGCAGTGGGCCGTTTTTACCTTACCTGTGAGTGAGAGTTGGTCAATTAATTTGAATATTTTCCTATATTGATAGGGCATGCGATTATGTTCTTGATTGGAATCCCTGATTGCTAACTTCTGAATTGCAATCATGTGTCAGCACATGCTGTGATCTTCCACAACAAAGAGCAAATTAATTAGCTGATTCATTGGCTTTTTTTTTACTCTGTACCCATTTGTTTTTATTTGTAGACATACCAAAATATGTTAAATACACATTGTACTAACTTCCACATTTGGGCAGAATGGGTAAGCCAATTATTGTGCAACTGTTTTCTTGTTAGGGGTTAATTAATTTTAAGAGTCTCCTTTTTTGACAGGGTATTGCAATTGTGTTCTTGATTGGAGTTCCTGATTGGTATAATTACTTCAGAAGTGCAATCATGTGTCAGTACATGATGTTATCTATTGATAAGCTGATTCATTGCTTTTTCCTCAAGACTGTTTGCGCAGATTGCTCTGATTGCTCTGTTAATATCTTGCATTACCCTCGCCAATCCTTTTTTTGTGGTTACCCTCGCCAACCGGAAGTGACCCTCGCCCAAAACCTGCAGTACCCTCGCCACTTCCGGGCTGGTACCCTCGCCATTTAGGTTGGTACCCTCGCCATTTTAGGTTGGTACCCTCGCCAAAATGCTGGTACCCTCGCCCTGCCAATTTTCGTTTTTTGCGGTACCCTCACCTCGAGTGAATTCGAATTTCATAAATATCTTACTTCATCTTGCATGTTTGGGTCTGGCACTTGGTGCTGATTCATTCCACAAGCCATGTAACCTATCTTAACAATTTAAGGACCTCCACACCCCTTACATTTTTTGTAATTTCACTTTGAAATCACGAAGTGAGAGGTGTAATTGCTGCCCTGATGGCGAGGGTACCCCCCTCGTTAGTGCACAGTGCCTTGTACTATCCTCCAGAACTCCTATCCAGAAAATTTTTAAAGATTTTAAATAAGACCAACAGAACAAGTTGTATATCTTTGATCTAATATTTAAGAAATGACATAACTGTGAATTTCTTACATCATAATGTGAGTATGTAGTTTTTTTTAAAGACAAAATTAAAATTAAAAGGGAAGTAACAGATATGAATCAGCTTAAAATTAATTCTAATTAATTAGAACGATTATTAGGAGTCCGGTAGTCCCCAAGCCTTGAGTGCCCTGGGAATCAGGGGTGCCGGCAGGAAATGAGGGCGGCAGGAGCGGTCGTCGAGAAAGGGAAAATAAAATTCGCGCGACAAAAATTTACCACAAATGATTTTGAATAAAAAATTAAAAATTTTCGCCTAAATTCACTTTCAATTACCGCCAAATAATGCTTTTTCTTTGAGATCAAAAGGGCAACCTTGCCCCCTCCCCCTGCCCCTCCTGGCCAAGGGCAGGAGGGGCAAATGCCCCTCCTGTCCCCCTGTTACGGCACCCTTGCTGGGAATGTACTGTGAAATTTGGTGAGACATTGTGTATAACTTGAGATAATTACTGGATCTTTTCATTTTATTTGTAAGAAAGAAGAATAAAAGCTCAAGAGAGTTTGAAGTGTGGAGCTGTCTGCTAATTTAGGATATATACTTCCACAGAAAGGAGTTTTGACAAATTTGAGATCATGGATGAATATGAAAAAACAAATGATATAAAGCAGAAATATATTTTGTCCGTTGACACTAAAGTGTATTATTCACAATTTCGCATGTGATTTATATTGTGCCAACAAGTGCTGCGCTCACTCCTCCCATCTCTGAATATCTCACTCTCCCTGTCAGACATTTTTTCTCCCGCCTCTATCTGCCTCTGAATCGTCCCTCTCTCTACTCCCCTGCTTATGCACGGGCTCCAGGGATCCTGTCGGTTGGGGCCTGGGAGAGGGGGGCACTGCCATTGAAGTCCTACTACATATGCGCTGCTCAAAAAATAGGGTTTTAATGAGGATTTCCAGACCATATATATAGGGTCATTTTTTCAGGCAAGAGAGACTGACCTTAGGGTAGGGGAAGAGGGGGTGAAAAGTCACAGGGGTAAAAAGTCACAGGGGTAAAAAGTCACAGGCCTTTTTGACCAACTTGCAGTGACCTAATTTTTTAGCTTAAATCTTTATTTGGGACGCTTTTATAAGAAGGTCTGCAGGTAATATGAAAATTATGCTCATTATGCAAAGTGGGTTTTTACCCACCTCATGCATTTTTGGTGTCCCAAACAGGTTTTATGGATTCTGAACTTTCTCTACTAATGTCTGGTTGGTCACCAAGTTGCCATGTTCCTGTGTTGAATTAAAAAAACAGCTGAGGGGTGAAATGTCACAGTGTGACATCTACCCCGACACCAGGGGTGCCGGAAGGAAAGGAGGGCAGCAGGGGCATTCGGGCGAGAAAGGGCAAATCTAATTCACGTGACAAAAATTTGATGTAGTGTCAATAATAATTGTGAATTAATAATTCAATTTTTTGGCCTAAATCACTCTAAATTAAGGCCCAATAATGTTTTTTCTTTGACATGAGAAGGGCAACCTTGCCCCCTTTGCCCCTCCTGCCTCCCCTGTTCCGGCACCCTTGCGGGCCAACACTGTGATATTTTACCATAGGGTACCATGAAATCAGTATTCCATGCCAAGGAAAGTAAAATATTCCGCGATTGAGGATTTTAGCTTACAATCTTATCATCATTCATCATCAATAACACTTCTGAGAGAGCATTGCAATAAGTTTTCATTTTGTGAACTTTGGGCAATTTCTGACGCAGGCTTTGCTGATGGTGCATTGTCATTGCAAGCCGATGGCTTTGAAGGCTCACTATAAATTTCATGCACAAGGATGACTATCAAGTCCAGGTTTGCATTTTAACTCATATTGTGCTGTATGTCCACAACAATTGCATGTGACTTGTTACCCCACGGTTGTGACTTCTTGACCCTGGCATGGGGTAAAAAGTCTCAACGCACTTTGCCTCAAATAATTGCGAACTGACTAAAGCCTATTTACAGCACAGCAGCTATCAAGTGATACAAATATAGTCAACTATATACTGCATTATTGTGCCAAAGGTCATTCAGATCTAACAAACACTCGCTCTGTTCTGGAGTTTTTTTTGCATTTTGTGACTTCTGACCCCCGCCTCCCCTACACTTCTCAGTTGGACATCACACAATGGTGTTGTGCCTTTGAAATTGCGATTACATTGAACTTTCAATAGTAAGGTGTCATTCGTAATTGTAATTTAGGTTTCACAACTTTTCTGACGACTTTTCTCTCTTATATAAATAAAGTAGGATATAATAACCTGACCATAGGGTGCGAATTTCAGAACGCGTGCCGCACATCCGTATCAAAATTTGACCTAGTGCCCCCCACCAGGATCTATTCGCATGTTACTCCATTGGATTTAATTCATTTCACATTCTTAGGGATGGGAGCCATCTCGGGTGTTGGAGCCCCTTGGGCAGCCACAGGTTTGCTCCATAGTGGTTGAGCTTATGCCTCCTTCCACTTATCCCTGACTCCCTCTTCATGCTCTTGCCTGTCCTCAAATAGGTCCCTCTGCCTCCTCCTTTTGCCTCCTCCTTTTGCCTCCTCCTTTTGCCTCCTCCTTTTGTCTCCTCCTTTTGTCTCCTCCCACTGCCTCCTCTCTCTGCCTCCTCCCTCTGTCTCCTCCCTCTGCCTCCTCCCTCTGTCTCCTCCCTCTGCCTCCTTCACCTGCCTCCTCCCTCTGTCTCCTCCCTCCTCCCTCTGTCTCCTCCCTCCTCCCTCTGTCTCCTCCCTCCTCCCTCTCTCCCCTCACTCTGCCTCCTCCCTCTGCCTCCTCCCTCTGTCTCCTCCCTCTGCCTCCTCCCTCTGTCTCCTCCCTCCTCCCTCTGTCTCCTCCCTCCTCCCTCTCTCCCCTCACTCTGCCTCCTACCTCTGTCTCCTCCCTCTGCCTCCTTTACCTGTCTCCTCCCTCTGCCTCCTCCCTCTGCCTCCTCCTTTTGCCTCCTCCCTTTGCCTCCTCCCTCCTCCCTCTGTCTCCTCACTCTGCCTCCTCCCTCTACCTCCTCCCGTGGAGGGTTAGCTTAGTTGGTAGCCTTTGCCTCATTGCTGTGTCCTCTCCCCGTCCTAATTGGCCGATCTTGTGCATAAATATAGAACATAAAGCCCAAATCATCATCCATCCTTTTATGCCTTCTCTCTGAGTATTAGGCCTATGCCTCCCTTGGTTTTATCCCTGCAACTTTGGTCAGTTCACTGAGGAGATCATTGACACCATTCGGCCGAACATCTCTAGATACTGACCTTAAATGTTGAGCATTGGCTACATATAGGGGATGACCATTTAATATCTAGAGAGGGGGGCAGTCTTGAAATAAATAATTTCTTCCAGGGGTATTTCTTAAGGCATCGCTTGAATTTAGTCTACCAATCTCATCATCATATGGTGGTCACCAAAAATTTTTTAAGAAGTGCAGCTCCACAAAGATGTTGGTTGAGCTGCCCCGGCTGATCCGGGGTACAGCAGCACAAAACAAGTCAAGTCTCCTCCTTCTCTTCCTTCTCTGTCTCTTCCTCCCCTGCTCCTCTTCTTTCTCTCTCAGACTTTCCCTCCTTGCCTTACTGGAAATATAGCACCCTGCAGACCAGTTGTGACACCTGAACTTGATGCGCAGGATATTTCACCTTTGATGTAATAAATGAATGTGTACATGTCTGTCTGCATTCACAACATGTGCTTTTTAAGTGATTTTTAAAGTGAAACTTAAAGGACCCCAGAAAAGCAAACAATTGATGCTTATCAAGCTGGGTCTTATTACATAAAGTATAAAAAAAGTATACATATAACACCTTCTGAAGGAAAAAATACCCACCAGAAACGATTTATTTCAAAACTGACCAGAAAGAATTGATTTATTTCACCAAAATAGAGCAAAACCTTTTTTTTTAGAGCTCTAAGCTCCCCGTAGATATTCAATGGTTTCGCCCTAAGCAGGGGCTGATCCAGAAATTTTGGTATGGGTGAGGGAGGTTCAGACTTCAGAGTTCAGTGATGGGACTATCAGCGAGCTCAAAACCTCTCCAGCCAACCCTCAGCAGGGCCTCAGGCCACCTGCACTGATATGAGCATGTCCTAAAGTGAAACTACTCTGTGCTACATTGGCTTGCCCCAGTGCCTCTTGTTACATGTATTGTGAAACTACTTTGTTGTGCATTGCCTTGGCCTTTTTGCACCTGTTAAATTTTTGTCTTTAGGTCTTTAACTTTAAGACATATTTCTTAAACTGCTAAAGAAAAATATAACTATAGAATCCTCTTTATAAAATTGCAGGAGAACTATTTTAGATAGAAAGAATCAGTTTTTTGCTTTAGTTAATTAAATAATTCACACTTTCAAGATTTTATTCTTGCAATGAAAACGTAATTGAAAAACAAATTCTATTTCTATTCAGTTGATTACTTCAGGTCTTAATTGGACTTCATACCATGATATTTTAAATTTATAATCTCTATAGGCCTACTATACCTGGATATCATAAGATTCTGGTTCATATTGAATATGTTTTATTGGCATTAGTGAAACGTGATCTCTAAACATGCCGGTGTTACTGTATATCCCAACATTGAGTGAAAAAGTACTTGGTTGGTCTCTAAATGTTGTATATTGAGAAGTAAGCTTACCGTAGCGATGAGAAATGTACTTTTTCTATAGGTTTCTGAAGTTAACGATTTTTTTGCGTGAGCAAATTATGGTTAAACAGCCGATATTTTTTCATGGCTAGCTGAAGAATATTCCTGGCTCTGTGATGCTTTTTAAATTTTGTGAATCGGTCTAGTATTAAGGTCAGGAGAGCCGTTTTGGCGAGCCAGGTCACTGCATCTCCCACTGTTCTGCTGCCTGCTAGCTGCGTAACGTCACCATTCTGGGACTGAGTTGACGTTCAGCGCCCCCTATAGGAAATGGCGGCGCGCGGAGACCCCATTGATAGGGTATGGGAGTTTTTATGAAAGCAACATCCAAGTTTGATTAAAATCGTATTATCCTTCTGCATAAGAAGGTTAGAAGTTGCAAAGCGTAACGAGGACACGAAACCCATTTTATTTTGCTTCTGTGTCTTCATCTAGGACTGAATATGACTTGCTTCTGCTGTTTTTTATTAAAGTAGCACCTGCAGATATTTTCTATTTTGAAACAGACTTTTTATTGTCACAGCATCATGGTTAATTTTCAATTTCAAAATTTTTGTGTATAAGTTACATCATCAGCACAGAAAGTATAACGCAAAGTTAGTTTTTTTAAAGAAACAATCCATTGAAACTGCCTGAATTTTGTCCAGATAATAAAAGACATGTACCGCTGTGGGATGAGCTTTGATTTTAAAACTTATATCATAATTTAGCTGTGGCAATGATGCTCAAAGAAGAATCTGTAGATCATAACCTGGTTTGTGGTGTCTTTGTTACCTCATAAGAAAATTTATAAAATACATTTCAGCTGTATCTGCCTCCAGGAGCTTTATGAAAAAGCTATGCCAGATATCAATCTCATAACTCGTCTCTTAGAAAAATTAACTACTTCCGGAAGTGTAGTCTTCCCAGGAAAACGGTAATATTTCCTTATGATGTAACCATGACACAAAACAGCCAATCATGGAATTGTGTCCATGTTACATAATAAGAAAGAATATCCAGAAATCAAGGAAGTTATTTAACTTATGAATGATAAAATGGATATACATTATACTTGTTTCCATTTTTGTTATGTGCCTCATGCGTAACGACATTAGAACAGACCACAACAGACAAACAGGAATATTAATCTGATGATGTAACATGACACCAAAGTATTGTAACAGCCTGAACGTTCAATGCGTTTTTATAATATCCACATTTAACATTTTCCAACAAAAGTAGAGAAATCCGGTAAATTTGTCCTTTCTTCATTGATTCTTGCACACAATGAACTGTGTCTGATAGTGTGCACTGAGAAAAACCTACTGTAAACCGTCAAGTATGAGAATATCTTATGATGTAACCAAAGAAAAGAGCCACTTGGGCAGTAACAATTTTGATTCACTGGCTCTTACTCGTCTAGCCAATACAGCCATTCTAAATCAAAAGTCAGCAATTATGATCAAATGTCACAAAACTTCTTCAAATTTATTTGTAAAATGTGGGGGAATTAAATTATATCAAAAATTGATATCCGTCGGATGATGTAACATTTTGGCTTAGTTACAACATCAACTATATGAAAGGGTTATTTTGATTATTGAAGGGAGTATGTCCCATTTTAAGTCACTCCAGTTAGTTTCCATGCTAATTGTGCTAAAACTGAACTTGTTCATGCTTTTATTGTGCCAAGGTATCTGGGAGCAATTGACAGTGACTGATGATGTAACGGAAAAGACACGAAAAGTGGGTAAAAATTCATTTCGTTCTGATTACCAACATCACCACCAATGGGCTGTGGAAAGTCATTCATTATCATCTCATGATTGTTCAGTAACTAAAACCTGCCAGAACTGCATTATAGGACCTATTTTACAGCTAGCATAAAAATAATAATACCCAAAAGTAGGTGTAGGACACCACGAATGTCAACCTACCTGAACACTTTCATTGCAATTTTCCCAGTACGCATACATACTATGCACCTAAAAACACAATGAAATTATAAAATGGAGGTAAGACATTGCATGTTAGTTGACACAATGGAAGTTGTTACATCAGAAACCCCTTAAAATAAGCAAAAACATGATGTCTGATGATGTAACCAAAAATGTCATGACACCGAAGCCTTGCCCATATGGATGATTAGCCCTTGATGTCAACTTTCATATGGCACCTTGGTTTTCTTATTACTACTACAGTCAATCCAAGAGCTAAATAAATGGAGTGCATGTGATACTAAATGGGAGGATTTTGTGTGTCCGAGAAGATTTTCAATAATGAAAGCAACATTCATTTTGCTTTTGAAAGGTTGGCAGTCTAAGCAATAGGTAAACCAAGGTGCTAAATGGAGGCTGACACAAAGGGCTATTCATCCACATCCATTTTGGTTGGTTAGGAATGTGTTATCTAGTGATTGGGACAGGTGGAATTGAAAATATATCGGAGTTATTGTGTTTCAGACATGATTTTTGACATGGACAACAACATTTACTTAGCTCTTGCTAGATTGAGAATTGTAGTAAAAGGACACCAATGTGCCAAATGAAAGCTGACATCAAGGGCCATTCATCCACACCCATTTTGAATGGTTATGAGTGATTAATCTAGTGATAAAGATAGATGGTACTGAAAATACATGGGAGGAATTTGTGTTTCAGATGAGATTTTCGATAATGACAGTAACATTTATTTAGCTTTGGAGGATTGACAGTTGCAGAAACGAGGAAACCAAGGTCCCAAATTGAAGCTGACATCAAGGGCTATCAATCTAACATCCATTTTGATTGGTTAGGAATCAGTTATCTAGTAATTAGGACAGGTGGAACTGAAAATAAATGGGAGGATTTTGTGTTTCTGAGGAGATTTTCAATGAGGACAGCAACATTTATTTACCTTTTGGAGGGTTAACAGTTATAGTAACAAAGCAAAAAAGGTGCCAAATAAACTCTGACATCAAGGGCTATTCATCCACATCCGTTTTGATTGGTTATGAGTGATTAATCGAGTGATAAAGATAGATGGAACTGAAAATAAATGGGAGGAATTTGTGTTTCAGATGAGATCTTTGATAATGACAGTAACATTTATTTAGCTTTGGAGGATTGACAGTTGTGGAAACAAGGAAATCAAAGTGCCAAATGAAAGCTGTCATTAAGGGCTATCAGTCCACATCCATTTTGATTGGTTAGGAGTGAGTTATCTAGTCAGTAGGATAGGTGGAACTGAAAATACATAGGAGGAATTTGTGTTTCAAATGAGATTTTCGATAATGACAGTAACATTTATTTAGCATGTGAGGATTGACAGTTGCAGAAACAAGGAAACCAAGGTGTCAAATGAAAGCTGTCATTAAGGGCTAACCACCCACATCCATGTTGATTGCCTAGGAGTGAGTTATCTAGTGATAAGATGAGTTGGAACTGAAAATAACATGGTAGGATTTAGTGTTTCCAAGGAGATTTTTGATAATGTCAGCACATTTATTTAGCTTTTGGAGGGTTGACAGTTGTAGTGACAAGGAAACCAAGGTGCTAAATAAAAGCTTATTTCAAGCTCTTGGCATCATCTTTCATTTAGCACCTCAGTTGTTAATATTTTTTGAGATTACTAAACTGGTAATTTCTGGGAAATTTATTTCCGGCGTCAACTTCAATTTAAAATGCCCCATCATATAAACCCCATCGGGCATTAATACTCCTTACATTGGTTTTTTGTTTAAAAAACTATCTGACTGGCATAGATACCATCCATTAACAAGAGATGCCTCTAACAGTACATAATCATTTATTGGGTGTAGGGGAGGGAAGGTCCTGTTGACCCCCGGACTAATATATTCAAATTTTATCAAAAATCTGAGAAGTCCAAATCCTACAAAGATGTCCAGACCCTTTGTCCAAAAAGAAACTGTATGCACCAGAAAGCCTGGTAAATATACTAAATTTCCATATAAAACTTAATATGCCCAATCAGTATTTTTGACCATTTTTCAGCCAATTCAATGCGTGGCAGAATTACAATTTTAGCAAAAATCCGCGATAGTCCAATTTCACAAAGGTGTGGCTGGGGTGTTCAGACCTTTTGGATTTATTTGTGACTGTGTGTTTCTGGTGTTCATAATTGTTCAAGACTGATTTGTTTAATTAACCCAGGTTGAATTTATGACTTTTTTCGGAAAGTATTTAACTTTAATTGGTGATTTTATAATGGGGGGGGAAATCATTTTATTAAATAAAATGTTGGGGTAGGGGTAGGAAAATGACCCCATGTCAAATTTTAGTCCCTCTTTTCAAGTGAAGCAACATTGTTTTATCTAGCCTACTCATTTGTGGTTCTAATGACATCTTTACCAAGTCATAAAGATGATTATTAAGCAAGTTATTGCAAATTTGGTGAAGGAAAGTATGTCACGCTAAAAATATCGAAATTTATTATGTGGTATTCAGGAAAGTGATTTATTCTGGAGTTTACACGCTTCCAAAATTTGCAGAAACAACCTGAAATTGAACTCAAAACACCTCCAGGAAGAAAACTAGGGGTAGGGGGTCCCAAAAGTTCCCTTTGGGAGGGGGGGAGGAGGGATTTTTTTTCTGGCCCATGGTCTGTTATGGTCTTCTACTTGGATATTGCATAATTTTCCGCAATATCGGATAGAGCATCAGTATTCAAACAGTCATAACTCAGTCCCATCTTCTTTCCCAGAGTTCAAATAGAGCTTAAGTGAAAGCTATTTTAATTGCCTACAACATGGTATGCAACTTATATATGTTCATTGGACTCAAGACTGCTCTAGAGGCCATTCTATCTCTTTAGTGCAGGCTTTTTTCGGCGAAAACAATATTAGCAAGCGCCCTATCTTTAACCCCTCAGAAAACAGAGTTCGCACGGGAATATTTGAGTAGACTTTTAGTATATTAAAGCCAGACATCTAGGGATTCAGAAAATGTATAGAACAAAACTTTTGCAATTTGTGGTGGGTCACCCTCTATTTTATCCCCAGTTGCCTGGACTAAGACTGCTTCAAAAACCGAAATCACAACCAATGCAAATCGAGGCAGAAAACATTTTTGCATAAAATCCATCAGAGTCCTATTTTTTGAGTTCGCGGATAATGAAAGTGGTTCCCTTGACCCCTTTGGGCATGTTTACTGCATTTTGTTGGTTTTGGGTTGAATTTTAGCCAAATTTGCTGTTTTTCACATTTTGTTTGTCACATGTTGTGTCATATAATAAGCTTGGAAAATAACCCCAATGTGACAATGTTTTGCAATGCAATCTTGTTGGACTTCTTCATTGACAATTTGAAATCATTAATATGTGGATGTGGTAGGTATTCTTCACATTACAGCTTCTTTCAACTTTGTGAATACCAAATTTGAAACAGCCATACACAATTGTGTCTGGCTCTTTGAAAAACCACCAGATTTTCTTTAAACTTTCAAAATCTTTGGCCAGGCAGTGCATTTTGCCCATAGAAATACATAGAACGGACATGAGGCTCTGGCAGATGAAGCAACCAAATCCACCATCTTGGAACTGCCCTGTATCCTGAAACAATGGTATTGTGACGTCACCAATAACAGTGATGTCACTTATAACAATGGAATGACGTCACATCATAATTAGTCTATTGTGACGTCATGTCTCAGGGCAGTTCCAATATGGTGGATTTGGTGACCTCATCTTGAGGTGCTTCATACAGCCTCATGTCCGTTCTATGTATTTCTATGATTTTGCCTCTATTAAGAGGTGCACATTTTTAAGTGTGAGCACTGAGCAGTTTATAAAGCCAGCACAGTGGATCAGATTTATTTGCTGGTAAAGTGGAGACACTGTTGAAGTTTCCTGGTATATCAAACATTGATTTGTGAAAAGCAGTAAAGCACATGTGTCAGAAAATTTTCTGAACTTTAGAAAACCACCCTCAGCTCTGCATGAAGTTCTTGAGGATCAAAGCCATGAGGTCTGGCCTGGAACTAGGTTTATATATTTAGTCACTGCCCTTGTCTTCTTTATGTGGAATCAAAGTTATTTTCCATGCTGTTGAAGTGTGATGTCATCCCTATTCCCTGACATTGTGTTGAAACTGTCATGCCCAGTAAATGTTGTCAGTTGCGGTTGATTCCAATTTGCTAAAAGCTGGGGATTCTGACCCAGTACCTAAAAAATTACATCACAGCTTGTAGCTGTTTTACATATATTGGAAAGCTAGTGAATAGGGACTGTTTCATCATGTGACGTCACACTTTAACAGCATTTAGACATCACCAAGATACTTATACCATTGGAAAAGCTGGTATCTAACTGACAGTTTTGCATGTTAGCGCCCGGCTAGGAATTAACTCTGTTTACGACAGCAAACAAACAATCAGATTGTCGTTTATTTTGCAAAAATTGCAAGTTAAAACGAAAAATAGAAGAAGCGTATGATGTCTAAGTCATTTAGACACCTCTCCCTCCGGTCGGGATCTAACTGACAAAAATGCATGTTAGAACCCTCCAAAATCGGTGTCTAACTAATACGAAAAACTTCTTGGATCCAAGTAAATTTTACAAGGAAAATATTGCTGCTAGTATTGTTGGCAAATCATTTTGGGTGTTGACACTTTATGGTCCTGGGAGAATCAGTGTGATCTTACCTGATAATCAATTGGAGCATAGTCAAAAGAGGATTACAGAGGGCAGATTCCAAGAAAAGCAACTAAATGACTTACCACAAGTTACATTAGCACAAAGATGGATAAGGCCAGACATAATTGATTCGTAGCTTCTCAGATTTTCTCAGGGTGCTTTTTCTAGGGATAGCCGGCAGGAGAAAAAAAAACCTGAAATCTAAATCTTTTACTGTGTCAATCCATTAAATAAAATCGTGGGTAAACACTATTTTCTGTTGAATTGGTAGATCAGAATAACTGAACATATGGCCTTGTGCTAATGTAACAACGTTAAATGATGGAGGAGGAATTGATACTACTGTAATATAAATGAAATCACCCCTGGCCTGCTCCTGGGAGACATGGCTTTCAGTTCAGAAAAGATTGGAGATCAAACCATGTGTTCCCTAACATAATTAATATAGACAAATTTTGCTAATGTAACACTATGAAATGGACAGATGCGTAAGTGCAGTTACATTAGCAATAAAAAAACAGCTACTGCACAGAGCTGTTTATGTTTTTGGTGATGTATATAGGCAAATAAGACAGATTTTTCAAGAAAATTTTAGAATTTCACGTTCAAGAGTAGCAAGAACACAGAAAAATTCCCATGTAAATGTTGCTAATGTAACCTCAGTGTCCTGGGACGGAATCTAGTTACATTAGCAGTCTTTTTTTATTTTTCATTTTTTTCAAGTTTTATAATGACCAACACAATTAAAAATGGTTCCAAAATAATTTCATGATGTGTTTTATCAATCAAACATCATTACATTACCCGAATTGGTTTTAGCAGCTTCCACAGAGTGCCAAAGTAAGCACGTCTCTTCACCAAGAAGTTTGTTCATCCAAAAATGTCCTCATGAGGGATAAAAAAATATATTTTTAATAGCAAAAAGCTACATATTTGAGGATTATTTTAATGATATTTATTCATTAGCTCACAGATGTACTGAATATTAGGTTTAGGGGAGAGCGGGGCACAGTGAGACGGCGGGCACAGTGAGACAAAGCCTGTAGCATCTAACTGGTACTGTTTACAGATCAACCCTCTTTTGTGAAGTGCAAAAAGTAATCAAGTGAGATAGTGTCCTATATCCTGAATGCCTACACAGCATATCGAGAGTGGAATTTCAATATTTTGGTTTTTAACCAGTAAAAGTAAATAATTTTGCTAAACGACTTTTCGTCATAATTCCCAAGAAAAATGGTATAATGAAAATCAATAGCCACGGATTCAAACCTTGATTATTTGTCTTAGTTGAGTGAGATGATGAACCACAATGCAGGCATCCGTTCCTCAGGATTCAAAAATTTTATAAAGAGAGCTGCTTGGGGCACAGTGAGACAGTTTGAGGCGGGGCACAGTGAGACATGACAAATTACACTCCAAGAGACCTGAATGTAATTCATGGCCAACAATTCACTATTAAAAACAAAATGCCTGCTATAAAGTACTGATTTTAGTGATTCATATCCAACGGGAATCATCAGAGAAGAATTTTGATTAGTATGTAACAGGCGCGGCAGGTTAAATAAGTCGTGCATGTATCCTGTGCGATGAAGTTTCGAAACATGCTAAAAAAAGGACCTAAAAAATCACCAAGTCAGGTACTTTTATTAGAGTACAGTAGTTTGTGTAGCAACAGTTGATAGAACAATTCCGCAGGTCCTGAGGATCGGCGGTTATGGCAGCAGATGCCCTGTCTCACTGTGCCCCGCCTGCTGTCTCACTGTGCCCCGCCCATGGGGCACAGTGAGACACTTAACAAGCATCGACGTAACTCAAAATTTCTCCAAACCTGTAAAAGGTAGGAACCTGAAACTACTGTACTATGTACCCAACGTCATTATCTATAATGTGGACCTGATCTCATTTAACTTGTTACTGCCAACATTTTGGAACACTTGAAAATAAAAAAAGTGTCTCACTGTGCCCCGCTCTCCCCTACTTGCTTCAGGAAGCAACAGAGAGATAACAAAAGGATTGTGTGCAAAACATAGTGTATGTATATCACCAAGCCGAATTGGGCTAACCGACTCTTGGATTCATAAAAAACCTGTTGTAGCGTGCATGGGTTCATATGGGAGAACTCAATGCTGGGAGCTCTTGCCTTCTCTGTGTCCACACTTCAACTGCAATGGGTGTTTCTCAGTCTCTCCACAGGTGTCTCATGGGTGCTGGTTGCCTGGTTCCACAGTGTGCTCACAGGTTTCTCCTTATTGCAATCACAGGCAAGGCTGCTGCCTGCCACACTCCACCCAGGATTGTTTTTGGCACGCTCCTAATCCATCTGGTTTTTCTTCAATCTTCTTCATCTTTCTAGGGTCTTCTTTTTCTTCCGGCACCTTCTCCACCCAGGTTTGTTTTTCGCAGCTCCATCACATACCAAAAATTGGTTAAAATTTAACGGTTGGAACCATTCAGCTCCAATCGGAATAATATTAAAGTTGGATAAAATTACACATAAAATCAGGGTTGGAACTATGCGGCTCCAGTAACAGGCTAAAAACAAAAATTAGGGTCATAAAAGCTATATAAGGGCGAACAGTAGGACTTTTGGGGTCAATCACAAGGAACATCAAGGATCAAGGGGAACAGGAACTGTACAGCTCCTAAATAAAGGATTGAGTTGGAATCTTACAGCTCCTTTTGGGCCAGTTAAGCAAATCAGGCAAACTGGAACTATATAGCTCCAATGGACGAACAATTTCACAAAGAACGACATAACAGTTGTAGTTAGGAAAACCAAACTGCGACAGGGAACCAAAATAATATTTCGCGACAGGAGAGCTATTCAGCTCTCTGGGAAAGTGAGGGACAATTGGACAGCAATACAGTTTGGGAGAAATGGGAATGTGAGAACTGTTCAACTCTCAATAAAGGATGGGTGAGAACCATGCAGCTCTCAAGGGATAAAATTATCAGTGAAAGTGCTGAGACAGTTGCAATGCAGACCAAAGAGTAGACAGACCTAAGGAGGATCTTCTTGGCTTCTCACAAAGTTTCTTCTTTTGCAGTTCTCTGTTAGATCCATCCCACCAGTCTCATGAGATTGCTGAGCATTCCAATCACAATCTTGAAAGGAGGCACTTGAGATCCCAGAACTATCAGTAAGTCCGGGTTCTTCCCAATCACAGGCGGACTCCAGATGCCGATTACAACTCTCAGCTGGGGAGTGACTCATTGCTTCGTAATCACAGCAATAAGATCTTGACGGGCATTGCAAATACTCATCAGAAAACAGGTCCTGTGGTTTGACGTCATTTAAGGTTCTCCAGATTTGCATTGACTTCATTTGACACAAGAGATTCAGGCATAGTCGTTGGACTCCTTGTAGATGCTAAGAAGGCAGTATCATAATCACTGCATCCTGTCAGAGAAGCATCCACAGCAATAGTTGGCTTACCCTGAATGGACGACAATGATTCAAATGAAGATTGGCCCCATGAGTAGCTTGGATGTGATAGTTGGTCACCATGATGCCGATATATCCCATCCGGAGGGTAGGCATTCTGGATGGACTCATAAAATGGATTCATCTTGTCTGGACCTGTTGTCTGTGACGCAGTGTTAGTAACTGTCTTTGGACTTAAATTGACTGCCGATTTGAGCTCATGAAGAACAGACTGCATGGGCTCAATGACAAAGTCATTGATGTAAGTGGACTGAGTCACTCCAAGTTCACTTAAAACATTACTCATCTTCATGTCAAGGATTTCCATGAAGTTCTTCTGTTCCTCAAGGAAAGTCTCATGTTGCTGCATTCTTCTCTCCGTCTTCATGAAGAACAGTTCGAGCCTTTCAAGGAATCTTTCTTGAAAAGACAGCTGCTCCTTTGCATTATGGCTTAGTCTCGCTCAACTTCATAAGCATACCTGCAACAGCCGACAGTCCTTCAGACAATTCAATATTATCCCGGTGAGGGCCACCTTGGCACTCGTTGTGTCTTTGCTCAACAAACATGTCGTGTTCATCTGAAGAACTCACTGAACTCAAAGAGTCATAACAGCCTTTGTCCACATGAAAAGGAAGTGCCAAGTTTTCGCCTGGCTTGGACACACTTGACTGATGAAATGCCTGGCAGGCTCCAGTCAAGGAAAAATCGTAATAGGCTGCAAGATCTGGAAGAACACTGTCGGATGGAGTGGCAACATTCTTCAGATGCTCCGATAGCTCTTCAATAGTAGCTGACATCAAATCAATCATCATAGTGATGCTCAATCCAAGGCAACTGACTAAATATAAGTTGTAGGAACTAGCAAAACAACAAATGTACCATCCACTCTCTCTCTCTCTCTCTCTCTCTCTCTCTCTCTCTTTTTTTTGCAATTAAGACAAATAGCCGAACACAGGCAGCTAAATAGATAAATAGGTGTGCTGCACAATGCTCAAAATAACATATTTGACCTAAACAAGCACTTATATTTGACTCTCAAAAAAGTTAGCACTTCTCCAGACGGCACTGTAATCCAAGGCAGAAACGTTTTTTAAGCTTTCGACAACAAGTCCATAGTCCATGAAATGACCAAAGTTTGGCATTTACAGTCATAAATAATCCAAATAACAGTTGTGCGTAGCTTAATGGTCATGCCTGGTGAGTTCCATATAACTGTGATTTAAGTCACATTGTTTGGCTCAGCTTACAAAGTTTAAGTATAGGTTATTCACCTAGGGAGAGGCAATATGTGATTTATCCAGCGAGGGCGTTAGCCCGAGCTGTGATAAACACATATTGCCGATCCCGCGGTGAATAACTGGCTTATACTATAAGACAAAACTGAAACTTGTCATTTGTTGCTGTGTTTTTTTCACAGCTTCACTTATTATTCTCCCATGGGAGGATAACTGGACAACACAGAATATGGGTTTTATTGCAGTGAAATACTGGCTCTTGATTGGCTGACAAAAGTGTCGAGTGGTATAAGTGCAGAAATATGAAAAGTTATTGGCAATGAGGTCAAACTAAATATGAAATATGAGAGAGCTTGATGTATAGATTATTATTTTAGTACTGGATGGCTTGTATTATTGTTTTACTGAAAGGATGGCAGTGGATAATAAATATTGCTGCTTAGTCAGAACGGCAGCATGGTGGTCAGTGCTCCTCTAAGAAGTGCTGAGTTGAGATTCTCCTGGCTCTGAAATCTTCTGTAATTCAACTTCAAACATGCCTGTATTCCTTGAGTCCTCCACAGAAGATCCAGCTAATTATGTCCAAATCCTGACACCATTGTTGTAGCGTGCATGGGTTCATATGGGAGAACTCAATGCTGGGAGCTCTTGCCTTCTCTGTGTCCACACTTCAACTGCAATGGGTGTTTCTCAGTCTCTCCACAGGTGTCTCACGGGTGCTGGTTGCCTGATTCCACAGTGTGCTCACAGGTGTCTCCTTATTGCAATCACAGACAAGGCTGCTGCCTGCCACAAACCCAATGCATATATGATCAAAAACAATACATTTCAAAATTAAACATGAATTAGCACATAGACCCATATTCACAAATGGCAAAATTGAAACTCAGGGTAGGCTTACACGTATTTTATAAAAGTAAAATACAACCATATAAAATAGGAAATTAAAAATGATGCACACATAGATGAATTTAGTTTTGACATCTATTTTAAAAATGCTTCCAGAATGTAATGGCATGATTGTTTTTGATATCTAATTCATTGTCTCATCACATCATACTGTTTCCTTCAAAAGGACGGCATCTGTCTGAGGCAAAGTAAGCCTTGAGTCTAGGTCTCTCTGACATTCTGTCCTTGAAAGCTTTCAGGAGAGGAATTGAGTCCAACTTCTCCCAGGGATCTGGGAACTGGCTCGCTGCAGCTCGGAGAATGTGGAGGAGGGCCAGGTCTACGTATGTCAACTTGTCACCAACTACAAATCTGAAAAATAAAACGAAACAACAAAGAATGATTCATGGCAGCTACAAGTCTACCAGATATTCAAGATACACAATTTTATTTAATGTTTGGTCTACAATGAATAACAATAACTTTGTTAAGTTCAGGGACTGCAACAACACAAGTAAATAAGAAAAGATACGACACAACAGTTAGAATAAATAAATATTATTGAAATGGCTTAGACTAAAATTAAATCCTATATTACGGAAGCACCTTAAAATACAACCTACGAGTCAACAAACCTTGAAATACTAAAAAAGAAGTCTTGTAATTGAGAAAATCAATATCTTGCAATTCAATTGTGTTAACCAACAAACTATTATACTTTGATAAACAGAAAGTCTTCAGGGCTCAAAATCATGCAATGGCGCACTTTGGAACTTAAGTTAAAATTAATTTTTGTTCATGGGCCTATACTGCAAGCAGACTTTTTTGGCAATCAACAAAAGTTTAGACAACGTTTCATGATCCAGATTTGATTTTGTTTATTCTGTTTCAAATGGCATTATCTTGGGAATCAATCATTTTTTACATTGGGCCTTCTCAGCCCTTCTGTCATTGATATGATCAGTTACTGTCAATCACCTGTCATCACCTGTTTGAATGTCAAAACTTATCAGACCAGCAGATCAATCTGATCTGGTTATTTTTGGGAACTAATATAGAAAGGAGATAGTACTTGAGAAGCATTTCAAAATTAAATATCAAATTATGACAATTTCAAATATATACATTTATTTAAACATAGGAGTGACTATGAAGATATCTGTGCAAGAGTGAGGTCAAAATTTATCTCTAAGGATACAGATTTTTTGTCAGACAAATTAAAAGATTTCTGTCATAATTCATTAATCAAAATGACATCTTGATATTCTGAAATTAAAAAAGAAATCTATTTGAAATATAATTGGGAGTGCAACCATGCATTTAGGACATTGTATATAATCCCAGAAAATGAACTTTTTTAATCAATTATACAAATCAACCATTACTATCACTTAGAAAAGTGTAATCTGTAGTCATGCATGTGTTCTGACAAGTCCTAGTAAGTATCGGGATATAAAAAATAACATTCTATGTTGAGTGAGAAACACAAATTTGGCATGGGGTTTGTCTGCCTACAAGAGGTGTTCAACTTATTTTGACAAAAAGTTGAACCCTACACAAAAACTGCCAAATGCTACTTTTTTCCTGTCTGATGACAGAAAGGGTTAACTATAGGTCTTGACAGTATAAGACATGCGTTCGAAATATTTTGGAACAGTTTGCACAATTTTATTAACCTTTTCCTGAGGCAGGCCTCTCATTCAGTTTTGAGAGCAATATTTCGGCCAATGACAGTGGTTAGAAGTGTATTTGCAGGCTCTTTCTAAATATACCGATTTTGCTAAAACTTCTCAGACATCATCAGATGGTCTTAGGTGACCTATCCACCAAGGTAGAGGAATTTTGCTTGCTTCTTTTTTAAGATAATAAATGTTATTTAGGCACCAAGGCCCCGAACAGTCTTTTAATGAATACTATCTCTTTTCTCTCTGTGGAAGTATCTTAGGAAAGGTTCTTTCTGAAACAGATTTTAGATTTAAGTTTTCCAGGTATTAGGCTATCCTATTTGAATTTCTAGAGGTGAAATTGCGACTTTTTCTGTATTTAATCACTGGAAAATGTATGCATGAATTTTCGAGTAGGATTGCTAAACTTTTCAATCTTCTAAATTTAACACACTCTGTAAATTTCTTTTATGCTGAAAACCATTTATTAAATGGTGTAGTCTTGCAGCTGAAGCTTAGTTTTATTCGGTGTAAACCTTTTATGGTCCTATGTTTATAAGTTTAAGATGGAGCAAAGATATAAGATTCCCTGTTTTTAGCTACTTTTTTCATAATTGTGTTACTTTTGGTTTTATTTTTGTAACTCACACTTTCAGAAGTCAAGTAAAAACTTGTGTCCACCTCCTGTATTGTTATTGGAATGCTGTGCCATCTTTTTATGAATAAACTGATAACAGAACTTCGTCACTGATCTCATTTTGTTTATCACCCCTGATCTGGCCATAAAGCATGGCAAGGGGAATTCAATTTTGAAACCCCTTATGACGGTGACATCCAATTTTTCTTTTGTGCAAAGCTTTACAATGAACATTAGCTCAAATAAATGCCATAATTATCCTCCATGACACACGACAGTATGCTTGAGGCAGTGAAACTGCTCCTCAAAAGGTGTTTTATCACACCTTCCAAACAAAATGCTATTAAATACTGTTGCTATATTTCTGAGACATTTAGGTGATATGACATGCAAGATGAGCATCATACGGATCACTCACAGCAATTTTGGCTCAATGAAGCAAAAATTCTCAATTTAGTGGCAGTTTTCATTTTTGTCAAAATAAGTTGAACACCTCTTGTATGAAAGATTGGAATAATATGTAAATCTTTGCAGAGCAAAGAAAATTTGGCAGCAATTTTTTATCCTGCATGCCTAAAATGGCCTCCTTTTCAGTGCGATAAGTTTTCATATGCTTCCAAAAGTAGTTTGGTTGACAATTTTTAGCTTCAATCGACCGAATGGTGATACAGCACTAGGTGCTGTTCCACCTACTTTCAATTTGCACTGTGGAGATGTGATATCATTTATTGAGGTTATCAATCCTACTTCATTGCCTACAACAAATTAAATTTGTATGTCTCACCCTTTGCCTCCATTATTCAGTGCTAAAGCAGATTCCAAATAATTGAGCCACTTTGAAAACCTGTCTTTGATGAACCATTCAATATATGGTTTTGTTTCTTCCTTTTGAGTATAATAGGATTCCACAAAACCTCTGCCGTGGAAAACAAGGCGACCTGGAAAATATAATTTATTTCAGATGACATTGTTGTCAGTGTGAAAAAGGGAGAAAAATTGATTCATTCACAAACACTTTCAAATAACAATTGTGCATTGCCATGGTTACTGAATTTTGTAAGAAGACTTCAAAGCAGAGATTGGACGGCTTTGGATCAACTATATAATTATACATAATATACACGCAAACCCCAAATAATTACGTAACAACTTCTTCAAATTTTCAGAGAAAGAGACAGAGCAATTTTTCTATTGGAAATTTGCTTTCAAAGACAATTCCTTTAGTCTGTTTTCCATTATCCAATGAAATACTTGCTCAAATTTCAATACTACAAACCTTCGGCAATGAAGTCATGGATGGTTGTATTAATCTGCTCTGCATGCCAAATGTCCTCCTCCTTCTCTGGCCACATTCCGAATTCTTTACCGAGGAATCTGCAGATGACTGCAGTTTGACCAATGATCAGATCACCTGGACAAATTTATAACATACAATGTTTATCAATTTCCTGTTTTAGTGGTTTAGTACTTAGTTATTTAGCAGCAACCACAGGGCCTGTTGAAATAATGTAGAAGAAAAAACGTTGCATGAAGAAAAATATTTCCATTGAAAAATTACGCCCTTCATAGCCATTTCAAATGTGATTTTTCATTAACTAATTTGAACTCTGTGACCATTAAAACGTAGGACCAATTTCGATAGTTTTGAAATGAGGCCTTTCTTACAGATAAGAAATTATGAAGGTTTGGGCTTTTCAGAAATGTAGCAGGCCAAGCATGGGTAACTCTTGTGACACAAGTAACAAATAATATTTTTTTACCGAACGTAGCACACCAGATCAGGGTATAAAATAAGCGTGCAACGATCCCAAAATGTGCAGTGATCAATCTGAAATGTGCAGTGATCAATCTGAATTTGTGCAGTGATCAAATTCACCCTTCTGTGCTAAACTATTGGTGAACTGTAGAATTCCCACAATATATGTTGTATTTCAACCAATTTTACATACTTTTGCCTGCATGCCTGATGATAGTCATCTTTTGCAAATTTGTATTGCTTGATATTGCAATGCTGGCACTTACAGGCAATGTCAATTCAACCATGAACACACTTTTCTGCTGATATCTCAGCAATCAGAAGCCCTGTGAACAAAATTCCTTCATTACATACAGTAGTTCTGTTTGCTGTTAACTTGCAGATATATTTTCGTGATGTTTTTTTTTTGGCCTATTTTCGGTGATATCAGACGCACTTCTGAGATCTGGACATCTTCATTAATGGCACCCCTAGCGTTTCAAGCCTGTTCACATCATAGATGAATCAGACTGTAGCAACCCGATTGGTTGTCCATAGTTCGTGTGAGACAATACTCGCAGTGATAAAATTTTCTTATTTTATACCCTGCACCAGATGCTAGTGTTTCCCAGAAGGTGCAGGCAAGTGCAATGGTGGGGATTTTGAAGGTTGCGTGTTTTGTACCATGTGACATTCGGGTTACTGCTCAAGACAAGCTCAGCACTTCTGTGTTACACGTGAAAATATTTTGAAAACATCGGAGTTTGACTTGCCTTTTTTCACAACAGGTGGCGCAAAAGCTGGGAAACCTCCAAGACCATTTTCCTTGACTGCTTTAGCGGTTTCGATGCGATCACTGACATCTTTATAAGGCACTCCTGCTTCCTCAAACATGACCCTGATAAATTCACCCCTTCCGGCCAGGGGCCAGTAGTACAGGGTGTACTCAGCCATTTTTTATTTCTGGAAAATATAAGTCACCATAACAGGTTTTTAATGGTGCATATATTGTTGGACATTAAAAGCAGTCTATCCATGAATTTTTCTTTTCACGGTGCATGTCAGAACCCAGACTTATACTTGATAGTGCAGCACTAAAGATGGTTTAAATCTTATAGTTCTGAAGGATCACAGGATGTGATAATAAATGACCAAACATCAACAAAACAGACTGTATTAAACCATGTTAGACATGTTGCTTCATGTGATACAGGGATCTGAAACCTAGAAGTCTGATCAGATGAATAATGAAGTATTACATTACCTTTTTGGCTTGACTATACAGCTCTATTGCTATACTGACTTGTGTCACACATCCTACATACTCACTGACCATGTCCTAGATAATAGATCTAGTGATTCTGTGATATGATAATATACCGTTCTAGAAAATATATAGCCTGCAGCACAGTGGATCAGATTTATAGGTAAAGTGAAGCCACTGTTGAGATTCCCTGGTATATCAAACATCGACTTGCGAAAAGCAGTAAAGCACATGTCTCAGGAAAAGTCAAAACTTTGAAAATTAATCTACTGAGCTTTAGAAAACCAACCATAACTGTGCATGCAATTCCTGAGGACCAGAGCAATGCAAATTACTGGCTTGGAACTGAGTTGATATTTAATTATTGCTCTTGTCTTATATACATGGGATCCAAGTTGCTTACCATGCTGTTGAAGTGTGATGTCATGTGCGGAGAAGATTGTCACAGATGGTATCCCTATTCCCTGACATTGTGTTGAAACTGTCATGCACAGTTGAGGTAAATTCCAATTTTCTAGAAGCTGGGGATTCTGACCCATTATACAATTACATCACAGCTTGTAAGCTATTTTACATATATATTGCAATGCTAGTGAATACGGTCTGTTTCCTCACATGACATATCACGCTTCAACAGTATGAAATTCTTTTTGGATTCAAGTGAATGCAACAAGGAAAATATAACTGGGGATTACAGAGGTGGTCATCAACTACTTAATTAAATACGACTTCCATGAAATTAGTTGTATAGTGTCTACACTGCGTTCCCAATTATTATGCAACTATGCTTTTTTGCAATATCTCAAAAAGAAATAACACTATTGGGATATCCTTTACACATAATGGCATGTGCGCCATAAAGCAAATATTCTGTGACTTTCGTCCAATTCTGTTGTTTAAGTGAGGAGTTATGCTATATAATCAGGTTTTTGGGGTGTTCCCAATTATTATGCAATTCTTGAAAAGCTTCCATTGCAACCCAAAATCAACAAAGTCGATTATGAATTGACATTAGAATATACCTCATAACACTAAATAAAAAATAGAGCCATAATTTCAAATGTGGATGCCTCCATGACCAAGAAATCAATATAATACAACTGCATTGAAAAACCATTGAAAGTGGCTTTTTCTCAATAAAGAAGCCTCCCATGCTCTTAACAATTTTAATATCAATTAAATTCCAGGTTAGAATATATCTATAGCACACCACGGTCATACTATGTGATGAACCACCAAATCGGGTATCTCTACAAAATATGACACCAAATCAAAAAATCACACTTCTGTTTCCCATTGGAATAGCATTGGCAATCCGATGTGTTCAATTCATTTCAGGATATTTGTCAAATACAGTGGTGCAACTTAATTGCCATTGGTTTACAGGAGAGTTCTAAACCTAAGGAAAGTGGAAAATGACTTTGGTAATGATTTTTCATTTTGTCTGGCTAACAGAGGCTTTTTATTGCAATAAAACTGTAATTTCAATGCTATTTCAATAAAGGAGAAAAACATGAATTTCTTGGCTATGAATGCTTCTATGTTTGAAATGATGGTTATACTTTTTCTTTTGTGTTAAGGGGTATATGTTGGTGGCATCTTTAGATTAGTTTGGGTCATTTTTAGTGGCCATGGATGCTTTTTCAAGAATTTGCATAATAATTGGGAACACCTCAAAACATCATTATATGGCATAACTCCCAACTGAGTCAATGGAATTGGACAAAATTGACAGGATATTAGCTCCATGGTACACTTATCATTATGTTAAAAGGATTTTTAAATAGTGTTATTTCCTTTTGAGATAATGCAAAAAGCATAGCTGCATAATAATTGGGAACGCAGTGTAGCCATGATGACTGTTCAGTGTTCAGTGTTCACAGACAGGAAAGGGAGGTAGTAAGTACTGTCTTTCGATATAAAGTGTGAAATTTGCCACAAACATATGTGCAGAATATTTTTCAGCATGTTGCACAATTTGATTTGATACTCGGATTATAAATTTCGTATCAAAATGAACGTAAAGTGCCTGGCAATATTTTAAGTCTCGGATTCATTTTGGCACCAACATTTTGGAAACTGTTGATGTTGGTATTCATTTGAAAGTTTTCGTTATGAAGAAATTGTTGCCTTGAGGATTGTCAAATAGCAATATAATGAAAACAAATAAGCATTAAATGGAATAATGTCGTTTATTCAAGTTCAAAACGCATCAAAAGACACACTAAAATTGAATAAAATTGCTCTGCAGAAATAATTTAATGTGAAAAAGCGCATAGCGCAAGTATATTCCCATGCCCAATTGGGCTAACTGACTCTTGGATTCATAAAACCCCCAATGCAAAATGTGATCAAAAACGAAACATTGAAAAAATAAACGTGAATTATCACATAGGCCCATATTTACAAATGGTAAAATTGAAATTCAGATAAAGCTTACACTTATATTATAAAAGTAAAATACAACCATATGAAATGGCATATTAAAAATAATTACGAGTTTTGATGAATCTAGTTTTGACGTATAGATCTATTTTAAAAATGCTTCTGGAATGTAAATGATAACGTTGATTTTTTATAGTCCATTACACACGACTTTAGAGTAAAATTGCAACCTTGACAGGCCCTTTCAAGCATGAGCCTTTCTCAACTCCTGGGAAGTGTACAGCAAAGCATGCAGCTGTTTCTGGTGGCACAACACAAGTCACTCTACAATTGCCATCACAGCCTATAGCCATGTACCTATTTACATCTAGGTGAAGTGAAGCGAAGAGTTATGGAGGATCTGCTTAATTAGTTCCTCCATTCCATGGTTGGGATTCACTGTTATTTAAATCCAGAAGTATCTGGGTTGAGATTTAGCCAGAATTAAGTAACTGATAATTTGAAATAATATATTGATCAAATAACATAAATTAAAAAAAACAGGGAAGGCCTCTGGATTTAATCCACAAAGACTAGCCGAAGAGCAATTCTCAGTCTAATACCACAGATAATTTTTATAAATATTGATAAGAGACTGCCACGCATTGTGTCATGTTCTTTTAAAGATAAGCCTAAAAACAAATACTTTTGAGAAATTGTTAAAAAGAAACTCCATTGTCTATGCCATGTTTTCCATTGCTTAATTCATAGCTCTGGGGATAAGATTTTGTGTTCTTTCGGTACAAAGTAAAAACCAAAATAATCACTAGGAGCAGAAGAAAAGCAGACACCACAATGAGACCGATAACAGCCGCATCAATCTGAAAATAGAGAGAAAACATATATATTAGTGGATAAGTACAGAGAATTCACAAGGGGAGGAGAATATGCGATTTGAGAGGGAATATGTGATTCATCCCCAGAGGGCTTTAGCCCGAGATGTGATAAACACATATTCCCAATCCCATGGTAGATAACGAGCTTATACCATGAGACAAACAGTCAAACATGAGATTTTAGTGGACAACAAAGAATATGGGAATTATGGATTTGAAATACTCGCACGTGATTTGCTGACAGAGGTGTATGCAACCTGATTTCATGGAGATCTAAAACATTGGATGCACAGCAGCATGTCCTATACATTGGAAAATCAAAGAAAGGTAAATGAAGAAATAATATAATTCTAACACCTGCTGTTGTTCATTCATCTGTTTTGCCAACAATCTTGTGAACTTTGTGGTCAGAACACAACAATGTGGACAAACCTGTATACAAACACCATATATTCATATACTAACCTGTTTTCTGGAAGCATTGAACAACCCAGAGTCACCTCGACATACCGGTCTGCCATGCTGTCTTTCATCATCATCGTCCTCAGTCATAAAAGCTGGTTCTAACAACAGAGAATGACAAGTTAATAAAAATTAATAACCACAAATCTTTAAGAATAATAGAGTACTGTTTTACGTACAGACACCTACTACTATGAAAATAGCCGTAAAGGTTTGACACTGTCCAGTGGGCATCTAAACTCACCTGTACGAGATTGTATGAAGGCTTAGCACAGGTTATCCTAAAGTGGTTAACTCCTATAACTTTACTTTCAACAGGGTTACTGGGAAAATAACTTAGCCATGTTTAAACTGACCTTATGTTATAATGACTAAATTATTTTTCCAGTAACCCAGTTAAACGACAAGTAATGGGAGCTAGGATAACCCGTGTTAAGCGTTGATACAATGTGGCACTGACATCAGAAAGATGTCAGGAGAACATCAAGACATTATTCTGATGTTGGGTCTGATGTCAGGTGAGATTAGATGTCCACTGGATGTTATGTCATTGGAATTACATAAATTACATTACAGTATTGGCCTAACATCAGCCCGAGAAGTTCACTTACCAATTTGGATTATGTCATCGTCTGCTAAGCATTTATCTGGTTGGTTGGTCAACATGGGAACCAACTTGTCGAAGAAGTCCACATATTTCACTCGGTGCGAAAACTGGATGGAATTGATTGTCATAGGTTCTTGCAGAACAAGGTGAGTTCTATCTTCCAAGTCATAGGCTGGCCATGGCACTGCCACTGGATAATAATCATTTGGGTCTCTGGAAGAAGAAACAATCTTTTTGATTTGTTTTATTGTCTTATTGGTTATAATAAAAGTTAGAAATTGTTAGAACTGATAGTTAAAAATCATCTGAATTAAAAAGTTAAACATTTTCTGAACCAAAGTTTAAAATTGTCTGTACGAAAGTAAAAAAATTGTCAGAACCCAAAGTAAAAATTTGTCAGAACCAAAGTTAAAAATTGTATAAACCAAAAGTCGAAAATTATCTGAACTAAACTTGTCAGAATTAGAAGTTCAAAACTTTTATGAACAAAAAGTTAAAAAATTGTGTTAAGCAAAGTTTAAGATTCTGGATAGAATGGTAACAATTGCAAGAACTAAAAGCTAATCATTGCCATCAGAACAAAACGCTAAAAATTGCCGAAACTGAAAGTGAAAAATTGTCTGAACCGAGCATTAAAAAATCAACATAACCGAAAGTTTAAAATCGTCAGAATCAAAAGTAAAGACTTGTCTGAAACCAAAACTTAGAATTATCTGGACCAAAAGATAAAAAAGGCTGCAGGTCACAAGGCCCAAACCATCAATCCATTCATCTCCTTAGCTTCTAAAAATCAGACGAAAAAAACCCTTTTTAGTAAAATATGTACCCTGTTGTGATGAAATTGCTGAAGTAGGCAACCCACGTTCTCGATAAACCCTTCTGTTCCTTGGTGAAATTTGTACCAGGAATATCCATAAGTGGCCATCCGGAGAAAAGAGCCAGTTCATCGCCATGCCTTGCTCCATTGGGTCTTTCTGGTGTTGTGAAATTGGCTACATAAACGTACGCTTCACCACCCTGGCTGAAATTGAAATAGTGTTTACTTTGGATTAAAAGGTAAGGCAAGGTAAGGCCAGTTAAGGTAAGTTACGGTAAGGTAAGGTAAGGTAAGGTGGTAATTTATGGTCAGTAAAGTAATATAAGGACTTCAAGGCCGTTGAAATATGTATTATTCGAAAGTGCTTCATCATTCAATCTTTGAAAATGTTCTAGATATTGTAACACAGTTTAGTTCCCTTTCTCGATTTCCAGGAATTTTAGGCAGATAATTTTCTTTTGGTGTTGACAAGCTTTTGACTCAAGAATGTTCCATTTCCTGGAAATAACTATTTGGGAATGCCAAAATATCATAGAGCTGCAAGACTGAAGTAGGCCTACACTCTAAAAAATGTTGGGACAAAATTGGTTTTTTAGATTCAAAATGGTTTTTGAAAAACCAAATTTCAATGCAAAACCAACATGGATTTAAAAAAAAAATCCATGTTGGTTTTTTGCATTGAAATTTGGTTTTTCAAAAAAACATTTTGAGTCTAAAAAACCAATTTTGTCCCAACATTTTTTAGAATGCATAAGGTTCAGTGGACCTACAACCAAGTGTATTATCCGAGCAAATGCTGACATTTGCATGCCCCAACGGCCCGACTCCTCCATGCACTTCCATGCACTTCCATGCACTTCCATGCACTTCCATGCACTTCCAAGCACTTCCATGCACTTCCATGCACTTCCATGCACTTCCATGCACTTCCATGCACTTCCATGCACTTCCATGCACTTCCATGCCTTTGCGCTATTCAGCCCTCCCTTCCACTCATTTGTCAATAAATTGGTACCAATTAATTTCTATTGATGAAATGTATATAAACAGTTCAACTTAAATAAGTCCCCTTTTACAAAAACGTAATATCTCAAAGACGCCTTTTCCGATTTCTGTGAAAGTAGGCCAGTTTATAGGCCTGCATATTGACAGTGTGCATGTGTATTATTTGTAGCCTTATTGCTTAATTTTTATTTCAGCTAGCAGACCCCAAGTGCACGTAATCCTATTTTCAAAAATTCAAAGTTGTGGCTTTTCCAAAAAAATTTTACCGAAACATGTCTAAACTCAACTCAAATTTTTTAATTGCATCCAAGGAAACAAAACTGTTAGAAAAGAAGTCCTTATATATATAGTTGTCTACTAAATACGATATTGAGAAACAAATTTTCTCCAGACACATGATGGAGTTCATCCAGCTGGTGGCTCCCTCGCATGGTGAAAATGTACATATCCATTGGAAAAGCCTTGGATTTTTGAAAACAGGGCTATGCTCACATGAAGGCTGCTGGTTCAGCCAGGAATAATGCCACTGAGCTATAAAGACACCAATGCAAGGTTGACATGCGAGGCTATAATTAAACCATCTGTCATTAAAAATCAGCTGTGGAATCTTTGAGATATTCTCTCTCTTATTTTTATTGATCTGTTTATATTACATTAAAAATCTCTGTAAATACGAGGGATGTTCAGGAAGTTTTGACCAATTTTTGTGGCAGACTTTTCTCTTTGATATACTTGAATGACATTTTCACAGTACAAAATTTAGGTGTATAGCCATTGATTCTGAAAATATTAAGTCCGTGGCTAATGTTTAACTTACTTGTCTGTTGCTATGGAAACAACACCTTGGGGTAGGCGGCGCAGCTAAATTTTTCATACAAATCTCAACAATTTTGCTGTGTAAATCGCCATAAAATTTTTGCATATACACAATTAATTGTGAACATAGATGTTCCACTTCAGCATTCTCTGGGTGAGATGTTCATCAACAGCTTCACAATTTTTCAAAGTACTCTTCGTGGCATGAAAAACATTTTTGCATCCTTTCATTGCTCTTGGTGAAGCAATTTTCAAAGTCCTAACTTAGAAAAGCCCTGGAAATGGCATGTCGCTTGTCCTGATTTGTCGCATATCTTTTACCTCTCAGCTCATCTTTTAGATTAGGGAATAAACAATAGTCACATGGTGCTAAATCATTGTCGAGATATCTTGAAATGCTGTCCTGATGAGATCCTGAGTTTGTGTACTATTCTTTCCTGTGAGAACACACAATTTGATTGAAGGTCTCCGACCGCGTTTCGGGTCCATGTCAAATGCTCATCCGAAATCAATCTTTACAGTGCGAAAATCAGGTTTAAATGGCTAAATAAAGGATTGAAACAACATCGTGACATTGTAAAGTTATAATCAAAATTGTCAGTAGGCCCTGCACAGGTCTACAGTCCTTTTCAACATAATTTAACCATAGATTTCAGGGAAAACACTATGTCA
This sequence comes from Platynereis dumerilii, assembly GCA_026936325.1. Classification (NCBI taxonomy): domain Eukaryota; kingdom Metazoa; phylum Annelida; class Polychaeta; order Phyllodocida; family Nereididae; genus Platynereis; species Platynereis dumerilii. Next base: position 7,332,676 of record JAPTHN010000010.1, on the reverse strand, counting down.
AGTTCACTAGAAAAACGAGCTGCGCTGGGTTCCCCATCTTGCCGTTTCCATGGCAACAAAATAACAACTTAGATATATTGTGTTCCTAAGGTGCTTGGCCATTTTATTCTCTAATACCTCAAGATGTATTCCTGAAAATTTAAAGACTCTAACTTAAATATAAGCATCTCTCAAAAAAATTGGTCAGAACTTTCTGAACGCCCCCTGTATGAACATAACAATGACCTGTCCATAACAAAGCTTAAGTTTGGATTAACTTTCCATATTTCGGATATTTTAAATTGCTTTAGTTTCAGGGTGATCGCACCGAGGGGGTAAGAATCTGAAGGGTGTGGAAGCACAAGCATCTTCCCGAGCGAAACGAATTTAAGAGATTATTTTCCAGTCATACTGCGGATATGTGGGTATATCTTTTACTTAGATCTACATTTGGGTTTTCAATGGACTTACCTTATGACAGAACTGGCCACTCCTTCACAACCAGCCAGGAAAAATCCATCTCTAACTAACTTCCCAAACTCCGTGGCATTGTTCGGATCGTCAAAGTTGTAAAATTCAAGAGTGGCTTCAGCAACAGCTGGTGAATTTGGATAAAGACTGTTTAAGTTAAATTGCACAAGGTCCTTGTACGTCATTCCTTCCGACGGCTGACCTCCGATCCATAGACCTTCAGTTAAAACTGTTCCTCCAAGATATTTTACCTGGAGTAATCAGAAATAAATTCAAGTAACACATCGTATGGCATAGAGGTGTTACTATATACCAAATTGCTGTCCATTCAATTACATCATTTTTCACTAATCGTACAATCACAATTATAGTTGCATATGGATTCTAAACTTACCTTGCTTAGTTCAGGGCGCATGTTATAAGGGGCATCCGGTAGTATCACGCCATCTACATTCGGATTCCAGAAAGAGAGAAAAAGGTTCTTTTCCGCAGCGTCCTTAAATTTGGAAGTTGGAACTTCATGTAAACATTTAATCTTCTCTTCCTCAGTATTCTGCTCGTTGCATCCAACTTCATTCAATAGTATATTGTATCTTGTCTCAGGATTTCTGTCAAGTGCAAAGCTACCAAGCATGGATCTGAAAGCAATTTCTATTTTTAATAAAGGGTTTATTCGATCTGTTACAAAGTAAATTTTATGTTCAATTCTTTTTCCTGCATCATGAATTTTATTATATTCATTGAAGGAGAATGACATAATCTCTGTATTTTTGTGGACAAATCATAGGAGGATGGATGGATGATTGGGGTTTTACATTCTGTATTTATGCACTTTGCAGGCTAACTTGGATAGGGGGAGGACCGGACAATGAGGTGGACGATGATTGAAACAGCCGTTGAACACAGGCTCAGGTGACCCGGCAAGAGCTGGATTCGCCCTGAACCCAGCAATTGGCAGCGCACAACTTCAAATTAAGTGATTATTTTGTAAATTTCCTCACCCGCTCATTGCAAAGACCTTTGAGAAGAGCCCTTTGAACCTCGGTGACATGAGTACTAATGTTGACAATGCACCTCCAGCCGAATGACCTCCGACGGTAATCTTATCAATGTCTCCACCGAAATATTTTGCGTTCGCTCGAACCCATTTCAAAGCTTCAAGAAGATCCCAGGCAGCTAAATTTCCGGGCATGGAACTTTTTCCAGAAGAGACGAATCCCAAGATGCCAAGGCGATACTGGACACTGACGACCATAACATCTCCGTAAGAGGCTAGTCCAATCATGTTGAGGTCACTATTACTACCAGCCACAAATGAACCTCCGTGTATATAAAAAAGTATGGGTTTTGGTGATTTCCTGTAAAAAATATATTGTATATTGTATATTCCATTTATCAGGTAAATATCAACCTGCACGGGGTGAGGTAGTGAGATCAAATCATGCTAAGGTTGAGATTTTAAAGTTATCCCAAATGATAGGCAAGGTTTAACAAAAAGTTTGTCTAAGTTTCAAACTTTATTGTGTATATAGCTATGCCAAAGCGTCCTAATTTTCTTGGCTTTGAGGCAATTTTTTCTGATCCCACATATATCTCCTAAATGATCCCTGACTTTATTTTGGTTACGCAAAGGATAAAATTATCGAGCCTCGATGAATTTACCTTTGTGACGTTACTACCATTTTTCGGAAAAGTTAACTTGAAGTTATAATTCCAATCACGCAAAACACTGTCAAAGTATAGACTGAAAATAATATCATTCAATTTTGATTCTAGATACACGTGTATTAAGCTTTTCAACATCTGGTTGAAGTTAATAATTTCTAATTATAAATGCATGCAAAACCGTTCAAGTAAAATCCAAATATTCAATTTGGATTCCGGATAAAGCTTTTCGATAGAGCTAACAAGGTTTTTTGATGTAAAGCAAAACTTCATAATATGCACAAAATCAGATGCATACTTAGCTTGATTGACTCCTTTTGGGACCCATATATTAAGGGTAAGACAATCTTCGGATGACCTGCGGACCCACAAATTGGGCTGGAGACAAGCCGGGCCAAATTCAGTGGCATCCAAAGTGCCCTTCCATGGTTTAACAGGTTGAGTCCTTCTAAACCTTAAATTTTTCACTGGTGGAGCCGCATAGGGTATGCCATAAAATGTGTCTGCTGTAACAACTGAAAAAGACAATCAATAAATGACTGGATAGGTACAATATGAAGGTAGATACTAATTGATATGATGAGTGCAGCAGCCCTCTCAGCCCAGTTCCGATTCATTTCTATGACTGGTATACAGTACTACCTGGCCAGGAAGTACTGCATGCATTGAAATTTAAATATCTCAAGCAGAAAGATTCCCTTTTTGACATCTTTTTCAGATTTTGAAGACCAATTATTCGTATGTTGTCCAAAATATCTAAACAGTTCAACAAAAATCAGTCCCCCTTTGGATAAGCTTGAATATCTCAAAGATTCCATCGCTGATTTGTATGACAGTTGGCTGAATTAAAGCTTCGCTTATTTATAGGTCAGTGGCAATATTCATGGGGTGAGCAAGAACCCTTCGAGTGAGCCTACCCCTGTTTCCAAAGATCCCAGGCTTTTCCAATTGATATGAACAATTTCGCCACATGAAGGAACCACCAGCTGAATAACTTCATCATGTGTCCAAAGAAAATTTGTATTTAGAAGACAACTAAGGACTTCTTTTGTAACAGTTTAACAATTTAGGTTCCTTGGATGCAACAACAAACAATTTGAGTGCAGTTTAAACACCTTTCGGTAAATTTTTTTTTAAAAAGCCAAAACTTTGAATTTGAGGTATGTACACTCAGGGTCTGCTGGCTCAAACAAAAATTAAGCAATAAAGCTACAAATACACAGGCACAATTTCAATATGCAGACCTACAAACTGGCCAACTGTCACAGAAATCGGAGAAGAGGTCTTGGAGATTTTCACGTTTATATTAAAGGGGGACTTTTTTGTTTAAACTGCTTAGATGTAGAACTATTGACACATGCACAACATGCAAAAAGGTAGATTCAGCGTCCTCTTACCTCCTCTTTGGCCAGTCTCACGAACACCTTTGATTTTCCCAGATTCTGTGACAACTACAGGGTTAAGGTCAAGCCTTGATGGTCCAACCTAAAAGGAAAACAAGGGTTGTTAATTTTCCATTATGCATACCATGGTCCCAGGGCAGCAACAACATTTCGTTCCAATTTTCAGTAAAATTATGTCCATGACTTGGCAGGAAATTTATCAAACAAATTACCAAAATCACCAGGAAAATTCCCCAACGAGGAAATACAAATGAACCCATATGGCTTTTTCGATTTTTCGAACATCACATCGAAGTAAGTGATCTAATAAATTCTACACTATAGACATAATTTTTTCATTCACTGACAGGTGCTTTTAAATTATATACCGGGCAGATCTTTGAAATATTGGAATGCGGGAGGGGGGCGGGGTTGTTGAAGAATAAAAACGTACCGATATTTATGAATTGAAAAGTAAGACACACTAAAATGTGCCGGCCAAAGTTGGTGGGGAGGAATCAAAGACCAACATCTTGGTATGCCTCGTCAGGATGAACTGCTGTCATAACATGCATGGTGGGCTGGCCTACCCTTGGAAACATAGAGTGATATGATATCAGAGCCTTTACAGTGGCAGACGCAGGGGGCTAGGGGACCTGGACCCCCTACCCCGGAACTCTAAAAGAACCATATTGAAGAAAATTTACAATGAAGTGAGCCCGCAAATGCCGAAATTCGCACGAGTCTACAGGCCCCGACCCCTAGACTATCGTTCCTGGATCCGCCACTGGAGACTACTTCCTTGGCTGTATTTCAAATAAATAATTAATTCGTTATGTATATACTTACATTTGGACATGGAATTTTTGGCTTTACTTCGTCCAGCATTCTGTTGAAAACTTTGGCTGCACGTGGAGCTGGATTTGATTCAATGGAACTTGCACCAGCTTTTAAAAGAGCATACTTTGGAACAGCCTCCGTGTAAGGTTCCCATTCAAGTTCAAGAAACCCTGTCCTCAGTGTTGGCTTCCTGAAAAAGAGTTACGTACAGATACATAAAATCAAATGTCTGGATAGGACGGCAACACGGAGTCATTTGAGGCATATTGAATAGAGAAAGCATGAAATCACTAGACTGATGATGGAATAGATAAATATAGCACCATTTTCTGTTGCCATGGAAACGCAAAACGCATACTGTTATAGAATAGAATAGAATAGAATATACTTTTATTCATCCATTCATAATGTTACAAACAGAAACTTGTAACATTATGAATGGACGAATAAAAGTATATTCTATCCTATTATTGGCATCCAACACCTAGATCAGAATGTTGTTTGTGAGGGCAGAATATTTTGTTAATATTCCATACAAATTTTGATGAAAACCCCACTTCAAGCCATTTGTCCATGCAGCTGCAGCTAAACTGAATATATATATATATTATGAGGTTATACCATGGGTGGAGGCAGTATATCCCTGGTATAGTCACCCAAGATCCAGATATACGGGGTCGAGGGTGACTATACCAGGGATATACTGCCTCCACCCGTGGTATAACCTTTTTATACCATGTCTATTTTTTTTAAATACTTTTATTTTATATCAATGTAAAACAGTTTGAAGCACTTAATGTGAATGCAGCTGTGCTACAAAAAAAATCAATACTCTTAATTGGCAGCACTTAATTGCCTTAAATCACAACAATCAGCAAATATGCTGGTATCTACATGCTAATAAGTATGATATATAGGGGCACTGTTGTCTTTTGATTGGTCAGTTCCAGTATATCCCTGTTGATCTCATTATCTTTCAGTATATCCCTGCTGGCTAATTAGCCAAAGGAATTTGATTGGTTGAACTAAATATATCCCTGTTTCTTTCTGTTGTATTTCCCTCTCTCAATCTGTATTGACCAGGGAAAAGCTCAGTATGAGGGACAAAAGTTGGCTAGACATGGGATAAATAATTATATGCAAGATGTAGTACAAAATTAAGTGGAACCTTACCCATTATATACAAAGTCAGACCACATCTTAATCAGGTTCTCCGAAAACTTCTGTTTCATTGGCGTAGCATCTTGAGGGAAGGCGGTTTGGTTGAAGACCCTACCAAACACGAAGGGCATCTCATCGCCATGGTTGGCGCCAGTTGACATTGAATAACGTGCTGAGTTCGTGAGGACTTTTTCATCATATTCATACAAGTAGACAGGAATATTCTCTTCGGAAAATGCATTGGCCAGCTGAAGAAAATGTGTTACAGATGACTTCATAATTGTAGACACTGCACTCATGAGACTGAATGTGCATTTTTTTTCCTATGACATTTTATTATTAGTAAGGAAAAATTATGTCACTTTCCAAATAAAATACATGTCCAAGAAAAAAGCACATTCAACGAGTGACTGAAGAAAATTTGTTTCTCAATTGTTTTTAGAAGACAACTAAGGACTTCTTTTGTAACAGTTTTACAGTTGGAGTTCCTTGGATGAAATAACAAACAATTTGAGTGGAGTTTAGACACCTTTCGTTAAAAAGTTTTTTTGAAAAGCCAAAACTTCCGAATTATTGAAAATAGGGGTATTTGAATTGGGGTATGCTGGCTCTAACAAATATTAAGCTATAAAGCTAATAATACACATGCACACTGTTAATATGCAGGCCTACAAACTGAAGAGGCCTTTGAGATATATTCTCATTTTTGTAGAGGGGGACTTATTTTTGTTGAACTGTTTAGTTAAAAAAATTGAGATCATTAATCAAATAAATATATATAACTTACTTACTTTGAGAATTGGAGCTACAAAGTGGATATCACGGAATGCGTCAATGGCAGATCTCAAATTCGAGTAGCGATCAGTTGTGTTTGAAAAGTAGTAAGCTTTGGCAAGTTCCACGGCTGCTTCAACTTGCTCCTGTGATAAACCAATTCGACTGAATCTGAATCTGTCAGCGATACTTGTTGTAATATCACCCTGTAGGATTCCCCACATCATCAGCTCTCTGTCGCGTGCGAATGAAATTAAGCCATCATCCGAATTGAAGCCTAACATCACAGGGATATGATTAAAGTTTCTGGATTTCAGAAGTTTCGGAGGCTGATCAGGAATAAGATCACCATCCACCACTGGGATGTACTGGATTCCAGAGGTGGAATCTTTCAATCCTTGGATGCTAAGCTCTTGTAGGCACTCAAGGATTGTCTTAGATGTGGAACCGTCACAGGCGTTGTATTTACTGACCATGAGAGTTGCCTCAGCCGCCTCTTTTTTAGTTTTAAGATTCTTATAGTAAACTCCACTACTGAGAATAGCACTCCTGATAAGGCCTTTAAAAGCAGGGCTGAGTAAATGCATGCTAATGCTGACAGATCCAGCGCTTGCTCCATAAACTGTTACTTTTTCTGGATTACCACCAAATGATTCAATGTTATTTGCCACCCATTCGAGAGCCAACTTCTGATCCAGCAAACCAACATTCGCTGGAGTTTCATCCAGTTCGAGGGCAAGAAATCCTAGTGGTCCGAGGCGATAGTTGATGTTCACAACAATCATATTGCCTTTCTTAGCCAGTCTTGTACCATGGTTATCCAGCCGAGAACCAGACATGAACCCTCCAGGATGAATATAGACAAGAACTGGCAATGACTCCAGGGAATTAGACGTAATACTTAGATCCCTAGGGACGTAGACATCCAGACTCAGACAATCTTCACTCTCGGATCTCGGTGGTGCAAAAGGCGGTGGGTTGAACTGAATACAAACATCTCCTTCCTTAGTAGCCTCAAAAACTCCTTGCCAGAGTTCTTTCTTCTGAGGCCTTTTAAATCTTAGTTCATCCACTGGAGCTTCTCCATAAGGAATAGCCTGGAATCTGGTCACACCATCAGCAACAACACCCCTAACTGATCCTGAAGGGGTTTCTATGGTGGCAAACTGTCCAATTGAGGATTGTATACTTGCCAAAAACAGACAACATAATACTTGTACATCCCATGCAATTTCCATTTTGTTGCTGCCTGCTTAGTTTCAGTCCTTTGGTGAATACCTAAAAATGAGAAATGATTCTCAGTAACAATACTGATTATCATTATTTGGACTAAGTGGGGACATTAAAACATTTTGAAATATAAACTTCACAACCAAATATCATATATCTTAACAGGTTTTGTCCTGCCTTGGTCAGCTTGGTTTGTATTGCAGAGCAGTAATGGGTGAAAGCACAGTAAAGGCCTCAATTGCGTTTTGATCAGATAAAAGTAAATCTAGGATCCTAGAAACCAATTTCTGACATAAAGAAGAAACAGTGCAGTATTTAAGCTTGATCAACAAGTAAATCTGAGAAATTTAGGCATTTTTCATGAGCATACAACTAAAACCATGCTCTGGGCAGACCTTTAAAGTGGGTATAATCTGTTAATTTTAGCATGTAACCAGTGGCCCTTTTTCTGAAGCACTATCTATTGCAGCAATGCTGTAGCCTATTATTTAGTTCACATTCTGCCGGTGACATTATCTGTTTACTGTACCTCCCTGGCCTTCTGTAGGGACCATTGGTTGACTTTTCAAAGTGATGATTGTGGCAGCCATGACGTCCAAAGGAAAGGTGTGCTTGTAACCATATTTTTGCAAATTTACAGTCAGGGGTTCAAAAGGCTGGCTGGAGGGTATTTTTATGCAATAATTAGCTGAATTTGGTGCTTTTGCCTAGATATGATATTGGTTTAATGAATTTCAGGAAAAAAATTCCTATGGCCACTGATGATTGTAAGATAAAATAAGCTTTAATGGCTAAAATCGATGTCCGTCCATTACGTCCACAACCAATTTTTTGGTAATTTAAATGAATTAAAGACCAGGTAACACGTCAACTGACATGGAAATGCATGTCTATCTCTCTCTACCTATGTATGCAACTGAAAAATTTAAAAACACAATGAATATAACTTATACACTGGACACCAGGCTAAAAAGTGTAAATGTCCGTCCATTACGTCCACAAAAGTGTTCAGATTAGTCTGAGGACTGATGTTTGGAGGTCTGGTATGTCACAAATAAAGCAGGGATACCATGTTTAGTGACAAATTTCGATTATTTTAGTGAATGCTGACAAGGCTCAAAAGTTGAATTTGTCACAGTACATGCAAACTGTCCATATCACATCAGCGAAAACGGTCGAAAAGCCAATGGTCCATTTCAGCAGAAAAACCTAGATTTTCATGGAACTTTCATAATGTAGTTCATAGCAGCCCAGCAAATACCTGTCTTGATTTATCAGACAAACATAATTCTGTATTCTGTACATAAGTAGCTTCAAATTGATGTACTACACTTGCACTTCTGATGAAAATAATTCTTAGGTCATAGGGGCCAAATATTGAGGCGCTTACTGTGCTTTCACCCTAATGCATTTGCTATTCTATTTATATATGTACACATAGTTCTGCAAAATATCAATATGTAATTCAATACTCAGGAAACCTTGCGAATTGAAATTCCAGGACAAAAAATGAAATATGATAAATTTTCAATATAGTATACCGTGCGACTATTATCAGACCATAAAGCATGTTTAGTCAGGTCTCTTAATATATATTACAACCATAAATTCGTTATAGCTAATGCAATATAATTTGTCCATTTTGAAAGTTCACATTTTGGACTCTAGGTTTTTGTTGGTAAATTTATCACTTTTCGTTTCTTTCCCGCGAAAGAAAATGTTGAGGAACTAGAAGACAGACGTAATATTATATTCACTATTTGAACTTGTTAAATATAACAAAAGAAGAGCAACAACCGTTCCTTGAATATGTACGTAAAAAGTTTTGATCACCTAATCCTTTAGGAGAACATAATTTTTTTTTCTGCTGGCCTGCCCGAAGCGATTACATGGGACCAAGCTTCATTCCTTTACTTCTTGGGAAATACAAGGTATGGGACTCTGGGTGAAAGCAACAGTGAGATACAGGACAAATCCATGAAATGTCCTATAAATATTCCCCTGGCTTGAGCCAATGACTCAACATTTACTTAAACCAATCCAGAGAGGTTATTTCTTAGGGGCAATCATTACGGGAGTCTGCTTGGAGTTTTAAAAAAAAAGAATCATTTCTTGTGTAGTTTTTTTTGTTGAAAATTAGTAAATTCTTCCAGGCAGTTTCAAAACATTATTTTAAAATAGTGTTGTTTAACTTAGAATGGAATATTTTTTACAATCCCTTCGCAATTGAAATAATTAATTATATTCTGCGTTATACATGTCACTCAACTTATAGCGCAGAGCTGAGGCTCATTTGGTACAACAAGGGGACTGTCAGGTTGTTAGAATACGTCACTGGCTTGGGGGCTAGTTTCATTGTAACAAAATGCACAATTATTGTTCACTTATACAAGGAAACGAAGTTTTGGATGCAGACAAAAATCTTGAATTATTTTAAGACTACGAAATAATTTTGCAATCAGAATCTCGGAAAGCTTGTGGTCTCCCAGTGTCACCAATTTCCTGATTAATTTTGAGATCAAAACTGAAAGTGGTCTCCCAATCAGTTATTTTGCCAGAAAAGCACAGTATAAATGAACAATCGAGTTACTAAAATAGTACATGTATCTGATTTGTATCATTGTTGCAAAATTAGCTAAAAAACAGATACATGACCAAGCTGGCATCATCAGTAATTTTAACAGCAGTGTGGCCTCAAATGATATCATTGACCAGTAGATGTATTTCTGATGTCAGTAATAAACTCGGTTAATTTTGAACAGGTGAACAATAAACTGTTCAACACAAGTATTTTTGCGTTAAAATGGAAAAATTTAACAATGTTTAAGAAATGGGTATTTAATGTAATATATGATAAACATTTTATTTATTAAATATAAACCACTTACCTTAATTTTTTCGATTAGCAGAACAAAATGTCCAAGAAATCCTAAAAGTCCACATGAGCTTGATAATTAGCCAGAATTTTATAAAAGCTTTCAATTCCTGCAGACATATGGCAGCAACTGACACCATTATTATATTATGCTGAATTACCGAAGCATGACCACTTTTTTTAGTGGTTTTTGGCTCAGCTGAGTTCACAATGTAGTGTTTTGTCTGATATCTATATAAATAGGACAACAAACCGCTAGTTAAACTTTTGCAACTCATGTAATAATTATTCTGATGGAAAAATAACTTTGAAAGCAATATACCAGTTAGTTGCCTTTTGAATGCTTCCATGAATTTTGGTCCCCTCAAGCAATAAATAATCTTCAGTAGGCCCTACATTTATTTGATAATATAACTACATGAATGGTATAGGTACATGAGAAAATTAACTGATTTATATGCCATTTATATAACCTATAGTATACATTTTGTCTTGTTACATAATAAAATTATGGTGTAGGCCCTACATTGAAAAATAAACAGCCCCGACAAGATAAAAACTAATTAATCAGTCTCGATGCCCTGTCGGTCCCCTGTGCCATATTATACAAATCGTCATGATATGAGTGCAAATAAATTTTCATATTGCAGGATAATAAGTGCAGTAAAAAAATAATTGCAGGTCAATGGGGAGACACAGAAAAACACAAATGATGTCGTCAATAGTTGCTTATTGATCAGGACAACATTAAGTAAATTTTATATGGCTTACATAGTTTATGGGACCATGGCATGACATTGAGTGACAAAAAATGCACTTTATCATCCATTTTTGGCGTACAAGCCCATGTCTAAAGGTCATTGTGCTATAAAATTGAAATAAAAAATACCAAATATAAAGAAGCTTCTTGGTTATGGAATATGGATTCAGAATATGTAGATTTTATATTTGTGTGGCTACCCATTGCTGAAATATGAAGAGATACATTTTAAAAAGAATTTGCAGTTAATCCAAATGAAACCCAAGCTGGCTTTCTAGCACGGTCAAAATGGTTAGGGGAGAGCGGGGCACAGTGAGACTGCAGGCACAGTGAGACAGTGCCCCTAGCGTAAAAGTGGTAGTGTTTACAGAACTACCATCTCTTATGTTGAACAAAAATTACATAAGTGACAGGTAAACCTAAATCTGGAAAAGTTTTGAAGCATGGGACGAGTGAAATTTCAATTTTTTGGTTTTTAGCCTCGATAAGTAAATAATTTTGCCTAATGACTTTTTGTTCTGATGCCTCAGCATTAGGAGTTTAAAGAAAATCAATCACCAAGGAGTTGAAGCTATGGCTTTTTGACTAATTTTAATATGCTGGCAATCCCCAATTTTGGCATGTGTTTCAACGGTATTTTCTAATTTAATAAAGAATGATGCGCGGGGCACAGTGAGACGGGGCACAGTGAGACACCACAGAATAGAGTAAAAACACCTTGAATTCAGGGTATAATTCATAATTTTCAAAGAGATGAATGTCATTGACCTCTTGTTTTTGAGAGTTATATCAAAAAGCTTCAGGGAAGAATTTTGATTAATAAGGCATAAGAAAGTAACAGGTGCGACTGGTTAAATATGTTATGCTCATGTCCACCGACATGAATTTGTCATACTTGAACAAAAAAATAACTAGAAAACTCTCCCCACCAACTTTTCATTATGAAATATATAGGTTTTCATAATATCCATTGACAAAGTTATTCTGCATGCCTAGAGGGTTTGCAATTGTTGCAGCAGACTTCCCTGTCCCACTGTGCCCCGCCTGCTGTCTCACTGTGCCCCGCCTATGGGGCACAGTGAGACATTTTTCCGGCATTGACTTAGCATGATGTATCTCCAAACCTGTAACTACCAGACAATATACCCAACTTCATCATCTACAATGTGGATCTAAATTGGTTTTACTGTTGACTGCCAACATTTTGCTACACTTGAAAATAAAAAAAGCGTCTCACTGTGCCCCGCTCTCCCCTAAACTGATTGTTTTGAAAGTGGCATCATCTATGGAGAATGAACAAAATTTAATATTAGATGGTAAGCCGTCCAATATAGAGTATAATTGGACTCCTTACCATCAAATATAATATTGGTGCTGGGTTCTGTGGCAGTGCACTGGGCTACTAACTTCTGGGACCTGACTCAATTCCTGGGTCAGGACAACAATGTTGGACAGATGATTCATCTTGTGCCAAATGTGCAGCCCTTCTTATTACTATGGATTTTGTCCTGGACATATGCCGACCCTAGTCTATGCATAAATACATGACATAAAGCCCTATCTCCCCAGCAGGAAAGTAAGCGGTTAGCTCAGTTGGTGGTGCGTTGGGCTGCCAATCACTGGTTTCTGGTTTGAATTTTTTCTCTGGCGGCGTCACATGGACTGAGGTTGTAAAGCAGTTTCAGTCATTCTTCACTTAATTGCTGTCCTTATTAGCCAACAAAGTGCACATATACTAGATACAAAGCCCAAATTATTCACCTATGTCACCCACCCATCCCCTATAAAACAAAATACATAATGATATGACTCATTTGTACATTTCTGTAATTTCTAGATGCAAGTTGGTTCAATATACTTGAATAAAACTTACTTTCCTTATTGACAGAATTTTGTTTTTAAACTGCACTTTGCAGTCTTATTTTCGCAAAAAATTTCGCCACTGGGTGTAATTTAGTGAAACATACGTTCTTATCAAAAGAGAACAAGTGAAACAATCTAAAAAGGATTTGAACGGTTAATATTAGGCTTACACCCAAAGATAAAACAATATATACAAAGGGGAGACTCTTGTAAGTTGTGCCTTTTTTTTTGCCGCAGGGTGATTTGCAAAAAATGAAGCTTTGTCTTGAAATCTGATAAATTAGATATCAAATTATAATAATGAGGCCAGAATCGAAACCAGTTCCAGGACAATAAAACCATAAGAAGAGAGACAGACAGACATACAGTGGGGAAATCAAGTATTTGACCCCCTATACCACATTTTCTGTTTGGGCACTTGCACTTGCTCCAAAACTTCTCTGGTAGATCTCGTCCAACATTAGAAGACAGACAATGCAAAAAGGTCGAGTCAAAGAAATATTATGTAAAATATTTGTACAATGATCCCAATAGTCTTCGGAAATAAGTATTTTACCCCTTTGTTTTCAAAGGGTTTATTACCAGACTTTTACAAAACAAACACTTAGAAAACTATTATTTATAACTGAAATTCTTTGCTGCAAAAGCCTATTTAAATAGTTTTTAATTTAGTTTTTAAAGCCCTGGATTACACCTTTTTTTTGGCAATTTCTTCATTATGAAGATGTGCAGTTGATAAAATAAATTTTTCCAAGACACTGGAGACATAAATTTTGACTGACACTAGTCTGGTCTTGGTACTCAGACCCCAGTATTGATATAGAATAGAATAGAATAGAATAGTATTTATTGATCACAGTAAGAAAAACATGAAATTTGTGTTCCAGGAAGAAGAGACCTACTGCCATTTATTCTGTCACTGCCAAGCCAGCCACAACCTCTGGATCCAAATCCAAAGATGGGCAAGAGAATCAATCCAGTGCAATATTAACTTTACTCCTACAACCATCATGCTGGCAAACACCAGGAAAGAGGTAGTTAATCTTATTATCATAACAGCATAAATGCACATCTACCAACAGAAAAGGCAAAAAGGAAGACCAACATGCGAAGGATTTCTGAAGAGAATAGAAAACATAAAAGGAATTGAGCGGTACACAGCAAGAAAGAACAATGAAATGGCGAAATATAACAAGAAGTGGAAGGTCATCAAGGATAACTGATTTTATAAATTTACATATTTATCCACATTAAATTTATATTAAACCACCAATTATTTATGACACCTGGCTGTCAATAAAAATATAAAAAAAAATTTTTTTTTTTAAACCTGCAAAAACGAACATGTACATGAATTTGGCATTCGTGTAAGTGCCAAATATTGCATTTCACGAACTTGTACAGGTGTAATTACGAACATACTAACCCTGGACTTGCCTAAAACTAACTCTAACCCTAATTCGAGGTATATATTTTTCAATATTTTGCATGTGGACGAATTTGTAAACCTGCAAAAACGAACATGTACATGAATTTAGCATTCGTATAAGTGTCAAATATTGTCATTCACAAATTGAAAAATGTATACATGTAAAACCCTAATTATCTAGCACTTCCAGGAATTTAGTAATGGCAGTTACACAAATGAAAAATAACGTGCAAGCACTTTAACAGCTGCTTGTAGATAGACAAATTAGTATCTATCTATCTATCTATCTATCTATCTATCTATCTATCTATCTATCTATCTATCTATCTATCTATCTATCTATCTATCTATCTATCTACATGTATATTCTCCCTCCCTCCCTTCCTCCCCTAGCTGTCCCTTTTTTTCAGTCCTATACTTTCCTTCCTTTTTTCCTTCCTTTGTTCCTTCCTTTTTTCCTTCCTTTTTTCCTTCCTTCATTCCTTCCTTCATTCTTTCCTTCATTCTTTCTATTGAATCTGCAAACACTGGATCTGGCTGTTGCTGTTGGTGCTGGTTTTACTGCAGAGCTCTGATCATTTGAAACTCCCGCCAAAAACGAACATTTTAGTTTCGTAAATAAAAATTTTAATTTCACAGAAGTTTACCAAAAGTTGATGGAAGCAAGATAAAATTATATTGAGACTGTATGCTAAGTTTCAAATGGTAGGTGAAATGGTGTGACTTCCTATATGGTCAGAGGCTTAACGAGAATTCCATCTGTAATACAGGCTGCAAGCAGCTGTAAAAATGTAACACATACACGAAAGTTAATTGTTACATATACACGAGTGATATGCTTGTTTTTGAGGTGTATATTTTTCACTATTTGGCATGTACACGTGTTTTTGCATGTCTACAAATTCGTACATGCTCGTTTTTGCACCTACACACATTCGTGTATATATGCCAAATGGTTAAAAATATATACATATAAAATCTCTTTGGTTTTATAGGAGGGTCTCTGTTGTAGAGTAATCATGCCAAAGCTTGATTATTATTCCCCCAATCATCAGCAAAGTAGTTCCAGATGAGCAATTGTAAATTACATGTATAATGAAGCTTTGGCATGATTCTTCAGCATCAGAGGCATTATGACTGGACTGCACCACGTCGGCCTACTTCAACATATTGTGCTGGTAATTACCTCTTGCTGGCAGAGTTGCAAACTTCTTCTGGAGCTTCCGATCAATCGTCGTTGGTTAGTCTGGGACTTTCTAAAATGATTTTCGCACTCGCGTCCCTTTGTAGTTGAGATTATAGCCCTGAGGACCGTCATGTTCCGCTGGTGATTTCTTCCCTTGTTCACCTATAATGGCATCAATTATTGAGATTTTCCTCCCTACACTCGTAGATCATTACTTTAGGTCTGAGTACCAAGACCAGACTCTAGAGTGTCAGTCAAAAATCATGTCTCTAACAAGTGTCTTGGGAAGTATTTTTTCTACTGCGCATTTTGAAAATGAAGGAATTAAAAAAAATATATAGATGGTTTTATTGAGGGCATTAACACCCATTAAAAACTAAACAAAATTGGGGGAAACAATTGAAATAGGTTTTGATTGCAATAAATTTCAGTCATGACAGTTTTTCAAGTGTTTGTTTTGTAGAAGTCTGGTAATAAACCGTTTGAAAACATAGGGCCAAATACTTATTTCCGAAGACAATTGAGTTTATCATGAAAATATATCACATAATGCTACTTTCAATTAATTTTTGTGTATCCCATTTCTTCTGAGGTTGGACCAGATTGACCTGAGACATTTTAGAGTTCTGGAATAAGTGTTAGTACCCAAACTATAGAAAATATGGTAGGGGGTCAAATACTTATTTTCCCCACTGTACATTTACGCCACAATTTTCATATATTTGGGGGGTGATTTGATCCATATCGTGTGTCACATACAAAGGATTTTTTTCGCAAGTGGTCGTGTGTCGTGAAGTCGTAAAATTTGAGAAATTTTACAATTATGTGATGATTACATGTACATATATTGTACTTGCCATCACTTATTATACATCACTGGAATGCCCAGCTTCTATTGTTTCATATCAACCTCAAAAAATTAATCTTCCTTACAGAATAAGGCTGTTAGCCACCCAAAACCTTGAGAAAACAGGTGATTTTTTTTTGTCCCCCGTTACATCAGATTGAAAAAATCATCTTAAAAATGAGATTGCATGCCAATGACAAAAGACATCTTGTTCTGGTTTTCTCTGCAGTAATACCCAATTCCTCATAAAGCCCTAAAAGCTTACATCGTCTGTCTAAGTATTATCATGCCTTCGGTAGAGCCCTTAATGCGAAGCAACGTCAACCTGTCCCTCTTTTCGAAAAAAATCAACATGTTTTTTAAAATTTTGTCTGAAACTCTTAATAATGAAGCTAGGAACTTCAAACATACATCAAATAAATGCTCATGAGTTATACTTTCAATTGCATATCTCAGATTTTGTATGCAAGTAAACCACTTGCTGTACAGCTTGTCTAGTTTACCCTGAAATTTTTGTAACACCTGCAAAAAACAGTCAAGTTGGAGGGGGGTTATAAGCTTCAAACCACCGGAACTCGAACCAGTACAGTCATACAATGTGGAATGTGCTATTGTCCAAATGCTCATAAATCAGGGTTTATTGTGGTATAAAATATAGTTAGGTTTGCAATGATTTTGTGACTTCTGTGATGCTCTGAAAAACCCTGAAAAAAATGTAACGCATGCACGCATGACTGCTACAGATTTTTATGCTGGCTTCATAGCAGTGTACTGGACTTCAAAAATGACCAAAAGAGATCAAACTAATGAATAACTAGTCATAATTTACTTTTGTGCCCTCATGTCATGAAAAAGGGCAGGAATTTCTATTAAAATATAAGGATTGCTCTGAAATTACATACTCTCTTGTGATATTGATTTCTTATCACCGCACAAAAATTGACACCGGAGATATATGTGAGATGTCAAGTAAATTTTCGATAATTATTGAAGTAAGATGTTTGAATTAGTTCTTAGGTATATTGGTAATGTTTTGAAACCTTTTACTTGATATTTTGAGATGAACTCAGGCTTCTAGCTTAGTTATACACATGAAGCTTGAAAACGTTAAGTGTGGGTTGCTGTATCATAACTTTGTGGATCTATGTCTTAGTTTTGGAGAAGAGATTCTTCTTTTCACTGCTCAAATCAGTAAGATCATTGTCTTGGCCAACTTCAGTGACAATTTCATGTTGATACATATAGTACTTTGTATTTTACAGCAACTTTTGTGGAATGAAGTAGTTTTCGAGATAAACGCATTTGAAATCTGGATTTTACATTGATAAATGTGGTGAAAAAATTTGTTAATGCCATATACAGACCTAATTATTGCATAATCATGTTGGATTTTGGTATTAATTGGTTGTCCTTTGTCTATTTTAGACATTTTTGAAGAAAACAATTTTTGGTCCAAAACAGCCATGTAACGCAAATTGTATGACCTTGTGACATGCGACCAAGTATTAAGTTGCGATTGAAAGGGGGCACAAATGTTTTTTTTTTAAAAAGGGGGGGGGGGCTAGGAAGCTGCACTCCCCCAATCACTAGACTATAGGTTCGCTGGTTCGGCCCTTCTCAGATAGTCAAACTTGACATAAATTAAATGTGATAGACACAACAATTTAACATGCCTCCCCATGCAGATTGTTCATGGATAGGGAGGTCATTCTACATATGCTGTCATGTGATGCCACCTAGTGGCATGTGTGAAATTCTGCTGGACCACTTTTAAAACACAAATACCGAACCTGATTTGTAATTACAACAAAAAAATCATGCATTCAGCAATTCTGAAAATCAACAAGATTTCAATAGTTATCCAATAGGGAACATTTTTGTAGAATGACCCAGTTGCAGCTTTGTCAGAGGTGTGAAATTTGTTATACATATTCTGATCATTTGGTGAAATTTTGGAAATGTATTTAGATATTTCTTATTTTTCAATGAACATAAAAAGTCTAATAAAACATATTCTGATCATCTGGTGAAGTTTTGAAGATGCATTTTGATATTTAGAAGTAACTTATTTTTTTAGTGAATCTTTTAGAAATGTCTTACAAAAATATGTGTGTCCGACTAACAGGTTCACTATAGTACCAAATTATGTAGTCTGTTGATTTTGGTATTCATTTGAAAGTTCTTCTTAAAAATTATGAAGAACTCAATTTCATGAAGATTGTGCACATCAAATGAATGAAAAACAAACTAGCGTTAATGGCTGAATAATTCTATTCAGTATCAAAAATCATCAAAATACACATTAAATATGTGTAAAATTACTCCACAAAGATAATTTATTATAGAAGTGTTCATAGCATACATTCGCACCCAGCCCTCTTAGCATCTAGATTGATTCTGCAAATGTCTATTTTCAGTCCAATATGGACCTAAAGTTAAATTTTTTTTTTACAAAATGTTGATACTAGACTTGAATATTACTATGTTTTTTACTGTCATTCTCAAAATTGTACACATTCAGCCTGAATGTGTTTTTTTTCCAAGACATGTTTTCTTTTGGGAAAAGTGACATTAAACAGTTATTATTACTTCTAAGCGCAGAATCAGCATAGCTTTCAGTGCGCATACAAAAATATATCAATGTATGTGTATGTACAATCAATTCAATCAGACAATGTCTTCCTCTGTTCTGCTGTCTTCATGCACTCTCCTCTTCATTTAACATGGTCTTGGTTATGGTCCATCCATTGACATGGTCTGGCTCATCTGTCCATTGTCCAGCAATTCAGTTGAAGTCTGGCTGAAGTATTTTCGCTGCACACTGTACACAAGACAGGATGGTGAACCCCTGCCTACACAGTGGCCACCCTCTCCTGGCCACAACTACCTCCAACTCACTCCAATGAAGTTCCAGGACTGGGAGTTGAACCCATGTCCTTCTCAGGCCAGTGGATTCAAAATCGACTGCTATAACCATTAGGCCACTGAGGAACAACAATCACGACATCACATGTCCAAGAAAAGAAAAAAAATCACATTCAGACTCAGCGTCTGCAATTTCGAAACCTGCTATAAAAAGACAAGAGTAACATTTAAACATTTGAGAAAATATTAAAAAGATACACCATTGTTTATGCCATGTTTACCATTGCTCTGAGGATGATATTTTGTGTTCTTTCGGTGCAAAGTAAAAGCCAAAATAATCACTAGGAGTAGAAGAAAAGCAGACACCACAATGAGACCGATAACAGCTGCATCAATCTGAAAGTGAGAGAAAAGATTAGATCTATATTGATGGATAATAATATGCGCCATAAAACGGGGTTACTTTGGCCGTTCTGTAGTCCGACAAAGACTGACCAACAACAACGTAGTTGTTGGTCAGCCAACAATGCACTGGGTGTTTTTAGCATAGTGCGACACAGAATTTGTCGCACCTCTGCAGGGCTGCCTGGGGCAATATATGGGACATCTTGGGCTTATTTTCCGAGAAACATGTATTTAAAGCCTTTATGAACTGACCTGGAATTCCTACATTTCCCCAAAATTGTTAAATTCAGCTGCAAACTTTTGAATCGAGCAACATGGATTTGCAGCATCAGAAAATGGTGAAATACGCACCCAATACAAAGGTGTTGCTACCGCAAAATTCGTCTGCTACAGCCAATGGGAGGGCAGAGATTTTTACACCAGAGGGCTGGGATTGTTACACCAGAGGGCAATCAAACGATCGTTGCAACAGGGTAATGTGAGAAAGATCCTATGCACTGTCTTCTATCTCAAGACAGCCTCCGGCTGCCTTGAATGACATAGAATATTTCGATCTAGCCGTTCTGTACTACTTTGGCCATCGGCTTGTGGGGTGGCCAGAGTTACAATACTAATTAAATTCTACTGCCTTACATGGTATTACTTGCTGAAAATCTATGGTGGCCAAAGTTAAGCCAGCTCAGGTGTTACATTTGCCGTCTCTTTAATTATCTAATAAAACATACAACAATCATAGATTTTTGAAAGCTTTTTTTTTTTCAATGATAATTTTCGAAAGCAGATATGTCTTTCACAGAGTAACAACTTGTTACATGTATTGAATGAAAAAGGCTATCCAGTGTAACTTTTATGACCAAAATATTCCACTTAAAACGATAAAACAGAAATTTCAGTATTTGAGAAAGTTCAACCAAATTTACCTGACACGTGGTTGGGGTGAGGGGGGGGGATAGGGGTTTTGAATGATTAATCTTTGGCGTACAAGTTTGAACAAACTTTCATTTCATGCTAACCTGTTTTCTGGAAGCATTGAACAACCCAGAGTCACCTCGACATACCGGTCTGCCATGCTGTCTTTCATCATCATCGTCCTCAGTCATAAAAGCTGGTTCTAACAAAAAGAGAATGATAAATTAACAAAATTAATAACCAACCAATCTTTTGGAAAAATGGAGTATTTTTTTTTGATATGCAAATAATTCCTGCTATAATTATGAAAAGGCATTTATAAGGATTTGACACTGTTATATCATTGGAGTGACATCATTATGTTGGCCTAATATCAGCCAGAGAAGTTCACTTACCAATTTGGATTATGTCATCCTCTGCTAAGCACTTATCTGGTTGGTTGGTCAACATGGGAACCAACTTGTCGAAGAAATCTACATATTTTGCTCGGTGCGAATACTGGATGGAATTGATTGTCATGGGTTCTTGCAGAACAAGGTGAGTTTTTTTTGTCAAGTCATAGGCTGGCCACGCAACAGGCACAGGATAGTAATTAGTTGGACGTCTGGAAGAGGAAAAATTATTTTTTGATTGGCTGCAAAGGCCCACTGTCAGAACCAAAAAATAAAAATTTTCAGAACCAGAAGTGGAAAATTGTCCGAACCAAAATTTTGTATAAATTGTTAGAACCAAAAGTTAAGAATTGTCTGAATAAAAAGTGAAACATTTTTTTGCCAAAAGTTAAAAAGTGCCAGGGCCAAAAGTTAACAAAACCTGAAATTATCTGGACAGAAACTTTTAATAGTCTGAACGAAACACTAGAATTGTCAGCAAAAGTTAACATTATCAGAACCGGAAGTTAAAACCGTCTGAACCAGAAGTTAAAAATTGCCTGAACCAAATCTTAGAAATGTCTGAACCAAAACTTTCAGTGATGTGGTGACCTTGTAGTCAGGCTGTGACTTTGATACCTGCTTACCACTGCATCAAGGTTTGTCGTCCTGTAATACAGCTCATGTCTCAATCCTCATTAAACCTCTGACTGGCTGTGCTGCATGGCTCTGATGCTAACACTCCGCACTATCCTGATGTCATAATTTTATTCTTTGTCATGAACATGAAATTTCTATTTCTATAACAACAAACTAATTCTGTCATGCATACTTGGATTATTACACTTTTCGTGTGTTTATGAACATCATAGGAGTTATGAGAAGTTGAATATCTAATATTTTCAAACAGTTTATTTTGTCTGCATGTATTATATCATCACAAATCTTTATATAATACATTTGACAAATCTTCTAAAGGAAATCTCTATGGGATATATCCAGGTGTGCTTTTGGCAAGGCAACAGGGTCATGGCTGTGCCATATCAAGAGGGGGCAACAATTACTTGATTTGTAAATTGCTCTTCCAGATACCGCCTCTGTGGCATGAGTACCCTTCTATTAGTAGAGGTCAATTGAGATATCACTCCTGCCATAGGGAAAGTGCACAAGTCCAACTTCCAAGTGGCTCCCTCCAGAAACTCCTGTAGCTACACCATTTCGGTACACCTAAATTGAAAACAAATAGCTCTTTGCAGCTTCTCTTTTTTGGCCAATTAGTTAGGGACCTCTTACCCATGTGAAGTATTTCCTCATTTGGAGCTGGTATCATAGTTCTGAGATGGCCCAACAAAAAAATAAACTGTGCAGAAAGAGTTGAATTCTGCAGCAGCTCTCTGACCACCCATCCACACCCATCGTTAGAGGGTACAATGCTACGCAAACTAATTAACTGGTTTAAAGCACGTTATAAGTAGATAAGGAAACAAACAGGTCACTGTTAATGATGTGTCAAACAGAATCAAACCTAGTTTGCAAATTCAAATGAAGAAAATAAATTTTCAAATGGACCGCCAACTTTCAAGGAGCTCTCACCTACACAAGGAAACTAACTAGTTCAGTAGAAATACGTACCCCGTTGTGATGAAATTACCAAAGTAATTAACCCATGTTCTCGATAAAGCCTTCTGTTCCTTGGTGAAATTTATACCAGGAATATCCATAAGTGGCCATCCGGTGAAAAGAACCAGTTCATCGCCATGTCTTGCTCCATTGGGTCTTTCTGGTGTTGTGAAATTGGCTACATACACATACGCTTCACCACCTTGGCTGAAATTGAAATAGTAAGGTTAGGTAAGGTGAGGCAAGGTGATGTAGGGTAAAATTTAATGTACAGTACAACCCAAAATAAAGTACGACTACCCCAGCAGGAAAGAAGAATCAGCCATTACTTTACCCTTTCACACCTTTTGGCTCCCCCAAATCCCTTCCTACATTTTCCTTCTTTAAACTACTTTTTAAAATTACATTTAATTACAGATGATTTCATATTTGTAGACCAAAGGACAAAATTTGAATTTTTTTCCAGGACATGGTATCCTATGGGAAAAAGTGATGTCATGAGTTTTCTGATGTCATTTTCCCCTATTAGAATACATGTCCCAGAAAAAATTCACATTCAATCCTTATGTCTACAAATATGAAATCATCTGTAACATGCAGACAACAACAATTCAAACTTCATTGTGTTTGATTTCTTTGATATTGCATCCCTTTGCAAATTGCAATTTCATTGCTGCTTCATTGACGGCTGTTTTAATAGAGTTTTTAATGTGGGATAAGGTTTAACGAAGAGTTAAAGGTCAGTTGTAAGAAGATTGGGTGTGGAGAGGAGAAAGGAGGGCAAAATAGGTTAACAGAGGACTTCTTTCAGAAAATTTTCATACCTGCATTTTGGGTCATACTGTAAGGTAAATGTAAGGAAAGGTATGGATGGATGTTTGGGGCTTTACGTCCTGCATTTATGCACTCGGTAGGCTAATTAGGACAGGAGGAGGACACGGCAATGAGATGAAGGTTGATTGAAGCAGCCATCCAACATAATCCCAGGTGACATGGCAAGAGCTGGATTCGAACCCTGTACCCAGCAATTTGCAGTCCAGCATGCTACCTCTAGACCAACCCTTCCCCTCCATGTAAGGTAAGGCACAGTAAAGTAACATAAGGTTAGGCATGGTATGGTAAGGTAAAGTAAGGTAAGATAATTATGGTAAGGTAAGGTAAAGTAAGGTAAGGTATGGCAAGGTAAGGCAAGGCAAGGCAAGGCAAGGTAAGGTAAGGTAAGGTAAGGTAAGGTAAGGTAAGGTAAGGTAAGGTAAGGTAAGGTAAGGTAAGGTAAGGTAGGCTTCAATGGACTTACCTTATGACAGATCTGGCCAATCCTTCAGCTCCAGCTAGGAAATATGCATCTCTGGCTAACTCTGCATACTCTGTGGCATTATTAGGATCACTGAAGTCATAGAATTCGAGAGCTGCTTCAGCAATGGCGGGTGAATTTGGATAAAGAGAGTTGAAATTATATTGGACTAAATCCTTGTACGTCATTCCTTCTGGTGGCTGACCTCCGATCCATGGACCTTCGGTTAAAACAGTTCCTCCCAGATATTTTGCCTGGAGTTTTCAAAAATAATTATATTTTAATCACATAATATTATCATATTCTAAAAGTAGGGCTTTGGAGTCAGAGTTGGAGTCATGGAATCAGAGTCTGACTCAAACTTTGAATTTCAGGTGGAGTTGGAGTCGAAAATTAAATAGGTGACCCCTGAGGTTAAAAAATTGTGAAATGTCTCTCAAATTTTAACAAAACTTCCTAAACAATTGTCTATGTACAGAATCCTATGAAAACTTTGAAGAATTTTTCTGCCCTGTTAACCATGTAATATTTGTGAGCAATAATGCTGAAAATAGGAGTCTAGAGTAGGAGTCAGAGTCATAATATAAGAGACCTGAGGAGTTGGAGTCTGAGTCACTTTTCAGAAAGCCAAATGAGACGGGGGTCATTTCAATTATTACCTGACTCCGAAGCCCTGGCTAAAGGAAATAAATGGCATAACAATGCAACTGCACCAGCGACCATAATCTGTCTACAAGGGGACCGTTGTTACATTGCCACTTCTTTTTCCAGCCTTGGCAGATCAGAACATATGCTGTCATGTGTTGCCACCTAGTGACTAGTGTGCTATTCCGCAAGCTTCTGTGAGCGGTACACATCATTTCAGTCTGAGGAACTCACACAATTTTGTCTGGAAGAAACAGGGGCTGTTTCTGAGTGTGCTGATGGCCTTGTCTACTTCCCTAGAGAATGCGATTGCCGAGTCTGACTCTGGTATACATCAATGTTGAATGGAAATTTTGTGAATGTGCAATGAAATTGGAACTATTTCTTGGGACGCAATGCTGTAGGATAAAAAATCAACTTTTGTGCCAAGTGGCAGCCGTATGCAGTTCTCATTTTCACCAGACAGAACTATAATAGTTTGGTTTGCAATGGGTGCTGCCATAAGCAATGTGATCCGAGAGGCTCAAAATTGCAACTCTAACACTGTTCAAATCATGCGAATTCAGCTTAGAAACAGTGCAGTAAAATAGAGTCAATGCGATGTTTTGCAATGATTACAACTAAAAGACAGATGTACACAAAGTCACAAACGTATAATTATAATCATTATTATAGCTTCATTTGGATGAAAGAACCAAGTGGCTATAGATTGATGTAATATCTATATCATTTGGTCTTGGTACAGTTAAAGTACTCAGTTTAATGGTCGTGGAAGAGCTAAATGAACTTTAGAGCCAGTACCAAAAGTTATATTCGTATATATATGAAAAGTGTTTCCTGCATCATAAGACTGCCCCTCTGTTGTCATAAAGCACCCCCCCCCCCACTAGACTGAGACGGAAATTATATTTTGAGGTAAATGTGGAGCAACTTGGGCCCGTGTGTGTCAAAACGATGCTCCGGTCCACCAACTGCTCATGAGGGTGCAAATGCACTAAAAACACTACTAAGTGCAAGAAGAAAGCAGTGACAAGTCAGTCTTACTACAGGGGGGTCTTATAAAGCACTGTAATCATAGTGGTAGCATATGAATTAAAAGCCTATACCTTGCTCAGTTCAGGGTGCATGTTATACGGTGCATCAGGAAGGATAACTCCATCTACGTTTGGATTCCAGAAGGAGAGAAGAGGATTATTTGCTTGAGCAGCAAGAAATTTGGAAGTAGGAACTTCGCGCAAGCACTTAATCTTCTCTTCGTCAGTATCCTGTTCGTTGCATCCAACCTCTTTCAATAGTATACTGTATCTGATCTCTGGCTTTCTATCGATTACAAAGCTGGCAAGGATAGTTCTGAAAACAAATTATTTACAACATGTACATCACAGAGCCCAGGTATTTGTGAAGAATTGGGCAAGTTTGCAGATTAATCAAATAACTCTGTTTGGATTATAAGAGTTATCTACTGAAACATACTCACAAATTTGACATTTAGATTAGAAGATCATAGGGATTGTATCGAATTATAATATTGAAACTGTGATGAATACATGTATAATTGTACTGAGAGCCCATTTGTTTAACGGCTTTTATGTTGCACTTGCATAATGCGATTCCATACCTAGTTTTCACTTGCCATACTATTGAGGCTGTGATGCACACTTGAAGTGGATCCCCATTGTAAGCTGGGGAATCTGACCCAGTATAAAATTTCATCATTGCTGGCAGCTACCTATTTCACAACAGTGGGAATAGGGATGCACTCTTAAAAATTTCAGACAAAATTGGTTTTTTAAATTCAAAATGGTTTTTTGAAAAACCAAATTTCAATGCAAAAAACCAACATGGATTTTTTTAAAAATCCATGTTGGTTTTGCATTGAAATTTGGTTTTTCAAAAAACCATTTTGAATCTAAAAAAAAAATTTTGTCCCAACATTTTTTAGAGTGTGCCAGCTGTGACACTGAGCCCACACTTGACATCATGGTTTCAACAACATCACATGTGACAATAAATAAAGCTGAGAGATTTCCTTACCCACTCATTGCAAAGACATTCGAGAAGAGCCCTTGGAACCTCGGTGACACCAGTACTAATGTTGACAATGCGCCTCCAGCCGAATGACCTCCAACAGTAATCCTATCAATGTCTCCTCCGAAATATTTCGCATTCGCTCGAACCCATTTCAAAGCTTCAAGAAGATCCCAGGCAGCTAAATTTCCGGGCATGGAACTTTTTCCAGAAGCGACGAATCCCAGGACGCCAAGGCGATATTGGACACTAATCACCATAACATCTCCTTGAGAAGCTAGTCCGATCATGTTGAGGTCATTATTACTACCAGCCACAAATCCTCCACCATGTATGTAGAAAAGTATAGGTTTGGGTGATTTCCTGAAAATTCGGAAGAGCATCACTTTAGGTACGCAATATAATTACACACTGACTCTGACTAAACTCTCAACAAAAAGGTTTTATATGGAACCTTTAAGGGTTCTATAAGCTGGTATAGATAAGGAAACCTAAGAGGTTCATTATTCAACTTTAATAAAGGTTCAAACAGCAAACAAAAACAGCATTTAGAAAATCCAGCTGTACTCCCACAATGGAACCCCTTTCTCTCAACTTGGGAGCGTAGGGTCCTGTCGTAAAGCCTTCCTACTCAGTATTGAACCTTTTCAATTCTGTGTAACCCTTTTAAAACAAAATTTAGAACCTGAGCGTTCTTTTCATGTATGCTATCAAGAACTTTTGGCATTAAGAGTGTATGGCTGGTATTCTTCAGTGCAGACTTCTAAAAGTGGCTACCCTATCAGCGTGCCTCGGCGGCCCAACGTCGGGCCGACACCAGACCGCGGAGGCACGCTGACAGGGTAGTTATTTTAAAATTTAGCTTTATCTATCCATAGCTATGTGAAGCTATGCTTATTTGGCTAATCCTATCCACATACTTCGCTTCATTGACTCCTTTTGGGACCCATATGTTCAGAGTTAGACAATCTTCTGATGTCTTGCTGATGCTGACCCACGAATCGGATTGGGGACAAGCAGGGCCAGATTCAGTGGCATCCACAGTGTCCTTCCATGGTTTAACAGGTTGAGTCCTTCTAAACCTTAATTTTTCCACTGGTGGAACTGCATAGGGTATGGCATAAAATGTGTCTGCTATGACAACTGAAAAAGATAATTGTTTTTATATAGATTAATACAGATACATGCAGAATATGGTCAGTGTGACCCTCCAAGCCCAGTTCTTGCCGCTCACCGGGGTTGCTTGCTGAAATGGAAGAGGTTAGATTTAGATTATTTTATATTTTTTCTTAAACCTCATACATTAATTTGTGTGTATATCGCAAGCATTAATAACAGACACTGATCCGACAGATCGCCATCTTAACGTCTCATCAGAACAACATCCAGCTGGAATTTTGCTCATGCAGGTACATCAAAAATTTTGGATTCTCCACCCGGGGTTCAAACCCATACACATGTAGGCAAAGGCCTTTAGAGGAGCTCTGATCCACGGTGCCCCCATTTTCCCTACATTCTGGTCACATTCGCGCCATGATAAATTTCAGGTCAAAATAGTCACAGCCCCCCGGCGAGACAGTGTTCCAGTACGCCTATGTCCGTTGAGCTGTTAAAAGTCTCAGTATTAGGATGAGAATTAGGTTTAGAGTAAGTTGTTTAAGGCAAGTTCAATGTTCGCAACTACACCAACTGTACAAATTCGTGAAAAAAATATTTGACGCTTACACGAGTGCAAAATTCGTGTATCCTATATGTCCGTTTTCGCCGGTTTACAAATTCGTCTGCATGCAAAATGGTGAAAAATTTATAGGCCTAAACCTTAATTCCTTTTTTATCTGTCTGGCGAACACCTTTGATTTTCCCCGATTCAGTGACAACTACGGGGTTAAGGTCTAACTTTGATGGTCCTACCTGAAATTTAAACAGGGTATCTTACAGGTGATTGCGTTGAAGTTGACTTCAGGAATTTTTATGCCACTGGTTTCTGACAAAGTTTTGTCTGCTCGTTATTTAAAAAGAGAATAAACATCCAATCTTGATCTGCTTTTGGTGCAGCAGGTCATCGATATTTTAATCACATTTTGACTTCAAATTTGGCAGCAAAATCAGTCAAAATTGTATGGTTGCTTCAAATTAGTTTATAAATTGAGACATTTCGTAGGGGAAAATGGGGACCGACGGGCCATGGGGACCTATGGGTCGCTCTCTTAACTCCACTTCAAAAATGTATGGTATAATCTAATTTGCATTTTTAGTATTGCTTACCACATCTATGAATCCCATATTGATGATCAATAAGTTATAGCACAAGCATTTAGTGAGCAAAATTAAATTTTCAACATTTAAAATTATTTTTTACTGATTCAAAACTTCGGTTCTTAGCCAGTAAAAGCAAATCATTTTGCCAAATGACTTCTTGTTATGATCTCCAAGAATATGCGATAATGCAAATCGATTGCCAGGGATTGAAACCTTGGTTATTGTATAAGTTTAGTGAGATGACGATCCATTATGCATGTATCCAGTCCATGAGATTCAAGAATTTTATAAAGAAAGCTCTGTGGGCCTCGGTGAGACAATTTATATTAATACACAAGAATCTTCTGAATGCAATGCTGACAATTCACTAAAAACAACATGCCTGCAATAAACCTTTGATTTTAGTGAGCGAAAACTAGGATAGCATGAGAGAAGAATTGCCATTACCATGTAACACTGTAGCATGTGCGGCAGGTTAAAGAAGACGTTCATGTGTTCTGTGCGATTAATTTTTCCAAACATGCTGAAAAAAGGACCTAAAAAATCACCCAGCCAGCTGCTTTTATTACAGCATAGTACTTATGGTAGCTACAATTGATAGAACAATTCAGCAAGTCCAGAGTTGGCAGTTATGGTAGCAGATGCCCTGTCTCACTGTTCCGCCCAAAGGGCACAGTGAGACACTTTACCAGCATGAATGTAACTCAAAGTTTCTCCTAACCTGTAAAGGTTACGAACCTGAAACTACTGGACAATATATATTTATAATGTGGACCTTATTTTGCTGTTAGCTGCCAACATTTTGGACCACTTGAAAATAAAAATAGTCTCTCACTGTGCCCGGCTCTCCCCTACATGAATTTACGTTTATGAATGAAACTAAAAGGTGATTTCACAGTTTCGGATGCTTTTGACTGTGTTTCATTGTTAATACTTGAATTTTTCTCGTACAGTACAAATAAACAGGCCCATAATATAAGGTACAAATAGCATGTTGCAAGATTGACTTTAAATTTTAAATTGTCACTTTCTTTACCCCCTCCACCCCGCAAAAGTTGGGATGAATAGCCCAATAAGATAAAAAGTACTATTTTGAAGACTTTCAATGAAGCGAGTCTGTGAATGCTTAAATGTACCCTCCACCCGACTACTGTGTCTGGATGTGTAATATAGATTTTTTCCTCTGCTTTAATTGAAATACATAATTATTATATACTTACATTTGGACATGGAATTTTTGGCTTTACTTCATCCAGCATCTTGTTGAACACTGTGTGAGCAAGTGGAGCTGGATTTGATTCAATGGAACTTGCGCCGGCTTTTAAATGAGCATACTTTGGATCAGCCTCTGTGTAAGGTTCCCATTCCTGTTCAAGAAACCCTGTCCTCAGCGTTGGCTTCCTGAAAAAGAGTGAGGTTATGTTACAGAAAAATGCACATACAATTCTGGGTACAACAGCAATGAGGGGAGTTCAGAAAATGTGAGGCCCTTTTGTATTAATCCTGTAGAAAGCTTGAAAGTACGAGAACAATACTCGAATTGATATAAATAAACTTAACACCAATTTCTTTCACCATGGGTACACAAACACATACATGGGCATAAAACGCAGCTTTCAGAATGTTGTTTTCCAGAGCAAAATGTTTGGTTTGTATTCTTTACAAATTCAAGGTATATGATAATGCGCAACAGTTAGTCCAAAATTAACAGACAACAACAACAAGTCCAAAATTAAGTTGAATCTTACCCATTATATGCGAAGTCAGACCACATCTTAATCAGGTTCTCTGAAAACTTCTGTTTCATTGGTGTAGCGTCTAGAGGGTACTCGGTTTGGTTGAAGACCTTACCAAACACGAATTGCATGTCATCACCGTGGTTGGCGCGAGTGGATATGGAATAAGGTCTAGAGTTGGTGAGGGATTTTTCATCAAACTCATACAAGTAGACTGGAACACCCTCTTTTGAAAACACATTGGCCAGCTGAAGAAAATGTGTTTATATTCAGCGGCATTTTTAATCAACAAAAATTATACAATGTACCGCAATAATTTTGTTGTAATAAGTTTATATACACTCTTGGAACGACGAGAACTCTACTAGAGTGCCTAAAAAGGTATTCCAACCTGTAACAAATTGGATACCCCAGCCAGTTCCTCAAAGTACCCGAATGCAAGGTGTTTTCCAAATACCCCATAATGAGTTTCTTCAGAGAACCTGACCATGGTAAATGTATTTCAAAAAGCACTTTGCATAAAATGTTCAGATCATCAAGCTACCAAGAAGGTTTTCATTCAAACCCATAAATTTTGCCTTTATTTTTTGGGAATTTCTGTCTATATATATGCATTTTATTTCATTGTGAAGAATTGACTCAAGCCCTTCAAGCCAGTTATTGAGAGGGGTGGAGCAGAGCTCATAACATTATCCATTCTCGTGTGATGGATCTGTTGAGTGTCTTTCATAATTATAGAACTGTGATGTCAGATTTCAAATTTACCGGTAGGCTATGCTTGTTTTTGGTTTCAAGTTATGTGTTGGAGGCCATGCATGTCAGAATACCCAACAAAGACACATACTTTTATTGAAGTATGTAATTTTTTGTCATGATAAAAAACACAGCATTTTTTTATTTCATTGCACAGAGGAAGGAAATAACCTGTATACGCCATTGTGTAAAATATAAGAAACATTATGCAGCAATTTCATTAAAAGTTAATATTACCAACTTCTAAATTATCATTATTTAGGGTTATACATATAGAAGTTACTTACTTTGAGAATTGGAGCTACAAAGTGGATATCTCGGAATGCGTCGGCGGCAGATCTCAAATTTGAGAAGCGATCAGTCGTGTTTGAAAAGTAATAAGCTTTGGCAAGTTCAACAGCTGCTTCAAGTTGCCCCTGCGACAAACCTGGTCGAGCGCGTCTGAATCTGTCACTCACAATGCCTGACGTAATGTCACTCTCTTGGATGCCCAACATCATCAAATCTCCAAGGTGTTCGAATTCCATTAGACCATCGTCCGAATTGAAACCTATCATCACAGGTACATCATGATTAAAATGTCCGGATTTCAGCAGCTTCGGAGGCTGATCAGGTATCATATCACCATCTGTCACTGGGATGTACTCGATTTCAGAGATGGAATCTTTCAATTCTTGGATACCGAGCTTTCGCAGGCACTCAAGGATTGTTCTGGATGTGGTATCATTGCAATTGTTGTCCTCACTAATTTTGAGAGTGTCCTCAGCTGCTTCTGTTCTAGTTCGGAGAACTATATAGTAAACTCCACTACTGAGAATAGCACTCTTGTAAAGGCCTTCAAAAGCAGGACTGAGTAAATGCATGCTTATGCTGAAAGATCCAGCACTTGCTCCATAAACTGTTACTTTTTCTGGATTACCACCAAATGATTCAATGTTATTTGCCACCCATTCGAGAGCCAATTTCTGATCCAACAAACCAACATTCGCTGGAGTTTCATCAAGTTCAAGGGCAAGAAATCCTAGTGGTCCGAGGCGATAGTTGATGTTCACAACAATCATGTTACCTTCTTTTGCCATTTTTGTACCAGGGCTCATCAACCGTGATCCCAACTTGAACCCTCCTCCATGAATATGGACAATGACAGGCAATAATTCCAGAGAATTAGATGCAATACTTAGATCCCTGGGGACATCTACATCTAGGCTCAAACAATCTTCACTCTCAGATATCCGTGGTTTACCCAGTAATGAGATGAACTGAATGCAGATGTCTCCTTCCTTAGTAGCGTCGAAAACTCCTTGCCAGGGTTCTTTCTTCTGAGGTCTTTTAAATCTTAGTTCGTCCACTGGAGCTTCTCCATAAGGTATAGCCTGGAATCTGGTCACACCATCAGCAAAAACACCCCTAACTGATCCTGAAGGAGTTTCTATGGTGGCAAACTGTCCAATTGAGGATTGCATGCTTGCCAAAAGCAGACAACATAACACTGATACGTCCCGTACAATTTCCATTTTGATTTTGTCTGCTTAATTTCAGTCCTATGGTGAATACCTAAAAATGAAAAAATGATTCATTCTCCAATATTTCTGTAAAATGCTAAGTGGGAATGTTAAAACAAAATGAAACAAAGTTCTTGACAAAATATCATATATCTTAACAGGTTCTGCCAATACTTTGTTTGAATTACAGAGTGGCTAAGTAATTTCTGTTCTATTTACATATATATTCATACTTTTGAAAAAATGTCAATAATTATGTAACTTCATACTCACGAAACCTTGCAAATAGAAATTTCATGACAAATATTGAAATACAATAAATTTTTGATATAATATACCGTGTGACCATAAACAGGTCTAAACAGCCCTTTCAAAATATATCACACCCATAAATTCATTCTTGGAAACAGAGTCCGGGAAAAGTGGTTTTGATGTACAGGACATTTGAGCAGGTAGTTCTTGAAGTCTACCTGCCCGAATCAAATTTTAACCTGCCCAAAATTCTCTTTAACTGTACATTTTGAATTCTAGATCAACTTTGTAAAGGAAATCTACATTGTATAAATAATAATTTTCATGCTCTGTTTCTTTTTAGGTCAAAGAAATTGTTGTAAAAAATATAAGAGTGAAATGTGTCCACTGTTACAACTTGTTAAATAGTTCAAAGAAAAAACAATCACTGTTCCATATGCAAATAGTTAAGATCACCTTTCATATCTCAATAAATTGTCTATGCATAGGGGAAAAAGGGAAGTCCTTGTTATGTAATCGAAAAGAAAACAATGTAATATTGGTGATTTTCAAATTACCATCCATATTTACACAATAACTCCTTCTGAAAAAATAAAATATGTATAGTTAGACACCAATTTGGAGGGTTCTAACACCCGACAAAGAGGTGTCTAACTGACTTAGACATCATGCGCTACTTCTATTATACCTTTCAACTTATAATTTTTGCAAAATAAACAATAATCTAATAGTTTGTTTGCTGTTGTTAACAGTGTTAATCCTTAGAAGGGTGCTTTCACTTGATATTGTTAGTTAGATACCAATACTTAAAAGTTAACGGCTCCCAAACGGAACAAGAAATTGACTCTTCTATTGTCAGTAACTCAACAAATAGCCTCAAGTTTCTGCATAGATATACATATCTTGTTTAAAAATGTAACAACCAGAAAAGAACCTCTCAAATCTTTCTTACTCATGCCTACAAAGCTAAGGATATATAAATATTCATAGGCTTTGACATGAACTCCTTCGAGGTTCTATAGGGATTTGTCACTTGAAGTGCTTTACTTGTTCAGTGAAGAAAACTGAAACAATCAATTATGTAACGCAAAACAACTATGAACCAAGTTGACATTGATTAGCAAACAATTTAGGATTATAAGTGCATCAACCCATCATCATTAACAACAAATGCTTTGTGTATTTAAGTTATGTTTATTTCAGCTTAAAGTTGTGTTGTGTTGTTGTGCTATTTTCCTCAATGATAGGATACACATGGGGATCAGTGAATAGAATAGTTATCACACCTACAATCATTTGCAACCCATGCAGACTCGGCCCCAATGTTCTGCTAATCTTGCAAACATACTATCACAGGAAGGGATCACAATAATTTTATAGAATTATTCCTCATGCTTTGTGCCGAAATTTCTGCCACAAAGAAGTCAACAGAAGTAGTATAGAGAACTGATAGTGAATTGTATTGTGGCATTTGAAAGGTTTGAATCATGTTTGAAGCCCATTGAAATTTGGCCCAGGGGGAGGCAGATCATGTGTTGGAACAGCTAGCTGCAGTAAACAGAAGGCTAAATAGGATTATTACTCTCTTATTAATGACATTTTAATCTGTAAACTATGTTAGATAAGTCAAGTTGGTCTAATTCTATTTATTTGCTGTGCAAGCAGTGGATGACACTTTATTAAAATGTCAAAAAGTGATTTTTTTGTGGAACCCCCACACAAGCAGACAGCCACATTTTGCATGGACAGTGCTGCCATCTTTGCCCACTGTGTTACTATGTCACGTTGACCATGCAATTGTTGCGTGGTACTGCTGAGTAAGACCAACAAGCCGGCACAACAAGGCAGTTCGATTTATGATCAACTTCGGTCCTCGTGCACAAATTGGTCAAACTTAACTAGATACAGTAGGACTGGTGCATGTATACTCTCAGACAACTATCAAGCAAGACAGATGATCATTGATCATCCATATACATATATGATGTACGATACCTTTCATAACTCAGCGCCTGAATACTTATGCAGACAATTCCATCGTAATAATGACAGGTATTTAACAAGATCAACCAAAATTGTTTTATTGTTCCAAGGGCAAGAGGCATAGCAGCATTCAATTTCCGCGCAAGGTTGGTTATAAAAAATCTGTAGGCCTAAGATTGTCTCTAAAAACTCAAGCATATTTAAATTTAGATATGGACTTAATATAATACTGATAGCTACAAATTGTCGCTGCACCTGTATAATTATGTTAGTACACTATTTATTTGATCTTCGCACATTCTTACTGGAAATCAAAATCTCAATTTAATTCGGCACAATAATGCGTACAGTGTATGCACTCAAATATATCTGCTTGTGATTCTCAGTAGATTTCATTGTAAAAAAAATTAAATCCCAATATTTTAGTAAATTTCCGTTTTGTAAGCCTCGTCAGACATTTTCTGGATCCGCCCCTTAGCTACATAGCTTTTCTGTGCAATCCATGGTGAAGGTGTTATGTTTATGTTCTTACTGGATAAATGAAAATCCTAATTCAATTCGGCACAATAATGGGAACAATGTTCTCTTTACATGCGTACAGTGTATGCACACAAATATATCTGCATGTGATTCTCAGTAGCTGTTTGGCATGATTCAGCATAATAAAAAAAAACGATCCTGAGTATCAGGTGCTATTTGGAAAGGGGCAACCAGGGGGAGGCTGCTTGGAGCTTTTTTGCAAATACGTAATTTCTTGTATGTGTTAGTTCACTATCTATCTGATCTATGCACATTCCTCTGTAGTGCACACTTTTTGAAGCTCACCATGTTCACCAAATGGACCACAGTAGATGTGAGCTACAGTAACGGATCCAGAAGGGGGGGGGGGGTTTAGGGGGTTCAAATCCCCCCCCCCTTTGGCCAGTAGATTTTAATTTAAAAAATAAAATTAGTCCAAATATTTTAGTACATTTCCATTAGTAAACCTCGTCAGACATTTTCTGGATCTGTCCCAGAGCTACATAGCTTTTCTGTGCAATCCATGGTGAGGGTGCATGTATTTATGCTCTTACTTAATAAATGAATATCTCTATTAAATTCAGCATAATAATGGGAACAATGTTCTCATTACATGTATACAGTGTATGCACACAAACTATATCTACTTGTAATTCAGCACAATAATGGGAACGTTGTTCTTTTTTTTAATGTATCCAGTGTATGTACACAACTATATTGCATGCTTGTGATTCTCAGTTGCTGTGTGACATGATTCAGCATAAAGAGAAAAAAAAACAATCCTGAGTGTGAGCGGTTGTTTCTTAGGGGACAAACAGGGGGAGGCTGCTTGGAGCTTTTTTGAAAACATGTCATTTCTAGATTTGAGAAAATTGTTTCTTTACATGGTGTTGTTCAATTTGGAACAGAATATTTTAGGACAACGCTTGCTTAAGACAAACAAATTCCTGTCAACGAAAATTCCAGGGCCTAATGAATATCTTTTGGCCCACCCTATATACAGTTTACATGGCAACTGGCCAAAAGTGACTGGTTGTTAGTCTTATTGTGTCTTTTAAAAAAGAAAGTTAAATAGCACAAAATTTGATTAAAAAAAGAAAAAATGCCAAATTGGCAATGAATTATTAGAATGCTGAGAATTTTGAAGCTACCATACGATAAGAGCTCTGCAGCAGATTTCTCCTGACTTGAGAGAAAGGGGTTCCATTGTTTGAGTTCAGTGCAGCTGGATTATCTAAGTGCTGTTTTTGTTTGCTCTTGAAACCTTTTTAAAAAGTTGAGTAACGCATCTTTTAGGGTTCCTTATCTATAGGTCTACCAGCCTATAGAACCCTTAAAGGTTCCATATAAAACCAGTCAGTTTATCTATTAATACGTAACGCTTCTGAAACTTTGAATCGTTTTGATGTCAGTTAGATGACAAATGACATCATTCATCAGCTGATGTATTTCTGATCTATCTATCTATCTATCTATCTATCTATCTATCTATCTATCTATCTATCTATCTATCTATCTATCTATCTATCTATCTATCTGTCTATCTGTCTATCTATCTGTCTTTCTGTCTTTCTATCTATCTTTCCATCTATCTTTCCATCTATTTATCTAAAGGGATTTTCTGATATAAAACAAAAAACGTGTCATTTCATGTGCACTATAAATGTAAGCCACTCACCTTATTTTTCCCGGGCAGCAGAATAAAATATTCAAGAAATCCTAACAGTCCACATGAGCTTGATCATTTGCCAGCATTTGATAAAAGCATTCCTGCAGAACTGGATGTAAGAAGCTGACACCATTATTATATATTCAGAATTACCCAAGCATGACAACTTTTTGTGGTTTTTGGCTCAGCTAAGTTCACAATGTTGTCCGATATAGATATAAATAGTTGAGCAAACCACTGGTTAAATGTTGTTTTTTTAAAGGATAGAATTCTCTTATTATATATACACTCCTGGGAAGACAAAATGGACCTTTGTAGATTTTAGCACAATTTTGTGGCATGGAGTTCTGTCCCTGCAAGCGGTAAATAAATAACAGAATTTCTTCTTGCAAAATAGATACATTATCTTATTTATTAGATTTAAGTGGGTGGGGGATTTACCTGTAGTATAATATCGGGCAGATGGGCTTCTGGTGGGGGGTTTGCTTGACATGGTGTTGATTCAGGAGTGTATATGCAGGGAATTGGCACACCTGAACATCGCTGGCTCAAAGGGGGGGGGGGCCCTCAAAAATGCCCCCCCCCCCAACTTTTAATTTACAGTCCTTGTCATACTTACGTGGAATCTCAAGTTTTTTCTTTGCTGTTGAACTGTGATGTCAGAGATGACACTATTCTAGCATTGCAATATATTTAAATTAACTTCAAGCTGTGATGTCATTTTAAACTGGGTCAGATTCCCCAGCTTCTAGCCAATGCGAATCCACCAAACTGAGCATCACAGTTTCAACTCAGTGTCAGAGTGAAAATTGGGTCTGGGAAAACCCATGCAAGTTTGACATCACAGTTTCTCAGCCAATGGGCTGCCAGAACAAATATATGTAACATAAGCCATGTGTTTACAACAAATTGTCAAAGCCTTCTGTTTATACCAACTTCCATCAAAGTTTAAAGTTGTAAGCTAGCCAAGTTTGTAGATTAATCAAACAACTCTGTGGGAATTATAACAGTTGTCTACTGTGAATTCTCACAAAGCTGCCATTTGGTAGGATTAGACTGGTGATTGCTGTGATAAATTACTGGGATCACAAATGCAATGCTTCCTTCAATATATCAATGTTTGAACCTTAACATGTGGTTTACTGTCAGCCCATTGGCTATCAAGCTGTGATGACTTGGTTGTAGGGGCTATCCCTGATAAAATTCTTACTCTGACACTGTGTTGAAACTGTGACACTCAGTTCAGGAGGATTAACATTGTATTGGCTAGAAGCTGGGGAATCTGACCCAGTTTGAAATGACATCATTGCTTGTAGTTAATTTACATATATTGCAATGCTGGAATACAGTCATATCTGACATCACAGTTCAACAGCATAAAAAAGAACTTGAGATTCCACGTAAGTATGACAAGGACTGTAATAAATTAAGTTCTGATAAAGGACAAATTTCCAAACAATTTTTTTTAATTGAATAATCAAAATGTTCAGTCAATGAGAATGTACCAATAAATGCAGACTGTGTGTCGAAAATGATACATATATTTTTGCAACTGTAACTGGAATATTTGTCTTTGATAAGTTAGGCCTTTGTGACCCAATATGTTTTCCTCTCATCGGATGAGAATTCATTCTTCCACAAGCAGTTTGGTTGAGGATGTTTAACATTGATGCAATGGCAAAATAGCATGTGTTTTAATTATACTTACAGGCGAAACTTTACATAACAACTGTTAGTTACTTAATTGGTTGAAATTTAAGCATAGAATCAGTTCTGATCTTATATTGTCGTTCCCATGATAGTAATATTCACCAAAGTGTCTGGATGTGTTGGGCAAACACCAAATTGAACATTCATAACGAAATTGCACTAATATATGCGACTTTAACTTTTTTTTGATCGGGGTTTGCTTGAGATGTTTATAATTAGAAAAATTGCTAATTTCTGATGTAAGAATAAAGTAGAAAAACTTTTTTCCTATGATTGAATTAAATTTGTTTCATTAAATTCCATATCTATGAAAAGCATTTGACACAATTTTCTTTCAGGAGAATACACAGGGCTAGTGCAAACCAATATCACTCTCCACCAGGGTTGGCCGGCATTTTCTTAGCCGAAATTTTCCGTTGTCATTTTGCTGATTTTCCCTGCATGGCAAAATCTCTCGAAGTGGAACTTTCTGGCATTTTCTGGCAAAATCTCACAGAATGTGAAATATTGAAAGGAAATACCAGCAAAAACTGAACAAAAGACATTGTTGTGAGTATATCAAGGACACCTAGTGTTGGTCCATATTTAAAATTACAGGAATATTTTTACGTATGTCTGTCACACTCTAAAAACAAATGT
This sequence comes from Platynereis dumerilii, assembly GCA_026936325.1. Lineage (NCBI taxonomy): Eukaryota > Metazoa > Annelida > Polychaeta > Phyllodocida > Nereididae > Platynereis > Platynereis dumerilii. Next base: position 7,293,055 of record JAPTHN010000010.1, on the reverse strand, counting down.
TTAAGAAACAACACTAAAATAAATACTTTTTTGTTAAACTTAATTAATGCGGTAAAATGTTTATGATTATTAAGACATTTAAGTATTTTTGATTTTAAACACATTTAAGTGTCTTTTATTATAAACGCAAAAACAACGGGCAAGCACTTTAAGTGCGCTTGCAAAATTTCTCAGTAATGGAATGGGAATGTCAAGATACAGGAACAGAAAGCAGGGGGCAGCTGCCCCCATAAAATATAGCAGTATCGTAAATTGACAACAAATCGGGGCAAAGGGGCTGAAAAATGTTGGTTGTAGAGCCCCATAGGTGCAACAATGCATTCTCAGGGGTAAATATGTAACCTGCTTATCTATTTTCCTTTTATCTATTAAAGTTGCAAGCTAAGCGTAAAATTTTAATTCTGAAAAGGCTTTGTAAGGCAGTTTAACCCTCGGCTAGATAAAAGCAAATTTTGGAAAAATCTCAAATTTGCAAAAATCTCAAATTTGGTTAGAACAGACATAGGCCTACAGATGTATATATAGGCAGACTGAGCTATAGGCCTCTAATATAGGGTAGAAGATCATTCTGAGCAAATTTTGTTCCATTCCGTTCATGCAGTCAGAAGTTATGGCATATATTAAAGATTTCGGGTGTGCCAAGTTATTAGGTACATTTGCGTGTTGCATTAAAACATACACAAAAACTTTGAAACCTCTATTGAAAATAACTTGGATATATTTCTTATATTAATTTCCATAAAGTTATGCCATATTCGGAAGATTTCTTGCCTTCAGTTGGAAGCGATGCACTTCATTCTGCGTCATTTGAATACCATTGAAATTACCTGAATTATGATTTATCACATCCTATTTGCAATGTTATTCCAATGGGAGTTCAGAATGAGGCATTTGGCAAGTTTTTGAATTGCCTTGTATTCAAGTGCAAAGGCCAGAATTGGCTGAAATCGGCAAAGGACAAAGTCAATGGCATCAGATAAGATTCGGAGGAGTGTTTTTACTTAAATGATTTATTTCAAATTCAGGAGAGGCTTTGTTTGTGGAATTTTAGCTAAATCCAATGGTATTCCAATGGCACAGAATAAAGTGGATTGCTTCAAAGTTGAAGTTCAAACTGAAGCCGTGAAAGCTTCCGAATATGGAATAGCTTTATGAAAATTAATATTAGGAATGTATCCGGGGCCATTATCATCCTTGATTTCAAATAGTTTGTCTATATTTGAATGCATCATGCCACTATACCTAATAACTTGGCACACCCAAAACCTATTTTAAATGCCATAACTTCTGACTGCGTGAATGGAATTGGACAAAATTTTCACAGAATAATCTTCTACCCTAACCCACTCTTGTGGGTGAAGGAAATGAAATTATTCGAAATACTTTTGGCAAAAAACCATTGCTGCCTAATAACTTGGCACTCGGTGTAGGGAGCATGCCATGGCAGCATATGTTTTGCCAAGGCTGGAAAAAGCAATAGCACTGAAACAGCTGTCAACTTGTAGACAGGATAAAGACGAAGCACCTACAGCACAAACTAAAATAAAGTAAGAACATTTTCTGTCAGAAGTCCTTTGTTTACCTACTTTGCCCTCCTTTCTCCTCTCCGCCCCAGATCTCCTTACAACTACCTTTGACTTCTCACAACAACCTTAGCCCATATTTTAAAAGAACTCTATAATTAAGACAGCTACCAATTCAATTGCAATTAACAAAAGGGCACAATATTAAATAAATCAAGCACAATGGTGGCGATGGAGTTTACATAATGTATATTGGTGTTGTTTAAATGTAACTTTAATGTAATTTAAAAGGTAGTTTCAAGTAGGTAAAGGTAGGAAGTGATTCAGAGGTAGCCAAAAGGTGTGAAAAGGTAAAGTAGTGGCTGATTCTTCCTTCCTGCTGGGGTAGTCGTACTTTATTTTGGGTTGTACTGTACAAATCATCAGTATTGATTACTGTGATGTATGTGCTAGTAATCAAATTGTACTTACTCCTGTGACTATTGCAGGTTGCTTTCTCCTTTGCTGCAGCTGAATCCTTCGTAATTGAATGCTGATTCTCTCAGTGTCAGCAGGCAGAGTAAAACTGTGAAGTTCATGTGCAAGGATGCTTAAATTTGGCAGAGCCAATCACATGGCAAGATCATAATTTGTTAATTATTATATTTCATGGAATAGATACTGTCTCATCACTCTCATGCAGTGTTATATAATTAAATTAGCTTAATTGATACTGTCACTCTGACAAGAGTCAAAATAAAGGAGGGTGATTTGGTTTCCATGACCAAACAGGAAACTTGAAGTTAATTAATGACTTTGCTGAAATACAATCTGCAGCATCTTCACACGCAGGACAACATCCCATCATGATATGTCACGACAAAGTGACTAAATTTTGTTCTTGAAATATGAGCACCAATACACATACACTGCATTATTCCATGTCTAGCTACGTTTTTCCCCGGTGAATACAAACACATGAGGGAAAATACCAGGGAAAATACAGCTTTTATGAATTGGAGAGGGAAATACAGAAATTAATGAGATTCAGAGGGAAAATACCAGATTCCACCAATCAGAAGCGGTCTGAGAGATGACGTAAAATTATTGTTCAGTTTATAAAGATAGGTGACAGTAAAAAACTTGATAAGCTACAAGAGCATGGCTTGAAAATTATTTCCAATGACTATAATTGCAGCTGGGTCATTCTCAAATTTCGGGACAATTTTCGTCACTCTAGCTCCCTGACGTTAATATGAATGCGATAAATATCGGAAGCGTCACTCTGCATCTGTTATTCATATTTCTACTTAGAACCACTGCATTTGAAGCAAAAAGTCATTCATTAGACATTTTTTCATGCATTATGTCCAGAAATCAATGGTTTTTCCCTGTCACTGGACCTGACATGACAAAATCAAGTGTTAATTTTCCTCCTAATATACCATTATTTTCAAAGTTTCTTTGCACGATTCATGGGAATATAGACTTGAATTTATATTTAGTTCATATTCAATTTTGTGTGTGTATAATTTCATTGATTAAATTGATACAATAGTCGTGTCACTAATTTATGTCAATTTTTTTGTCCCCTCCGTTACTTGCCATAGCTCTGTTCGTTATTGTTTTTTATGAGCTATTTTCACTGAATATCATTAGACGCATGTGCGCCATAGTACCACTGCCTTGCACACTTCATAAAACATGTATTCAATAAGTTATGACATAATGTTCATAAAAAATGTTTTTGGTCCCACTAAAATGTCCTCTCCGTTTCCTTCATTTCCAAGCTTACCAATGATAATTTTACAGAGCCATTTCATGTATATTTTGCAGAGGGTGGCAGGTTTTAATATTCTGCAATTATTTTGTCTAATCTCCAAAATAAAAAGCAGTAATGAGCGAAAAGCAAAAAATTGTTCCCCTCCGTTACCGTCCACTCCGTTACCGGATCATGAACAAGAAATCAACATTTGGACCAAAAAATCTACTGATACGAGATGAAGTACTTCTGAAAATAATAGTTACATCAATCTTTTATCATTTTTCCTTTTGTTGCTGTTCCTACAGTTGGTTTTTTACATCAAAATTCCCCTCCGTTACCACATTGTCCCCTCCGTTACAGGACAATTTTCCTATACCCGTTGTCCCGAAATTTGAGAATTGCCCAGCTATGGAACTCTTTTAAATAAATATAATCTCAAGTCCTTATTGGAATCTGGGCTTCAATGCTTGCTCACAGAAGTCTGCAAAGCTCTATATACCGTGCCATGGATTTCTGAAAATTTTAGGGCTACAAGTATTCTGCTTTTTTATTTTATTTGACTTTTTGATAATTTGACCAAAGTCAATATTCTGCTCATCCCTGTATTACTGGATGTATAGAACACCCAGTTGTATGGGCTTGTGCTGAGTGGATAGATATATGCCAATGAAAAATCACCTTACTTGCTTAATTTTGGCCAAGAACTTTCGAGCGTGTCAAGGAAAATAGATGTTTTCGGAGAGGACGGAGAAGACAGTTTATTTGACGAAGCTGTTTTTGGTGTTTTCCGCTACGAGCACTGTGCAGTTCGTACAGCTGCAGTGAAACACTTACCAAAACTTTGTCTAATCTATTGAAGGAGTATTTCTATAAAATAAAAATCATCTTAATTTAATGTTATTGCTGTTTTGCTGACCCTATTTCGGAGAGGACAATATTTGACGGAATTGACCTTCATGTGTTCAATGCAGGATTCTGAAGAGACTAACCATAGTTATTCTAATGTTGAACTCTTGGAACCATGTTGAAAGCATTTTCACATTGGTTAAAACTTACTATTAGGTCAGGAAAAATCTGAAGCGATATTTGCCCAATTTGCAAATGAGACAGTCAATTTTGGTCAAAATGACACAAATAAATTTTTTTCGGGCAGTTATCAACCTATTTGAATAACTTTTCGCTATTGTAGGTCCGTCTCAGTAGGTTTAATCTTTCTGTGTAACATTTTGTATTTTGGATATCATGTACTTTCCAGAGCGTACCCCGATTGAAAAACAGCCCTTTCGTCAGTTGGGGTGATACTGTGGAACAAATTACCAAACTCTGTGAACATCACACACAACTTGAAAAGTTCAAATGTGAACTGTCAAAATTAAAAAATAAGTGATATTGATGATTTTTAAAAGGGTTACAATGTAGTCTAATTACTGTGGGTTTTTTGTTCTGTTTTTATATTTTTATTACAACCTTAATTTTAGTATTCTTTACATCCTTTCCATTTTATTTTCTGTGATACATGTATAATTTTATTTGATTGATTAATTATTTTCCTAATTTTTCCACAAAGTCAGATCATGCAGATTGTATTGGTCAATTGTCTAAGGTGTTTGGGCTTGTGCCTTTGTTCATTGTTCAATGTTTGTTGTTCTGTTGTGAACACATAGTTGTTCTGATGCTGCTTCCTGACAGAATGTGCATGGTCAGTTGACCATTTGATTTTGCTGTAGAAAGAGCTTTGAAAAGTTTGATGATGCTAATGAAACCAAAAGGTATGTAAACTTTCAATTTGTGTTGTTCGTTTACATTTGTGTATTTATTGGGTTTAGAGATCAACTGAAAATATACTCATTGTGATTAGTTTTATTATTTGCAGTGTCAAGACTCAAGGGTATTTTGGAATTATAATAAACCCAGTAAACACAACCAGCATCTTTGTCTTGATTCAAGAATAAATATAGAATCAATCGGCCTTGGTTTAAATACAGTGTTATGGTGGCATAGATGGTGTCCTGGATCAGCGTAAATCTAATCCACACGACCGTTGCAGCCATGGCCGGCTCCTTCTCCGACCTTGCGTATGCACAAGGGATATTGCAATATTATGGTTTCCGGGATGATTATTAAGATATAAAATAATGATGATCACAGAGATGCAGATTACTCCTCTATTCCAATTCCAAGTTGAAGAAGTAAGTGCCCAAAGAGAGCTGGGATCTCTCCTCATCACTGGAGCTGCAACCAATCAGAGGGCTTTGCCTCTCGGTATCCTGCCCAATCAACAGCTTTCCAATCCCAAATATGCGGATGGAGTTGCTGGGGCAAGCTGCCAAGGATATTTATAGATAGGTGCTCTGACTGGTTGCTAGCTCTAGTTTCTGAACATACAGTAAAACCAAAATAAAATACATTACATGCTTTAGGTATATTAAAAAATCTTGCTAAATGATTTAAAACTCAATAATTTTGAATTACAGGAAAATTTTCTCAAAGTTACTTCTTTAATAAATTGAGTTATTGCATTAAATGCTTTCGGTACAAAAAATTTATGTAATTTTTATAGTCCCTGAATTAGATTGACTGCTTTTTAAATTATTCACAGCACGCAATTATTTTAGCATGAAGCTAAGTATAGCGATGAGAAAACAAAATATATATAAACACAATTTTGGCTGTAGAAAGCTCAAGACAAAATTTCTATCATGAAACAGCAAAAATATGTCGCAATGGATATAAAAAGCATAATAAAGCAGTTATACATAAGTACTATACCAATAATAATACCATTACCAATCAATCATATATACCAATAATAATACAATTACGATGAAATACAGATTGTATTTCTAGAATTTAGCTACGTCGAAGACTTCTTTATTTTCCTCTTCTTCCTTTTCCGTTTCTTCCTTTTCCTCTTATCCTTTTCCGCTTCTCCCTCTTCCTCTTCTTCCTTTTCCTCTCATTTCTTTCTTCTGTCATTTTTTCAATTAAATGAAACAAGAAAAAAGTTAAATATAATGTATATATACTAGATATACCCATTGAGGGACATTTTTAGGGGGAATGGAGCGCTGGCCCCCCCTCCCGACCCCCCATTATATGTGAAAAGGAAGAGGTAGATTCCCAGTGATGGCTGTGGAAAGATTGACTGGGTAATGATAAAAATCAGCAATTTGTCTGAAAGCATGTGCTTTGATTGAAATGGTAGAGAAATACGTGAGCAGGGAAAATATGTGAATGGAGTTCAGGAAGTATATTGGTAAGTGATATTTTGGCACATTGCCAAATCCTACACAGCAGGTGTGTGAATGTTTTTGGCGGGAAAATGGAGCAGTGGCGCCAGTCCCTGGCGATGTGATAAGCGGAACTACTGAGCAGATTCATGCACCCCTGGTGGCAGAGGACAGTTGCCATAGAAAAACGTAAATAAGACAGCAGTGGAACTGCTTTCTGGTGTTATCAGAAGCACAGGATAGATCAATTAAGATAGGTGGAGAGTTTAGGTGAGTGGCATAGCTATTGGAGGAGTTTTTAGCTGTTGCAGGTGTGAGCATGTCACCGATGATTTTTGCATCTTATACCCGGCAGGGATAGAAAATGCCCATTAGTGAAATAAATAAGTTTGGCAATGCATTATCGTGAAGTAATGCTGTTGACGCTGTCGTTAAAGTTGGGAAATATTTTAAGGACACCTGGTATTTAGAGTGAGTTGTAGGTGTTTAAATTTGAAAAGGCTTTAAAATTGTAAATGGGTAATTGTTGACATGCTCCTGTAGATGGCAGGGAGATGTTTGCTGGATCATGCAGGGCAATGAGAGATGTATTATAGCCAGGTTTAGGGTGTCTCATTTTTCGAACTTTTTTCCGGATCACGCTAGTCTTTTAACCAATTGATCTCCTATGTGAACTGACCACACAGTTCAAATTTCAGCCAAATCCATTGATGTTTAGACCCCCCCCCCTACCCACTTCTATTTTGGGGCTATTTTTACCATTCGCGAGCACAGTAAAAATGTGATTTTCGTATGGAAAAACATGAAATACAGACCTATTATACCTATTAAGGTTGCTTAAAAGGTACAGTGAGGTGTCTGCTGGGTACTGCTTTCATTTCCGTCAACTTCTTCTCCATAGCATGTTATGTATATGCATTTTAAGGGCAAAAAATCGCTAAATTTAGCTTAAATCCTTATAAAATTGCACCAAATATCTATTCTTGTGCTAACTAAGCTTGGTAAATTAATGATCTTTTGTACTTTAAGGAGTGGAGGAATTCTATAAAGTTTGAAAAATTAAGAATTGGAATATCTTATTTAGTCTATGCATGGTCTCTAAAAAAAGTTAACTAACCCAAAGGCATTACAGGCATACCAATCCGTCTGTTGTTACCAGTCCAATAAAAAAAATGCTTTGAAACAAGATAGACAAAAATATTCTTGTATGCTCAGTTACGAGTAACTAGCCAATGGAAATTTTGACACCTGATAATACAGGCTCTCAGAAATTCATATCTTGAATCCAGACATGGCCATTTGGCTCTATTAGGAATGACTCCATCGAATGCGGTCTGCATGACTTGTGAATGCGAGTAAATAAATTAATATACATGTACACCCTGGAAGTTAAATATCTCAGTCCAATTATTGTGGTCTCCACTATCCATGGTTTATGATAATATTTAGGATAAACTACAGCAATATTCAGAATTATTGAAGACATGTATCTATATTCACTTGTTAGATAATTAAAGTCTTTGCTGAGGTGTAACTAGAGCACATTAATGATTCAGTTTTCAAAACTTCAATTAAAAAAAGACACGGATGACAGGAAAATGTCACTGGTTTGGCTTGAACAGCATTGTTGAGTTAAAAAGCTGCAGTAATCCAGTAATCTCTCTCAGTCAATCTTACGTGCGCACCTCAAATGCATTTCAATTAGAGTCTGATGCCAAGATCTTGAGTGGCATTGACCCATCAGATAATATTTTGAAAAAAGTTTTAGTTTAGAAATAACTAAATGGTGTTGATAATGATATTTATAAATGTATTCTAATCTATTACAAAAACTGCATAAATTTATGGTAAGCTTTAGTATTGCCTGGAGCAATTATGTATGATCCAATTGATCCACTGCTCCATATATTGTATCTCAGACACCAAACAGCACCTGCTGAGTCAAAATTATAAAGGTTTTGGATTACTGGATGAATATGAAGTTCTGTAACTCAATTGTGACCTGTGATATTAATCACATTATATATATTGACTTCCTGGAAGGCAGATTTATATAACAGTACATTTCAAAGCCATGAAGTGTTCACTATCTTTAATTAACAGGAGAGCATTGATCATTGTGTCTCGGCCATGATTCATTTAAACCCCTGCAAAAAGGCCCTAAACAGTGTTGTAGCTGTCTCAATGACTACTTGATGGTCAGTCTGTGTCTAGTTAGTAATGTGGTATGTTGCTGTACCACATGGCAAATGATATAGCCATGATTGGTGAAAAAAGTCATAGCCGGGTAAGAATATTTCAATGACAGTACACGTAGTACCAGGTTAATAAGGACCTCTCAAAGTACACTCACTGTACCCAGGGCAGCAGTATCATCCTGATATTTAATCTCTAAAGACCTAGTTTGACCACATTCATACAGAAAAGAATAAATTACTTGATAGAATTGAATCTCATAACATATCTGTATTGATGCGATTGCTGTGCTAGTTTATAAAAAAATCAACTGCTATAATTATTTCATCAGTGAACTCCTCATTGAAGACAAATTGGGGTAGGCCAGTCTTGATTTTTCTGTAGTTCTTAATTCTTCAATCTCATCAAAAGTCCTATACTTCTGAAAGATGTCACCATCCTCAATCTACCCTTCTTTGTAAGCACAAGATTAGATATTTGGGCGATTTTACAAGAATTTTGGCTGAATTTAGCGAATTTTGCCCTTAAAATGCCTATAGATTACATGCTATGGAGAATAAATGGATGGAAATGAAAGCATTGCCCGGCAGACACCTCATTGTACCTTTTAAGCACCTTAATAGGTATAATAGGTCTGTAGTGCATGTTTTTCCATACAAAAATGACATTTTTTTGAAAATAGCCCCAAAATAGAAGTGGGTAGGGGGGGGTCTAAACATCAATGGATTTGGCTGAAATTTGAACTGCGTGGTCTGTTCACATAGGAGATCAATTGGTTTAAAGACTAGCGCGATCCGGAAAAAAGTTCGAAAAATGAGACACCCTAGCCAAGTTGGCAGGTTATCGGATCCATGATAACATAGGGACAATCTGCGTGTTGCGTAAGGTGCTTTGACCCGTGGGAAAATGGTTATAAGAAGTGGCTCCCTCTGTGGAGGAGTTAAATATGAGAATATGCAGTTTCATGCACTCCTGGTGGGAGATCAGTGGTGGAGTAGGGAAAGAGAAATGAGAGGGAAGTTACACGATTGTGGGCTCCTATCTGAAGTATGAGTCCAAAAAAGAAGGATAGGTGGATAGTTTGGTTGAGTGACATGCCTGTGGGAGGCGTATATAGCTGGCAACTGGGGTGATCATGTGACCTGAGTTTTAGCTCAAATGTTAGTGGGATTATTTCAAGTCTATATTCTCATGAATCATGCAAAGAAACTTTCGAAATAATGGTACATTAGTAGAAAAATTAAAACTTGATTTTGTCAAGTCAGGTCCAGGGACAGCGAAATACCATTGATTTGGCATTGGTTGCTGGACATAATGCCAGGGCTTTGGAGTCGGAGTCGTGGAGTCGGAGGTTTTCAGGTGGAGTCGGAGTCGGGGTCAGAGACGAAAATTAAAATGGTGACTCCTGACTCATAAAAGTAATTAATATAATCTAAATAAACACAGTTTCAAAAATGTGAAAATGAAACCCAAGGTTTACATAAAAGTTCCTTAGCAAGTATTCATGTACGAAATGCTATGAAAACTTTGTTGAATGACTTTCTTCTCTGTTAATCATGTAATATAAATGTGCAGAAATGCCGATAAGCAGAGTCGGGAGTCTCAGTCGGAGTCGTAATTCAGGAGACCCCAGGAGTCGGAGTCAGAGTCGCTTTTCAGAAAGTCAAAGGAGTTGGGAGTCGGGAGTCGGCTCAATTATCACGTGACTCCAAAGCCCTGCATAATGCACCAAAACAAGGTCTAATAAATGACTTTTTGTTCCAAATATAGTGGTTCTAAATAGAAATATGAATAACAGATGTAGAGTGATGCTTCAAATATAAATTGCATTCAAATTAATGTCAAGGAACTTGAGTGACGTACACTGTAAATTGTCGCAAAATTTGAGAATGGCCCATTTATTATATACTTACATCTGGGCATGGACTTTTTGGCATTATTATCTCATCCAGCATCTCGTTGAACACTGCGTGAGCAAGTGGAGCTGGATTTGATTCAATGGAACTTGCCCCAGCTTTTAAAAGAGCATATGTTGGATCAGCTTCAGTGTAAGGTTCCCATTCACTTTCAAGAAGCCCTGTTCTCAATGTTGGTTTCCTGAAAAAGAGTGAGGTTACGTTTTGAACACAAAAATGCTCGCACAAGTCTGGGTACAACAGCAATGAGGGGAGTTCAGAAAATGTGAGGCTCCTTTGTATCAATTGACCTGACCGGACTGGGCAGTTCCAACAAAACAATTCACCAGGACAACAATCTGTCCTTTGTGATGTCATCAGCAGCATAATTGACCCAGCAGGTAGTAAGCTGGGGATGCACATGAATGTCCCTTCAGTCTAGTAAGGGCTATTATATAGAAAGCTTGAAAGTACTAGAATGATACTCACAGCGAGCTTGAAAAAACTATTGGGTTAGAAAAATTGACCAAGAAAACGGTTAGTGCAATGATGTAAAGCAAGTCCAATGAACATTCTGATGTGTATAACAAAAAAGTCTGTTGGGAAATTTTTGAGATATTGAAGTTCTAAATTGTTTCATTTATCACACCATATATTCTCTAGCATGAAATCTCCATTAAAAATTGATCAGAATTGCCCGTTTTACCTGTGAGGTGATATCTAAAATAAAATCATTTTTCAGAAGTAGAAATAAGCAGTCATTGTCATATCATAAAGTGCATATCACTTCAGCCAGACTGACATGGTGTGATAAACTTATAACAGAAAAATTTCAGAGAACATGTATAAAATGTTTATTTGCCAGCTGGTCCTAAATTTCATCATTCTAGTGAATAATTTTAGTAGAATCTACCTTATTTTTTAACTATATAGTGTATTATTGAGGTTTTTATGTGTAGGGGAGACCGGGGCTATTTGAAGCACGGGGTTATTAGAATTTTTGCCCTCGTTCTGTGGGGTTAAATTTTTTTACCCATGTTTGACCTCTGGCAGATTATTCATTCATCAAGGCACGACATCACCTACTATATGAGTCATATTTCGAATCCTGTACTTCATTAGGCCGTAAAGTTCATTTTTGGGCTCCAAAAGTAAATTTTTTTCGTTGAAATAATTTTCACTTGTATGCTATTCGAAATATGTAATGTAACTTATCTGACTACAAGTTGGAAGCCTTTGGTATTACAAATCAACAGGCAAAGACATTTTTTGGTAAGCCCTTGGTTTAGGTGATAAAATGGTTGACGTTAACCACATGGTGGGTTGGGGCTATTTGAAGCATTCTCAGTGGGGCTATTTGAAACACTGAAAAAATGCAATGCATAGTCTCATTACCAACAGTTACCAACAGCAAAGTAGATAATCGCTGCTAAATTGTATAGTTTGATCCTATTGGTGTTTTTCTTGCTGAAATAACGTACATCAGAACAAAGGAAATGGAATGAGGGCCTGCAAAAAAAATCCCAAGCTGCCCTTGAAGAAGTCTCAATTGCTTATGACAATGTTGAACAGTAGCCCATGAGTGTCATATTCTTCAGGCTACTCTGAACTATTATTGTCTTAAATAGAAAAAGAGGAGGATCTTGGCACTGGTCATTTGTATAAAGGAGTCATTTAGGAAGTCATTTGCTGACATGGTTATGAAGCTGTCACAAATTCATACAACTCAGGAAGGGACATCATCCACAAAGCCATTTTCCCATGCATTGATGTGTCTCCTAACAAAAGCTTGTTCTTCTCAGTTAGCATCACTGTTTGAATATGAATAGTTTTATTACTCTTAATACTGTACAACTATACTAATTATTTTCAAAAATTTCCAAATTTTCTTTCAAGTTTGAATTGCTGCTTTTTTTATATTTTTGCATTCGATTCTTGAACTTGACATTCCTGATGTGAAACCTAATTGCTTTTAAGGAATCAGGTGTTGTATTATAAATGTTTATTGAACAAAGGTTGATCAGTAAATACGATAGTTGCAAGTTAATTCTCGATGATTCAAATAACCCTAAGTGGCGTTTCAATTAACCCTGGCCACGGGGTTATTTGAAACACTTGGTCTCGTGATACTTTCCAGCTCATGGTGAGAACTACTCAGTATTTTAGACAAAGTTGTTCCTTGGAATGTTGAGGTGAATACTGTAGCTAGAACTTGCCAAAATTTCGTACCTGTATCTACTACCACAAGCTCAGCATGACGCAACAAAAAATGGGCGCTTCAAATAGCCCCGGTCTCCCCTATGATAAGAAATATCACCATTGTGAAACAAGCACTTTGCAACCATGTAAAGTGTAGCCTATGTTGAGTGAATCATCAGAAAATGCATGGACAGAGTGTTTGGAAGCATTTAGTTTTAAAGTAGGGGGAACCGGGGCACATTGGGACGCTTTTAAAGTCATACATTTTGCTCAATGCTGAAAGCACTGAAGAACTCCGAAGTTTGCATGAATATCACCAATACTATTGAGCTTAATTGCAAGGCATACTAAACTAGACTGCACCTACCCTTTCGCAGCCAGAGAGCAATATATGAGTCATACACATTAATTTTAACACTCCTTGTGCAATATATATCACATATAAGTAGTGCATAAGACAATATACAGTGCATTTAGACCTTGTAGTGCCAATGTTTAATAGCTTTAAACAGCTTTAAACGTTTAACATAAACTGTCCTGGGTGCGGACATCTATGTAAGTAACACACAGTGCTTTGCGATAAATTCGTTCACAGAGCATGGTAATCCACTATGTATCTATTCACTGTGGCCTGAATACCTATTGTGTGCTGTCCCAGGTCATTCAGTTGACTTGGAGACTTAAATTCTGCCATATTAAGTGTGTCAAAATGTGCCCGGTATTCACTGTCCCAATGAGCCCCATTATGACTTTAAACCAAAATGCTAATTTCTCAGGCACCAGTGAGTGTGTTTATCACGATAGCAATTCATAACTGTTTGTTATGATATATCAAATTCACACAAGTACTGAGAAAGCCTCATTGTCCATGGTTTGTCCACAGAATGGTTTGAATTGAACCCATCCATGTTTACTTTAGTAGTAGGAAAACAAACTTTTCCTCGCCATACTTCTGCATGTGCCTGTAATTTGTCATCAAAACGATAGGAACATCAGGATGTGAAATTACAAGATATGATGGCACTACAATATCATGTACCTTGCCATAGTGCCCCTCCCAATGTGCCCTGGTTCCCTCTATGGAGCAGAATCATTAGACACAGTGGCAATATTTGTGATAAAATGCAAAAAAAAAAAACTCAACAAAGCCAGTTACAATGAGGTGATGACACAGAATCTGCTAATATTGTTTGACACAATTATGAAACTAACCCAACCTGGTATTTCATACATTTTCTCAGACCTCTAGCCAGAAATTTAGCTGTTATAGGTTTGTCACACCCCATCAGTCTGGATGAAGTGGTAAATACTTTCTGAAGAGACAATTACTGTATATTTTTAATTCTGAACAGCAACTTTTATCTTAGATGTCACTAAACAGGAAAAATGGATAATTCTGAGCATTCTTTGATGGAAATTCCACGCTAAGAATAGGATGTGATAAATAAAACAATTTAAACTCCAATATCTCAAAAAATTCCAAACAGATTGTTTTGTTTGATACATCAAAATGTTCATCTGACCTTCCTTACATCACTGCACTAACCGTTTTCTTGGTCAATTTTTTTAAGTTTGTTCAGGCTCGCTGTGTACTGGAATTGAAATAGATAAACTTAACACCATTTTCTGTTGTCATGGAAACACAAAACACATACGTGGGTGTACAACACAGCTTTCAGAATGCAGTTTTTGAGAGTGGAATTTTTGGTTTGTATTCTTAACAAATTTGGGTGAAAAACTTGACTTTCAAGCCACTTGTCTTATTCAAGCTAATATGAAAATGCGCGAGATTTAGTCAAAAATGAAGTCGAATCTTACCCATTATATACAAAGTCAGACCACATCTTCATCAGGTTTATAGAAAACTGCTGTTTCATTGGTGTAGCGTCTTGAGGGTACTCGGTTTGGTTGAAGACTTCACCAAACACAAAGGCATTGTCATCACCGTGGTTGGCGTAAGTGGATATGGAATAAGGTTTAGATTTGTCGAGGGATTTTTCATCAAACTCATACAAGTAGACAGGAACATCTTCTTTTGAAAACACATTGGCCAGCTGAAGAAAATATGTTTATATTCAGAGGGATTCTCAATCAATAAAAGATATACAGTGTACTATAATAATTCTGTTGTAATAAGTTTATATACGTGTGTGGACAACATGACAGTACCTGCTAGGCTACACAAATTTTTGAAAACACCAACCACTTCCATCCAGGCAACAGACACTTCCATCCAGGCGACACAGTACTTTCCATCCAGGCGACAAACACTTTCACTAGGTGACAAAAACTTTTACCAGGTAACAAAAACTTTTAATTGACTGGGAGACAGTGCAGCCATTTCACAGGATGTTGATAAGATGAAGATCGCTTTAAGAAATTAACACTAGAGGGAGCAAATGTAGTTCTGCTATTTGTCCTGATATTTGCTGTTTGCAATGGTAAATGACACGAAATATGAATAAAAGCCTGTATTTATTTTAAATATTAATGTTTGTGCTACTAACACTTAGTTTTGGTCCAGACCATTGTTTCTGAAGGGCACAGGAGCTTTGCTCTAGGTGGCATGGCAGTCCGCCTGAGCGATAATCTCTGTCCTTAGTTTTGCAGGTTTTTGTCAAATGGATCAGTATGAAATTAAAGTTTGTCACCTGGATTCCTATTATGGAAAAAATGCTGCATGTAAATTTTAATGCAAATCGGCCCCCCAACCCTTGAAGTTTTAATATTTATTAATTCTCTAGTTTCGCTCATTCGGGGTTATCTGTAACTAGGCCAAATCAAGTTCTACAGTTATATGAATATGATGGCTGAACAGAGCTACGTTTTGAATACCAACATGGATGGTCTGAGGTGTTTAGTCATAACCTCTGATATTATGAATGCTCGTTCACTAATTTCCTGAAGTGCATCATGTTTGTTTCACTTCTAAACTATTTGTGGTTTTTTCTCCTGGGCAGCTAAACATTAGCTGAGTTATAAAGCCTACCAGAAAGGAATATCAAGGAGCTTTAGGCTCCAGCTGAAATACTTTCACTGGATGATAATTGGGGTTTAATGTCCTGTATTAATTCATTTGGGTTTGGTCATCTTCTGACAGTTTTTCATGCACTTGTGAAGTTGTAATGACTATGGTCATTATACCCCAACCAAAGGGGTTATGATCTCATAACAGGTCCCTGTGGCATTAATACGGCAGTGTTGCCATTCACAACGAATCTGTAGTATACACCAATTTTTATAATTTTATCCCTGCAACCATTGTTGATATCATTTCTTGAAAATTAGTGTAGTGAGAAAAGAGACGGCCAGGCATGTATGCAATCTAAACTTCACAAGGTCTGATTTAGAATTATTACTTCCAGGGTGAAGCCTGCGATGCAATCTAAAAAATGTCTGGACAAAATTGATTTTTTAGATTCAAAATTAAAAAAAAAATCCATGTTTGTTTTTTGCATTGATATTTGGTTTTTCAAGAAACTATTTTGAATCTAAAAAACCAATTTTGTCTGAAATTTTTTAGAGTGTGTCATCTCAAAATCCTCAATGGGATAACCAAATCACCAGGTGTCAGGCCCGATGAAAAATGATCACCGTCCATCCAAGTTCGTAATCAAAATGAAGGTCTCATTTAGCCCTGTTCGAAGAGCCTAATAAAATTGTTGTATGATTTGAATTGACATAGTCATACAAAACTGCGAATCAATGAAAGCGCAAAATATTAATTAAAATGTAAGTATTTCAATGCCCGGGGAGAACTTCTAAATATTAACCAATTTCAATGAAACTTTTCACAGGTAATTTTTCCACAATTGGCACAATAATTATTTAAGAGGGTTGCTCGAACAAATTTCAACCATTTTTTTTAGGGCCACCCTATTTTACGTATAAAACTCACTTACTTTGAGAATTGGAGCCACAAAGTGGATATCTCGGAATGAGTCAATGCCAGATCTTAAATTTGAGAAGGGATCAGTCTGGTTTGAAAAGTAATAAGTTTTGGCAAGTTCCACAGCTGCTTCAATTTGTTCCTGTGACAAACCTACTCGAGCGAATTTGAAATTTTCAGATAGGATTGACATTATCTCACTCTCTTGGATGCCCAACTTCATCACATCACCCTCGCGTTCGAATTGCATTAAACCATCATCCGAATTGAAACCTATCAACACAGGTATATCATGATTAAATCTTCCGGATTTCAGTAGCTTCGGAGGCTGATCAGGTATCATATCACCATCTGTCACTGGGATGTACTGGATTTCAGAGGTGGAATCTTTCAATTCTTGGATACTGAGCTTTCGCAGGCACTCAAGGATTGTTCTGGATGTGGTATCATCGCAATTGTTGTAATCACTAACATTGAGAGTGGCCTCAGCTGCTTCTTTTCTAGTTTGGAGAATTATATAGTAAACTCCGCTACTGAGAATAGCACTCCTGTAAAGGCCCTCAAAAGCAGGGCTGAGTAAATGCAAGCTTATGCTGAAGGATCAAGCGCTTCCTCCATGAGCTGTTATTTTTTCTGGATTACCACCAAACGATTCAATGTTATTTGCCACCCATTCGAGAGCCAACTTCTGATCCAACATACCAACATTCGCTGGAGTTTCATCAAGTTCCAGATTAAGAAATCCTAGTATTCCGAGGCGATAGTTGATGTTCACAACAATCATGTCACCTTCTTTTGCCAGTCTTGTACTAGGACTAGTCAACCGTGATCCCAACTGGAATCCTCCGCCATGAATATGGACAACGACAGGCAATAATTCCAGAGAATTAGATGCAATACTCAGATCCCTGGGGACATACACATCCAGGTTCAAACAATCTTCACTCTCAGATGCCTGTGATGGAAACGGTGCGAACTGAATACAAACATCTCCTTCCTTAGTAGCGTCGAAAACTCCTTGCCAGGATTCTTTTTTCTGAGGTATTTTAAATCTTAGTTCGTCCACTGGAGCTTCTCCATAAGGAATAGCCTGGAATTTGGTCACACCATCAGCAAAGACACCCCTAACTGATCCTGAAGGGGTTTCGATGGTAGCAAACTGTCCAATAGAGGAGTGTATGCTTGCCAAAAGCAGACAGCATAACACTGAAACATCCCGTGCAATTTCCATTTTGATTTTTCCCCAAACTTTCTGTCCCTTGGTGAATACCTAAAAAATAGAAATGATTCATTCACCAATATTTCAGTTGAAATATTAACTGGGAACGTTAAATCAATTTAAAACATAAACTTCATGACAAAATATCATATATCTTACAGGTTCTGCCTATACTTTGGTCAGCTTCGTTTGAATTACAGTGTGGTTAAGTATTTTCTGTTCTATTTACAAATATATTCCTACTTCTGAAAAAATGTCAATATGTAACCTTATACTCAAGAAACCTTGCAAGCCCCTCTCCCCCTTTATACTGATGGTCGCCCCTAACAATCCAAATGCACATATATGCACATTCTCCTGATTTTTTAAACTATTTTTTTTTCTCATTTTTTTCTTTTGCCTATGTTCCCATCATATTTTTTCCACCCCCTAATTCTTTACCCTATTAATTGATTAATTTTTTTCACCCAAAATTTCTTTTTTCAAATATTATTTTTTTCACAAACTTTTTTCCCCAGATTTTTTTGCCCTCATAGAAATTTTGTTTTTCAATTTTTTTTTCAGATAATTTTTTTCCCAAATGTTTGTTCAATATTCGTTTTCCACTTTTTAAAATTTTGTTCCAAATATTTTTTTTAATAATTTTGCTACTAGCTACTTATAACCTTATTATATTATCTGAGCATATATGTATTGAAGTGGGTAATTGGGAGGGACGCTTATATGCCTAATAATTGCCTATGCTAAGTATTGAAATCACAATTGCTTCAATAATCAGATTCTAAAAAATATGTATGGGAAATCTTTAGCTTTTTCGTAAAAATTTGATTGATAATTTACAATACCTTTCACATGCATTGGAGTTGTATATCCCAAAAAATTCTCAGAATAAGTAAGAATTTCATTTCACATGTCAACCTGTTGCCTTTTGGATTTTTTTTCTTCAACTGATACTTTCATGTTATTTAATTAATCCCACTTGGCAAATTGTTTGTAGCTGTTTTCTATTTCAGTCAAATCCTTCTTGTTTCATTTTATTTTTTAAATCTCTTTGTTTATGTTTTATTGTGTTTGGGTATAAGTTAGTTATATCACTTGTTTTCGTGAATATGTGATATACACCTCGGCTTACGCCTCGGTATATATCACATATTCCCTCAAACGCGGGATATAACTAGCACTGATATATTCTTGATATAATATATTGTGTGACCATAAAAGTGGTCCTTTCAAATTAAATTCAGTGGCGGATACAGGGGGGGGCCTAGGGGGCACGGGCCCCCCCTAGACCACTGAGATTAATAATAGTATTTCACAGAAAATACGCGCGACGCGAGCCCGCAAATGCCCGAAACACGCCCGGGCCCCCCCTAGATGACCGTGTCTGGATCCGCCACTGTCAATATATATTACACTCATAAATTCATTCTTGGAAATGCTATAATTATATTATCCTCAAATATATTTAAATTTATTATATATGCAGATGATACCACCCTCATCACTATTCCTTGAAGATGGATCTGACCTGTCTACTCAGCAATCAACTCTGAACAATGAACTTGAAAATGTAAATAATTGGCTCAAAGTGAACAAGCTTTCTCTGAATGTAAATAAAACCAAATTAATGATTTATAGCACTCCACAAATGCGTCCACCAATTCTGAACATTTCCATCGAAAATAATGGCATTACGCAAGTGGATACTTTTGACTACCTTGGAGTGACAATAGACAGTTGCCTGTCATGGAAAGCACATGTGCAAAAAATAGGGAAAAAAATAAGTAAAGTTACAGGAATTATGAGCCGTCTGAAACATTTAATAACTTCTGACACATTACTGATCCTTTACAACTCCCTAATTTTTCCTCATCTGATATACGGTACCCTACTTTGGGGTCATAAGTTGAAGATAATCCAGAAGCTTCAGAAAAAAGCTGTGAGAACATTGGCAAAGGCAAAATACAATAGCCATACGGAACCTATTATGAAGAAATACAATATTCTGAAAATTGAGGATGTGGTGAAACTACAGGAATATAAATTTTGCTATAAGCTTACCAATAACTTACTACCATACTACTTTCATTCTTATACACTCGTACGATTTAGAGATATTCACAATTATGAAACGAGACAAAGTAATATTCTGGTGCTCCCAAGGGTAAAATACCAACTATGTAAATGTTCTATTAAAATCCGTTTGCCATTGATTATTAATAACTTACCTTCTGATATCCAAGACAAATTTAGCACCCATAGCTTATTTGGCCTTTGTTTCTATTATAAACGAATAACAATCTCAAATTACGAAAGTACATGTCTCTTACGGGACTGCTACATCTGTAATTCTCGCTAATTCTAACAGACTGAAAATCAAAACAACGATCTATATTCCCCACCATTAACCCATTCTATTATTATCCTAATTAATTCTTCTTTTCTTTTCAAATTTAAAAGGTCCAGTATCACTTCCACCATCCCTCCTAGGAGTGTGTGTAACATTCATACATAAACTTTATTTTATTAATTTATATTATCCTCAATTCCTCTCTCTCTCTCTATTTTCCTTTTTCTTTTGAATTTAAATTTTCATTTATGTGTACACTTAAAATTTAATATCTGTGAATTAAAGCTTTCTTTCATTTTGCATTTAAACTATACTAATATTTAACTTGAATTTGGTGGCATGTATGCCAGCGACGCTCATTGCGTCTAAATATATGTCTCCTAACTTAAATGCACCTTAATTCATTGTAAACTGCTTATTTTGTTGTATTATGGATAAATCTGCCCTGTGAAATGGAAACACAGTAAATGACCAAAAAACAGTAACTGAGTTGAGCATAACTTCTCAATCCTATTAATAATATCTACCTTCATGCCAAATTTCGTGCCTCTAGTTACCCCACAAATCCATGATAAACAAACACAGTATCAACTGTTTACATCAAAATGGACCAGTCATGTCAGGCCAAAACACAGTAATTTACTCATTTTGTTTTGAAACACAGTATCTCTTTGGCTTCTTTTTGAGTTACTGTGTTTTGAATTGACACAAACCAGGAGATACTGTTTTTTCACTTCAACTGAGCAGACATCTTCAGCAATGACCTAAATAAAAAATCAAAGGTTTCTCATTAAAAACACAGTAAGTCATTAAAAAGCACAATGTTGTCTAATATATCTATAAGAAGTCTTTTTGAGTGACAAATGATATAGACACATACACTTTGACTATATTTCTTCATATTTGAAGCATTGACTTGAGGGTGCTTCATCTGGAGATTAAGATATAGAGGTCACAATGTTACAAACAAAGAAATGCATATTTCTCAAAATCACCGAAATGGCAGTTACTGTGTTTTGAAATCACAGGGCAGAAATAAAGATCTCTCTCTCTCTCTCTCTCTATAATTATTCAATTTGTATTACATGTAGCTTTACATTTTGAATTCTAGAAAAGAAAACAATATAATATTGGTGATTTTCACATTTCCATCGATAGTAACACCAAAACTCCTTCCAAAACTGTAAAATACCTGGGGTTAAAAGTTTTAAACAGCTCCCTAACTGACCAATAAGTTGACTATTCTATTGTCGGTAGTCAAGAAAAATCAAGGTTCTCTATATAGACATAGGGAATTTTTAAATGCCACAACCAGTAAACAACTTGTCAAATCTTTATTACTGCATTGTTGTGTGGTACATGGTTCTGAGTAAGACCAACAAGGACCTTGTGCACATATTTGTCAAACTGAACTAGACTGGGCTAGTACATGTGTGTGCTCTGTGTCAACGATCAAGCAAGACAAATGAGGATCCATATAATGGCATATATATGATGCACGATACATTTCATAACTCGGCCCCTGAATACTTATGCAGACAATTCCATCATAATAATGACAGGTATTAACAAGATCAAACCAAAATTGTTTCATTGTTCCATTGGCAAGAGGCACAGCAGCATTCAATTTAAGCACGAGGTTGAGCAAGGAGAGTTATAAAATAAACTGTTAGATCATCTCTAAAAAGTCAAGCCCAATTTAATCAAAATATGGAATTTATATTTATAAGCAGCACCTGTTTATATTACACTATATATCTGATCTATGCACATTCCCCTGTAGTGCGCACCTTTTGAGCTTGCTATGTTCACCAAATGGACCACAGTGCAAGTGGAGATGATCAACATAGCTTTGTTGTGTGCAATCCTTGATGAAGGTGTATCTATTTATAAAAAATGCTCTTACTGGAAATCAAAATCTCAATTTAATTTGGCACAATAATGGTAACAGTGTTCTCATTACATGTATACAGTGTATGCACACAGATATATCTGCATGCGATTCTCAGCAGCTGTTGGGCATGATTCAGAATGATAAAAAAAAACAATCCTGAGTATGAGTGGTTATTTCTAATATAAGGAGCAACCAGAAGGAGCTAGGCTGCTTGGAGCATTTTTGGAAATATGCTTAAAACAAATAAATGGATATCTTTTGGCGCATCCTAATAGTTTACATGGCACCCGGCCAAAAGAGCAACAAGGTGACTGGGTATGTTAGTCTTATCGTGTCTTAAAAAAAATATATATATATAGCCTTTCTGGCCTTTGCTGAATTGCTGAATTCCACAAAATTTTATTGAAAAAAGAAAAATTGCCATATTGACAAAGAATTATTTGAATACTGAGTCAAGAATTTTGAAACTGCCATGTGATATAAGCGCTCTTCTGCAGATTGGTGCCCATTGGAAATAATTTTTGAGGCATTGCTTGAGCCCTTCGAGGTTCAATCTTAGTAATGCTATTTGGTACAAAATGTCTGCCTCTTACTGGACACAGAGCCCTAGGAAGAGGGCCTGAGGCTCAATTTGGATAATTAGAAGGGGAATGACAGGCCATGAGAATATTTCACTTGTTTGGGGGCTGGCATCGTCATTTTAAAATTCACGGAATGGCAGGTGGCACGATTGTGTTATGAAATGAAGATGGGCATGTGCAGAACATCCTGATTTTGCTGAAATGAAAGTCGCTTCATTACTGTTTTAAATTAAAAGAAACAACTTTCTTGTTCATTTATATTAAGAAAAGAAGTAACTAACATTTGGAACTTTTTTAATACTGCTAGATGATTTCTGCAATCAGTATCTGTAGAACAACTTGTGGACTCCCGTTTCCAATGAATTTTAAAAACTTGACATGCACTCCTAATGCAGAGGATTCTTGATGGTACATCTTTAACTAGTTGGTGTCCAACTGTGTAGACATTTTTGACCTCAAATTAATATGAAGAACCCAAAGCCGCAAAAAGTTAAACATTTTGTTGAGGGTTCAACTGAATTGAAAAGGTACAACACTGCATGGTGGGAAGGCCCATTGATGGAACCCTATGCTCCCAACTTGAGAAGAAGGAGTTCCTTAAATTTGTGGGAGTTCAGTGCAGCTGCATGGATTATTGAAGTGCTGTTTTTGTTTGCCCTTGGAGCCTTTTTAATAAGTTGAATAATGAATCTTTTAGGGATCCTTATCTATTAAAAATACACTATACAAATTATTATTATTTTTTTTTGAGGATTGAAAATATGTTTATTCTGGGTATCACGTTCAGGTCAAGCCTGTTTTTCAACGAGGCCCTGTTAAAAGTAACGAAGTATATATAATATATAGTATACACACAAACAAGTCAAAGCAATTAAAAACGGAATCTAAAATACTATAATACATTATCAAGCCTCTTATTAAATTGTGTATCATTACAAATCTTGGTTCAAAAACAGATATCCAGGTTACGCCGCTGAAACTTTGAATCGTTTTGATATCAGTTTGATAACAAATGACAGCATTTATCAGCTGATGTATTTCTGATCTATCTACACTGAGCGCCATTAAAAATGCAACATTGCAAAATGGCTGAAAAATGGTACTTCCTCTCAAAATATCACCATGAAATTTTGCGCACACTTAGTAGTCGGCATCAGGTATATTCATAAAATTTACAGATTTCTGAGAGCAACACTATTGTGTCAAATTAAATTGCCGCGGTTATTGTTGAAAATGCAAGTCACGAAATTTCAAGATCGTTTGATCATAAATTTCAATGACTTTGCTGTTCCTCAACAATATCATTTGATAAGTCGGGATAGTTTGCAATTTTAATTGCTTAATGGGATGGGAAAAACTCCGAAAAAGTGATATTTGACCTAACCACAATTAAAGATGACGAAATTTATAAAATTTTAGTGTCAATGCTGGCCCGCCCCCTACAGGAGCTTTTTGTTAAAATCTTCACAAAAGATTTTTTATTCAGATTTTTTAGAGTTTTGTGATGGAATGATTGTCTGTGTTTGTGTTTCTATCCTTGGTTTGCATAACAACCCCATTGTCCTGTAATTTGGCTTCACATGAGCCCTTCATTTCCAGATACAGACGCCTATATTTTGAGTTTTTCGTTTAAAATCTGCTTTATCCTCAATTGTTTTCACATGGGACAGCTTTTTGAAGTCTTGGGCATGTTATGTGAAAATTTTATAAGATTATTCCCATCCAACAAGCCACAAACCAATATTTCCATTGCCTCATTTTCCAGAGACGCACAGTCTGTGAATTGATGTTTCAAACACAGCTCACTAAAATGAGTAGTGTGAAATGAAAAGTCAACCATTTTTCGCAATTGCTCTTAAGATCATACATAAGGTTTGTGCTAAATTTGATAATTATTGATTAACAAGAACTTTGAAAATTTCATGGTTTAACGATGTTGCGTTTTTAATGGCGCTCAGTGTATCTATCTATTTATCTATCTTTTCATATATCTTTCCATCTACCTTCAGTGGTGTCAGCTCCTATGGGGCTGGCGGCCCAGTGTTGGGGCAGATGCCCCACAACTTCTTTGCCCAAAAAAGGGTAAAAATATTCAGAACTTCCGTAACTCTGCTGTGCCATGCAAAAAATTGTAAAATGTTGTCAATGCCACACCACTTTATTTTGAAAATGACAACACTGTCTACCTTTCTATCTATCTCTGTTTCCATTTATCTTTCCATCTATCTATCTATATTTCTATCTATTTATCTAATGGGAGGTTCTAATATTTCTGTAAACCACTCACCTTATTTTTCCCTAGCAGCAGAATAAAATATCCAAGCAGACCTAACAGTTCAAACGAAGTTGATCATTTGCCAGGATTTTCATAAAGGCATTCCTGCAGATCTGGATGTCTGTAACTGACAGTCACCATTATTATATAGTCAGAATTTTTGCAGCCATGCACGTGGATCTGTGTCGTGATAACAATATGCCCTTCTCGGTCAAAATTCCGGCTGCTGAAATTTCCTATAAAAAAAAAGCCCTGGTCAACAATACTCTATTGATTTATAAGTCCTTTGGCGTGATGTCTTCTTGTGCGCTACACGATACCTGACTAAATATTGGTGGTTATTGGAACATTTTTTGGACTATAGTTCCAGATATTAAAAACGAAGTGTATGGTACAATGGCCAAGTTTTGAGCCATAAATGAAAAAATATATATTTTTTACATTTTTCTTAATATTTCAAAAGGTATAGAATATCCATCAGTCAGACCATCAAAAGGCACAACTAGACCATAGAGGCTACATCTGTAAAAGAATTCATCTATGTACGTGTAATAGGGGCTGAGTCCCAGCCCGGAAACCAAAAAAATATTTTTTGTATATTTCTCTCTATATCTCAAAAAGTACGAAAGTTCCATCAATCAGACCATCAAAAGGCAAAACTAGACCATACTGGCTACATGTGTTCCAAATTTCATCCATGTACATGTAATAGGGGCTGAGTTCTGGCCTGGAAAAAGTCTATCCGCCCACCGCCCGACCTCCCAACTGCCCGCCCGGCGCACGGACAACTTTTGACCAAAGTGATAACAATACCTTCTTCGAACTTCGTTCGCTGAAGGTAAAAAGGCATCTGACATGCACGCTTCACTGTAAACTTAGGTACCATTCTGAACACATGTGTTTATACACCTCTATGCTCAGATCGAGTTCAAAAGTCAAGATATGGTGTCACTTATATTAGAATACAAGTCCATGACAATTTTCATTAAAATAATATAGATATTTAAAGGGTGCTCAAGAGCTCTGAAGATAACAGGGTTGAAGTCGGGTGTTTTGGCCATTTCCTTCTAGAATTCATGTTTCTATTCTTATTCTTGTCATTGTAACAGCACAAATCCTATATTAAATTTGAAGGTTTTGCCCACACCTCATTTCTTTATGCACATCGCCAATTCTCCATGGATTTCGCCATGCTATACCTCAATCTCCATGTTTTCAAAAGCTCTACAAATTTTTATCTTTACACAACTGTCTGTTACCTCTAACAACCTATCCACTTATTTATTCTATCCACACATCTCTATTCACGTCGCTACAGCATGGTAGTAGTGCATTGTTCTCCCTGGGCTCCAAAGATGGAGCCATCAATAAATCCACCACTATTTCAAACTTTTACAGACTGTTGTCGAGCATAACACCTTATTGTTGAAAAGCACTTACACATATATGGCATGGCCATTCCCTGGGGGGGGGGCTGTTGCTATTTTTTCTCGCATTTTTACATGATACAAATACATGTCACCCCGACAGTACATTTGCCCTCTTTTGCCATTTGCTCTGAAATATATGGGTCTAATGGGAAGTTCTAGTCATCCAAAAATGTCAGTGTTTATAAGTCTAAAAATATGAAAAATGTATTTCTAAGCAAGAAAAAAAAAAAGCTCATGATAATCTTGACGGTTTTCAAGTATTTTAATGTGATTTTTGGTGAGAATCGGCCATTTTAATGCTGAAAGGCATTAGAGCTTTTTGCAGATTGACTGTCTACTGGAAAAAATTGATTTTCTTATTTTCAACTTGCAAACTGGCTTTGCCACATAATTGACAGTTTTCTGTTGGTCTACTAATTCTCTTATTTAATGAAGTACCTCAAATCATTTAATTAGTTTGTTTATTGCCACCTTTGCTGACTAGATATGATGAGCACTTATTATCAACTTATTATCAACTGAATAACCATAACTGACACAGACAAATCATTTTAAAGCCTGTGACATCACGCGACCAAGTTGAAAGTTGATTTTGAGACTGTTTGGACCGCTAATCCGCAAACAGCTCTGATGCACATTAAGATTGGAGCAGTTCTACTACATTTCTATCTGTAAGGGGGCAGCCTGCTACTAAATGTCCATCAGACTATTTTGTCATATCCAAAAGCACTGATAACAGAGGTAAAACTGATCCTGTTGAATGGTGAACACATTAAATTGTTGGCCACACAAAAATTGTCTTTTCAAAATGATGATACTTTTTTTATAATTCAGAGCACATCCTGGCCACTATTTTCTTTTCCTACATGACGACTTTCAATTTATTATATTGAATTTTTCAGAATTGAAAACATAAATATATTGTCCACCAGCCATTGCCGGACTTGAACGTGTCATGTGTTGCATTGAATTGCTAATACCTGTACTGTGAAGTGTGGTCGATGACGGCTTGATACAGATTATTGTACAATGTATGCGCCTGTACATGCAGGTTGCTCTATAAAGCAATGAAATATTTTATTTTACAGCCAACTTGTTTGCAAGGTAGTACTTACAGGGCCGATTTCACCAAGATAGTTTTAACAGTTAGTCCTGGTCTTAACAGCCTTATACCTGGTTTAGTGAAGTCCCTTTCACCAACTGAGTTTTAGTCTATAGACTAATCAAGGTTCAGTGGTTGACAATTTATTGTTAGACAACTTACAGATTAGTGATGTCAAACTGTTAAAATGGTGTCCCTTTGGGGCTGACCAGATAATACATGAGGGGAGGGGGGGGGGCTGGACTTTTGATGAAAAAAAGGGTTCAGCACAACTGAGCACATGACACCGGAAGATAAAAGTTTTTTCAGCACATAAAAAAAAAGAAGAAGTTTGTTTCCACCCAGTGAATAGGTCCGACCCACCTCCAAAGCTGGCCAATACACAAGTTTTCACACATGTATGTTATGCAAATGAGGCCAGTTTCACCATTTCACACACTTTGGTAAATCATAGAGCAAAGATTCTTATAGATATCAAAATGAACTGGCAAAAAAAAAACGTAGCATGAAGCTGAAAATTCGGGCCAGCAATCAAATAAATATTACTGAAATTTATGCCATCTAGATGATGCAATTCAAAATATGTCGCTACAGCAGGTCAAAGACCTCAACACCAAGATGTCACCAAAATGTGACTTCTCTTCACATTTTGCTCATTTGTGGGAAATCTAGATTACCAACTTTGAACTCATTTTGGTTCGGGTGGAGCATGCTGATAATGTTGACTGTGATGAACACCTTGAATGTCATCTTAAATATAGACAAAAAGGTAAATATATGAAAGTTGATGTTTGTGCGAGAGACTGTGATGCTTTGAGAATACTATCATACCATGGGTTGTTGTGTTGTTTGGTTGCTTGATAGCAATGATAGGTTGGTTGATGGAAAAGGGGAAGTTTTTTTTTTTTTTTACCAAGACTGGGTGGGCAATTATCTATTATAAAAATTTACAAGCTCCTCCCTCTTTTGTGTAGCCATATCTTTGCATTTGTTTGGGAAATTGAGACATTGTGTTTGTAACAGCTGATCTGTTATCACAATATGTGTAAGCTTTCACTTAACTGAAATTCCTTGATCCTGCTCCGCTTGAGTGATTGGCTTAGCCAGACCAGGTCTTAGCTCAGACCTGGCTCAACTCTTAATACCATGTTGGTGAAAACGTGCCACAAAGTTTACAAATCAATGGAGATACCCCAAACAAATACGAAAGGGTTGCATAGTCCGCAGGCCAATTGTCACATATATATGTCTTTCTTACTCTTAATGAAATCATCTAGGTGGTAGAGTAAACTGCCCCATAGTTTGTAGCAAATATAAAATTGATTGAAAACACATAATAGGCACTCTTTGAGAGAATTCAATCAAGTTCATCAAATGAGTATAGTCTCACAGGTATACCTGTAGACAACTTTCACCCACTACAATGTATTACACACTGAAATTGAGGGTTATTTGCCTCCCCAGGATAAAACTTGAGTTGGCAAAGACGTACAATACAAGGGAATCCCCTTGACAGCCAATCAGAACTCGTGAAATGAGAATATCCCCTAACCTGTGGCCAGGATAGGTTAGGGATATTCACATTTATTTAATTCTGATTGGCTGTTAAGGGAATCCCTTGTGATGTACGTCTTGATTCTTTCATTAAGAGTAAGGAAGACATATAATAATTATATACAATATTATGTGACCATTGCCCATGCATAGTCCCATTGTAATTCCCACCTTGAATGAAGTAGTTGTGTGTAATTCAGATATGTGAGCAAACTGAGCATGGAGAAGTAGCTGCCATCTTCTCACTGTCTACATGACACACACACAAGGGTGCCGGAACAGGGGGGGCAGGAGGGGCAGGGGGGGGGGCAAGGTTGCCCCTATGATCTCAAAGAAAAAGCATTATTAGTTGTTAATTGGCAGTGAATTTAGGCGAAAATTTTTAATTTTTAATTCTAAATTATTATTGGCGCTACATTAAATTTTTGTCGTGCAAATTCGATTTGCCCTTTCTTGACGACCGCCCCTGCCGCCCTCATTTCCTTCCGGCACCCTTGCACACACATTGTGGATTGTGATATTTTAGGTATAGGAAGATGAGTTAACAGGATGGAGAAAAGGGGGATATTAAAACTTGTCGAACACAGAAGTTCATCATTATAACATGGATGTAATGAGCAATGAGCATTTATTAAATTTCGCACTGATGAGTCAGTCATTAAACGACCAACTATGCACTGTACCGGTGAATTTGTCATCTCAAAATGCTTCCAAATGGCTCCTAATGACATGCCATTGTTGCATAATCTTATAATTGACAATCTTTTCTTCTCTATACTGCTTGGATGATCACATCATGACCTATGGACAAAATGAAAAATTGCATCCGGGAGCTTATATAAAATTGACTTAATTTATAAAATGTGCAAAAAATTTGTCTGAGGCTTCGTTTAAACAATCTATGACATAATACTTTAGGCTTCATAAATTAGAGGCATTGGGATGGAATGATTTACCATGGTCTTGGATTGTATGCAAACTTTGACCATTCAAGTTTGGACAGCATACAGATTAATGCTATATATATTTGTAAACGGATTCAGCGAAACTGTCCAATTATAGCCAAATTCAGAGGTTCAATCTATAAGAAATAAGGCACAGAATTGCCAGATATGCAGACCAGTTTGTACTCACATAAAACATCTTTAACTATTTGACTTCCAACGGTATGCACATTTTTTAACTTGACTGCATACGATCAAGTGCCTTTTGCATTTAGAGTGCATGCTTAGTTTTAAAAATTAAAGGGAACAAGTTTTTTAGCGGCATTGATTGCAAAATGATTCAGTAGTGCTAAAAAATTTCCAAATTTTTGTTACTTCCTTTCTTTATATAAATGAACAAGAACATTTTTTTAAATATTTAAAACAATAATGAAGCGACTTTCAATTCAGCGAAATCAGGCCCATTCTGCAAATGCCCATCTATATTTCATAACACAATCCTGCAACCTCCGTGAGTTACATCCTATCCATAATTTAAAATGACGTTGCCAGCCCCAAGAACAAGTGATATATTCTCAAGGTCTGTCTTTCCCCCTCTTATCCAAATTGAGCTTCAGGCCCTCTTCCTAGGGCTTTGTGTCCAGTAAGAGGTAGACGTTTTGGTTCAAATGGCATTACTAAGATTGAACCTCGAAGGGCTAAAGCAAGCTGGTACAGTGGTATGTATTTTTAAAATCCATGACTCAGCATTCAAATAATTCTGCCAATATGGTTTTTTTTTGTTAGATTTTGTGCTATTTAACTTTTCTTTAAAAGACACCATAAGACCAACAACCTGTCACTTTTGGCCGGGTCCCATGTAAACTGTATATAGGGTGGGCCAAAAGATATTCATTGGGCCCTGGAATTTTCGTTGACTGGAATTTATTGGTTTTAAGCAAGCGTTGTGCATAGATCAGATAAATAGTGAACTAGCACATACAGTAAATCACATATTTGTAAAAAGGTTCCAAGCAGCACTACTATGTGCCTTACTGTACATACCCCTTTGTTTTAACTGACCCCTAATTACCCCCTAATTACCCCCTAATTACCCCCTAATTACCCCCTAATTACCCCCTAATTGACCCCTAAATTGACCCCTAATTGACCGGAACCGGAAGTCATTCACTTGACCGGAAGTCGTATATATATGTTCTTGGATATATGTTCTTGGATATATACATACAGGTACTTATGTACAATGTACATTACTCAGTTCAGATCTTTGTAATCCTCTGATTGATTACATAAAAAAAAGACAGACACTCTGGGTTTCAATTTCAAAATATTTATTGTTCATTCTTCATACAATAATTTCAAAATCTAATCCATGGCAAGGCCGGAATCCCAGGAGGTCTTGGAACACCAGGTCGTCTTGAGGTAGGACGTCTTACAGCAGGAGATCTTTCTTTCAATAGAGTTGACAGGTCATCAGGTGTTCTTCTCTCGGGCTTGACTCTTTCAGCAGACTCTTCAGATACGCTAGGTCTTTTCCTCACAGCCTTTACTCTTTCAGCAGATTCTTCAGAGAGGTCACCAGGTTTTCTTCTCCCATTCTTGGATTTTTCAGCAGATTCTCTACTTTTCTTCAGAGTTTTCTTGAGAGGATATTTCTTCTCTGAATTCTTTTTCCCTTTGACAAGTCTTCTTTTTGGAGCCTCACTTGTTGATTCCTCATCTGATGTCTTCGCAGGCTCACTTACATTCTGAGATGACTTTTCTTCAATTTTCTTAAGAAGACTTTCATACCTCTCTCTTGGAAGAAGGATATGATCTTCAGCCATCTCTGATGTGTTTTAAGCAGACCTTCAATAGCACCTCTAGTGTCTTTATATTTGACAGGGCAACCTTCTTCCTCTTCTTACTTCCGAGCCCTCTGTTGGCTAACTGGCGAATGACGGTAGCCTCCTTAATCAGTTTGTCTTTATAATATCTGCTGAGTTCGATCCTCTCCTTGAGTAGGTTAAGAGCCAATTCCGATATGATATCCATTTGATCTGGAGACGATGTCGATATCAAGGCTTTTGCCTGTTGTTGAGAAGAGGGATTGCCCAGCAATTCCAGGAAGTGAATATGTTTCAAGATATGATCCATTCTGAAGCTCTATGCCAAATGACAACACTGATGTTTGTTGTTGGGATTTATACTATTTTGGAAGATAAACCACCGTGTCCTCATCGGGGAATATACAGGATCTCAGTGCATACTCATTATCCGGATGGACAATTAGGTACCCATATGGTCTTTCTACAGCTTTGTTATAACTACTCATAAAATAGTCCCCTTTCCCTGGATACATCTGTGAAGCTAACGTTTTAATCTGTTGGGCACTTCTACTATTTTTGAATAAACAGAAGCAATCAGTGTTCAGGCCTATCTCTCTTATATGTCGATTTGGATGGAATAGGTTTTGTAATGTGAGAACCATGCTGCAATGTGCGTGATGGCTCGTTATAGTGAATAATTTAGAAATTTCTTCATTTATAAGATGCATAAAATCATCAATTATCAAAAGGGTCTCTCCTCTGTTTTCTCTCCACCATTCAGTTAGCTCATCATTGGTTGGTATGCTTTTTCTAAACTCAACATATCCCTCTAAATCCTCATAGCCATCTGACCAGGTTGAATAGCAATATAAAATTCTGGCAGGCGGTGGTTGAAACATTTTCTCAGCCTCCAATATCATTCTCTTAATGAATTCCGATTTACCCGACCTACTTCTTCCTACCACAAGAAAATTTGTGGGCATTTTGAAAGGTAAAGTGCACATCTTGATGGTTGATTGGGTAATGACTACATTTCATATACAGCCCTGGTTTTATCAATCTTTATCCCGCCAGGAAACTTCGCGTACACAATGACACACATCCCCTCCTTTAAGGCCTCATCAAACCTCAATGAAATGGACATATTTCCCATCTTCTTGACTTGTAATGATTCATTCCACTCCTCATGAAATCTGTATAGAGTGAAGCCTTTAGGGTAGGCCATTCGGGTAATTGGATTTACTTTATCTTGGCAAATGCCATTTAATGTTTCGTATGCCTCAACATAGTTTCCCTCCTCTGGTTTCTCACCATACTTTGGTTGTAATGGATCAATACCCATTGATTGGCCATCCACTGTCACCCCAATGAAATTTAGTTTGGCATTCTCAAAAAAGAACGGGTCATCATCATAGGAGGACCCATTCTGGGCACTGTCTTTCACCATACCTATGATTACCTCAGAAGGAATTCTTCCTTGGAAGGGATCATTAATTGACCCAGAATACACCCCCCTACCTAGTGTAAATTTCTTCACTTCCGTTTTAGTGTAAGGAAACATGGCAGGTTTTGTAGCCATGATTTCTGAGTGAGCTATAGCTATTTCTGGTGCAATATTGACAGTGCATACAGAAAGGGAAGCCTTTGTTATAACAATCTTATAATCTGGTTTTGGTTCTCTCATTGGAGAGAATAGGCAGAATTGATCTTTACTTCTGTGTAAAGTGACTGAAAGTGGAACTCCATTTGGAATTAACTTAGGAATTTCCATCACAGAGGAACACAATGGCCCTGAAAGATCCACTTCCCTAGATTTGTCAAACAATATTCCTCTCTTATAATTTGATGTTTCTGGTTTGGAAACAGCCCAGGCAAATTCGTATTTCGCTGTCTCTTCAAAGAATCCTTGACTCTGAAGAGCCACTCTTTCTTCCTTCTTTGTCATAAGAAGAGTTTTTATGTATGCCTCATAAGGGTAGCAGTCATCCGAGTTGGTCAAAATCTTATCCTGCAAAGCTATATCTACCCTTGACCATAGACTATTCATGATATTATTTACTGGATGTACTATATCAGCTTTGAAATCATCCTCAGCAGCTGGCTCATCTCCCTGAGGCTTGTCCCCAGGAGAGTTACCTTCTGACCCCCCCTCCTGTGATGTCCCCTTTGCCCGCAATCTTGCCATCTTTGCCTTCTCTTTTTCTTCAAGAAATGATACAAGCGGTGACCCGTCTTTGTGTACTATCTTACAACTCAAATGTAATTTGGTTCTATTCAAGTCTAAATATCCTGCACTATTATTTGGTATTCTAAACTGGATAACTCCTTGGGTACTAAAATCATTCACCGGATAATAAGTAATACACCTAGCCTGTTTTACTCCAGAATCGTAAACCGGCTTTTCAAATATAGAAAGCTCCTCCGGGTAAGCCACTTCATTCATTGTTTCCTCCATTTTGGATTGAAGATATCTTTAGCTTCCTTCACTTCTGATTTAGCCTTTCTCTTAACAGAGCTCTTTCCTCTTCCAGTGTTACTGTAAGACTGACTGAAGTTCTTTGTGTTCTCCTTTATATCCTCTTTGAGTTCAGACTCAGCTCTCTTGGTAGCCGCCTCAGCTGGTATAACAACTTGTAACTTTGGCATATCTTCCTTTGTCTTCCTCTTGGTATCAATTACAATCAATTTGGTTTTCCCACTCTTCTTGATGACCTTTGACCCTCCTTCAGCTTGTTTCCTGAAGTGATCCAAAATCGCCTTGTAGTCCAGAGAAGCCATTGTTATGATGTTTACAGGTCGTCCGTCCTGGTATAAATGAAGCCTTTCTCCTTTAGTGTCCAAATATATAGAGGCCATTATTTCTTCCTCAGGTGAAGTGTGCAGAACGTCCAACCATTTTTAAACTTTGGCTTTTCTCCATTATGGTCCAATATGTAGATTTCAATGGTTCTCATTGATTTCACACTGATTGGTACATAACGAGGAGTGGGGATGATAAGTGAATTACCAGCTCTATAATAGGATTTGAATAATCTATATAGCACTGGTTTTTGTACAGAATCTACTATACTTTCTCCACAAATGTTACTGTACAAAGTAACAAACTGTGGGTAGTATTTTGGCCTCATAGTTGGAAGATCTATATCCAAAATAGCAATTTCCCATTCACCATCCAGCTCCAAGGTTGTACCAAGATCAATTCTGAAATTGTCTGCAGCATTGTCCGGGAAGGGTACTTTGATCCCGCTGTTTCCATAGATGTACATTATTTGTGATCTTTCAATTCCTTTGCATCCACCCAAGAGTCGAATTTTTGGGAATATCCTCTCCACCTTATCAACACTTGCGTGGTTCCTCTCCGTCTGCGGTACCTGAGCACTTTCTCCACCTTATATACTCCGTCATCCTTGGCCAGCTGTAGCTCCTGCTCATAAAAACTCGATTTGATCTCTTCGCCATTCAAATCCACCAATTTGTACCTCGGAGGGTGAGAAGCTACCCTTTTGTCTATGACAAACAATTCATCAGTCCATGTCTGTTCATATCCTTTCTTGAATGGACCCCTCTCTGCCGGAATCCTTACTTTATCACCTATTTCAAATTTGTAAACTATAGGTGTTTTCTCCCTCTTTAATTCCATTGGCAGATACAGTTTTTCATACAATTCCTGTTGGTTGTCCTTTGTGACTTGATCAGGAGCCATCTTGAGGAAAGAATGCCGACTGCTGTTGTAGGCCTGAACAATGTCCTGAAGGTGATCGATGTACTTTAAAGTCTGATGCTTGGTAAAGTATCTGAATATTCGGGCTTTGATGGTCCTAATGACTCTTTCTGCATAACTTGCATGATACAAATTGTATGCTATGAAATGGAGCACTCCTTCTTTCTTGAGAAACTCCTGTACAGCTCTTCCTGTGTATTCTTTTCCTGAAATTAAAAAATTAACATTTTATACTACCGATAATAGTCTTACATTCTCAAAAGGGTAATCTCTGTAACAATATTCACCTTGATCCGTTCTGATGACTTGAGGTTTCCTTCCTTCTTTGAAAATCTTCTTCATTACTCCTACCATCTCTTCAGGAGTCTTTCTCTTGAGAGGTTGGATCCATAAAAACCTGGAGAACAGATCGATGAAAACTGCCAGGTATTTGTAACCTCTGTTGTAACCGCTAATTTTATCCAAAACCATGATGTCTGAGTCAAACTGTTCGTACATTTTTCCAACAATGATGCTCTCTCTCTTAAACTTGTCATTGTAAGGTTTATGTAGACTATATGTCTCCTCATCCTTCAGCCAATTCTTGACATCCTTATATCGGAGTTTGTGGGGATTCCCATCAGATTTTATCGCATTCCATAAAGCTGTAATACCTCCATAACTTCCAGCTCTCTTTGGGTCATAATAAAGTCTTTCAAGATATTTCTCAGACATTGTTAAGAACGATCTTGTTTCTCTTGATACTGGGATTAGGTAGTAAAAATCCAATTGAGGATGATAACAGACCAATCCAGACCTCACTGTGTTCTTGTCTGATACTCAGGTTAACAATACAAGTTATTACAACAATGTACAGTATGATGACTTGACTGAAGAATACCACTTCGTTTTTAGGTACTTTGAAACCCAAAACTTGCCAATCTTGTGTTGATGTTGTATCCTCCATGTCCAAAGAACAAATGACAAACACTTGTGTATGTTTCAATATTTATTCAGTACAACTACAAATAATTGTAAATTTAACTTTAAAAGGTTTTGTAGCATTCAGTCTCTCTTCATCAATATGATTCAATACAGTGTCCTCTGTGAAATTCTTTAATTGTCTTAAAGTGATAATTATATCATCTTTCAAGTCTGGATGATATATCACTAGGCAGGCTTGATCCTCGTCTCGGTGACCTTCGAATCCTCTTCTTAAAGTGTCCCTGAACATCCTTCTCACTTCTCTTTCAAACGTCAGCAGCCTGTCCATCAAGTTTGGACCACAGTTCATCCTGTCAGGCTCAAACTGGGCATAGAATACTC
The DNA here is from genome assembly GCA_026936325.1 of Platynereis dumerilii. NCBI lineage: Eukaryota > Metazoa > Annelida > Polychaeta > Phyllodocida > Nereididae > Platynereis > Platynereis dumerilii. The sequence continues at coordinate 7,256,196 of JAPTHN010000010.1, read as the reverse complement.
TCTCATCCAAGTTGAACATATCATTAAAGCTGGCTGATAGTTTCTCTATCCTGAAGGCCATTTTCAAGAAGTCCAGCCAAGTCTTCCCTCCTACACTTCTTCAAGGCTGAGATGAAACCGGTGTATCCCCTTGGACCACTTCTCTGGAGAACATCAAAGAAAGCCCAATTTCTCTGTGTAGGTCTTTCGAACAATATGTCCTCAACACCCGTTCTACTGAAGATCCTTTCCTGGTATAGGTGATTCAATATTTCGGCAAAAGGTGTCTCTTCAGACAAGACCACCCAGTGTTTTCTGATATGTTCCTTCTCTTCCTTCAACATGTGTACAGCTAGGCAACAAACCATAGACTAAAATCAGTCCAGGTTCATCCCTTTTATAGACAGAAAATGTGGCCACAACACTCTAGAAGGCCTAGTCACTCATAAAAAAACTGTAATTCACAGAGATTACTCTTGAGTCTAAAAATAATCTATGACGTCATTTATAAATTATGAGTCATTAATACTGCACAATTACACACAATCTTTAGGATTATTTTAAAAATAGATTTACAACATGTTGAAACATGTCAAAAGAGTCTCAACAAGATCAGGTTACAAGACCAGGTATTGACCAATCACAATGGATATTTTTCCCAGTGGGCTTGTTCGGGATCAGTTACTGACCAATCAGATGCTGACCCACAAACAAGTCTGGGCATGTTAAAGACTGCTAAAAATAGATTCAGTATTTTGGCCAACTCAAGCACTAAAAAGTCACGTGACCAGTCTATATATAAAGCAGGCCGAAAGCTGGCACATCATCACTTCTGGCTTGAAAATGAGTGGAACAACATACGACTACACTTTGAGTGATGACATCACCAGGGTCCAACTTCTTGAATATAAAGGGATCAAACAGCTACATCTAAGAGCCTTCTATAATGATAGGCCCAGCCAGTGTGGAATCTGGCTACCAGAACGAGAAATCCCCAGGCTACAGGATTTGAAAGAAGATATTGATCGGGCCTTCAACCAGAAAGTGGAATGGAGCTATCCCTTCAATGACTACTGGACCATAAGTTGTTCCCCCAATGGAACTACCGATTTCCGATATACTTTTCGTAAAGAGGACGGAAGTGTGATTTATTCCCGTCGAAAAGGGATTTCGCTGGAAAGATTTCTGGTTGAACAATTTTTTGACATTCTAGCTAAAGAACACCGAATAAGCTATTACAAATGTAATTTGTAAAATGTACCAACCTATATGTGAAACTGTACCACCTGTGTATGTAAATTGTGAAACTGTACATTCTGTGTTTAAATTGTGAAACTGTACACACTGTCATGATGAAAATGTATGTTCTGTGTTTGTTATGATTAAAAGCTTTAAAACTGTATGTTCTGTGTTTGTCATTATATTTTCAATTTTATTATGGGAAAAGTCAATTAGCAGTCCAGAAAGTAAATCTGCATAAATGAAACACCAATTAGCAGTTAAGAATGTTGGGTTAGCAGTTTTCAAACTAACATTTACATTTCTTAAGACCAATTCTGCAAAAAATATCATTTAAACTATAGGTTAAAAATTGATCAATCAGCACTTTCAGAAACAAGATCTGCACTAATAAAATACTGTTCAGCAAATTATTAAACAGCATTAGCACTTACAGAATACACATTTTCACTTTTTAATACTAATATTTTATATATAAATCAACTTTTCTACCAACATCAGCTCAGAGTGTATAACTGACATAGGAGAGTTGACACGTACTTGGACAAATCCTGCAGCCCCAACTCCACATTTTACACCAAAGCACCCAGAGGGAGTACTAACCATTATCCAGTCCCTAGTGCCATCTGGTGTTAATTCTATACCATTTCACTCCATCCAGCCTGGTATTCAATCTCCAGTTGAGAAATCTGAACAACATCTGCATACATGAATGCAGCCTGGTATTCAATGAACAATCCTCCAGTTGAGAAATCTGAACAGCAACCACTTGTACCCAAGCTCCAATCTTGGCTCTTTGAATTTGTTGAGTATTTCCTCCGTATCTCAATGCCCTACACCAAAGAATCAATAAATAAAACAACCGCTGAATTAGACTGCAAGATTCACCCAGTCTCAGATGATTTTGTTAAATGCACAAGACAGATCTCTGAAAAAACAAGACTCATATTTCTCACAGTTTTTTGTTTATTACATTTCAATCAGCTGTACATGTCAAAGTTAATCCCAAATGGTACATGTATCTCTTTTTATATATATATATACACAAAACAATATATACACAAAACAATCATATATAATACAAGACATGTCATTTCGCACAGAACACATATATATATACAGAAAACATATCACAAATATATATACAGAAAACATATCACATATATATACACAAAACATATCACATATATATACAGAAAACATATCACAAATATATATACAGAAAACATATCACATATATATACACAAAACATATCACATATACATATATACAAAACATTATATACACAAAGCAATCATATATAATACAAGACATGTCACTTCACACAGAAAACATATCACATATATATACACAGAAAACATATCACATATATATATACAGAAAACATATCACATATATATACACAAATCATATCACATATATATATACACAAAACATTATATACACAAAGCAATCATATTTAATACAAGATATGTCACTTCACACAGAAAACATATCACATATATATACAGAAAACATATCACATATATATACACAAAACATATCACAGGATTAGTCCTGTAACTCATCCCTACTGAATCCTGAGAGTTCCAGGATTTCGGGTAAAATTGTCTCTCTTATCAAGAGCATAGAGTTCATTCTTTCTTCTTCTCGACCTTGTTCTATATAATCAAGGTTCATTCGGCTAGTCAATATTATTAAGTCCATGTCAAGAAAAGCAGTTATGGGCATTGTTGGACAATCCTTCATTTCTACCATTCTTAAATCTGGCATACGACAGTGGGGACAGCGGACAGTTACTTCGTCTGGAAACAAAAAATGAATATTTTATCAGAGAATATTTCTACAAATTTTTAGATATCTAGTCATATCAATATTATCTAGATAGCCTAAATATTACCAAGTATGTCAAAACAATCATTTATTTTCCTGATGTCAATGAACATGTCACTACCTTTGAAAGTAATATCCTTGTGTCATCCCATTAAATTACATATTTTGACAAAAAGACCCAGATAAAAATTAGCTCAAAAATGGTAAAGTTATATTAGCCATTGAAATACTTTAAACTTACCATCAGAAAGTCCAGATTTAATACAGTTGGAGACCTCACAAATTAAATATTTCTTGAAGCAACCCAGGCAAGAAAAATGATTCATCTCCTCCCTAACACAGCAGGTAAACGAGATGGTAGGCTCGTTAGTTGAACAGAGCAGACATGTAATCATTCCTTGTTCCATCTTCCTGGTTATATGTCTTCCCTTCTCCAGTCCTCTGGTGTAAATGATGCAACATTACCACCTGCCCCAAATGATGGATTGATGATGTGACTCATCAGCCACAAAAGACTTAAAAATAAAACACCCAATGACATCCCATCATTTGGGGGGCAGGTGATTTTGGCAAGTTTTGGTGGCTTGGATAGCTGTTTGCATTCATTCTGCTGCAAGAATTGAAGATGGAGGATTATAGCCACGTGTTCCAAGGCCACCATGGTCAGAGACTGACTTTCAGAAAGAGTCAGTTCCTGATGGAACTGACTCAGGAAGACATAATTTATTTCATTGAGAAAACCAGGAGGGATGGATTTAACATCCCTGGGAGGGACCACCGGTGGTTGGTCGAGTTTGACCATGAAGTAATCATTGGTCACTCGATTGACCGCCGGGGGAGGATCCATCGCACCTCCTGGATGAGAGTGGTCGTCTCTCCTGAGGGCAAGATGATCACAGCATACCCCATCCCCTGAGGGAGAAGATCACCCCATCACCTGGAGAAGATCACCCTAATCCCCTGAGGAGAAGATCACCCCATCCCCTGAGGAGAAGATCAAAGGCCCAGGGAGAAGAAGAACAAGAACAAAATCAACAAAACGTCCTTCTAAGGACGAACCATATCCTCCAGAAGGAGCAGACCAATGCACACATCTTTACGTTGACACAATAATTCCACTAACATAGATAACACCCTTTCATAGAAATAGATTTAAACTTTTAATTATGGCCCATAACATATATAAAATGCAGTCAAGTAAGCTCAGACTGCTCCAAAATTGATATTATTCTAAACCAGTTTAAACCGGTTTAGATAGCTTACCCCTTAATCTTTGATAAATCAATCCCTGAACTGACAGCTAGGTGATTCAGTCAGTAGGCTCAATGTTTGTTCTCATAGTAATAACATTATGTTGGAAATATTCAATTTATTACATTCAGCAGAACTGAGAAATTGTACAATTTTTCCATATTAGCAGAATACAAAATATTTAAGTCACAGTGAGTTCAGGCACTAAGTCAGTGACTTACTCCAAATCAGACAAATTTCACAAACTTAAGTTTAAATAATTTACATGTCCAACACAATCACCCAGCTTCAACAGCCTGAAATATCAGCTGACATATCAGCTGCATTCCAATGTATTCCAATGTTGCATCCAATACATTCCAATACTCAGTCCAATGCACCAGCATTCCAATGCTGTATTATCACAAATACATAATTTACACAATTTTCAAATGATTTCCAGAATTCTTCTGTCAACATGTCTTAAATTGTCCATTAGGTAGTCTACAAGAGAATACAGTGTATATGTAGAAATGGTCATTTGAACTTGATCAATGATCAGATCCATGAAATTCTTATTTTCAACTTATTTTCAACTTGCTTGTCCATTGTTAACATAATTAGCTAATAAATTGCCCATAAGACAGCTTGACATCAGTACATCCAAAGTTCCAATTTGGCGGCATTTTTCACCTTGAATCAAGGTTTGATCAAAGCTTGATCAAGCAGAAACACTTTTCTGACAGCTCCACAATAATGTAAACATAGCCAGTCAATTGATCCAGTTATTTACTTGGGTGGTATCATGACTCAGACTGTCACTCAGTCAGGAATGAAGCACCCTGAGTCATTTGAGTTGATGTACAAAAAATCATTCATACAGCAATTGTTTAAAACTCACATCATTGTCACTTGCAGCAATCATTCAAAAGAAGCAACTCCCAATCATATTTTAAGTCATGTGTAGTGAAATGATAATTTGACAGCCCTTATAATAAAACATTCACATCTGCATTCCAATGTATTCCAATGTATTCCAATGCATTCCAATTTATTCCAATTTATTCCAATGCTGCATTCCAATGCATTCCAATGCATTCCAATTTATCCCAGTGCTGCATTCCAATACATTCCAATGCATTCCAATTTATCCCAGTGCTGCATCCAATACATTCCAATGCTGCATTATTCACAAAATTATGATTTTTCAAATAATTTCCAAACTTGTTTGTTCATTGTCAACATGATTAGCAAATAAATTGCTCAGGGGTTTGACAATCACAGCAAACAACTGTTTGGCACCATTTTTCACCTTGGATCAGGGTTTGATCAAAGCTTGATCAATCAGAAACTTTTCTGACAGTTATACAATAATGCAAACATTGCCATCTTGTTTCAAAAACACCACTGACACAGCAAATTCCATGTAATCCACATATCTGTCACTTCACATGCATGATCAACATTCCGGGCAATCACACTGAATACATGTTGCCTGAGGTTTGACATTCAAGAGCTCTCATATTTGACAGTTCCACAATAACAACATCTTGACTTCTTCTAACATACTTCACAAAATGCAATTGAGAATCCACACAAGGCAATCCACAGTGCCCTCACTCGGTATACAGCAACTAAACATTCCGGAGAAGTGATTTCAAGATAGTTTTTAAGTCCGACAGTCATAAATACTGTATTTGTCAAGGGTTAATGTTTGTTTACATCCACAGCGCACCATGCGCTGTCATTTTGAGATATTTCCTAAGGTTGCTTAACAAAATGCAATCGCGAGTCCACACAAGGCAATCCACCGATTCAATTGATCAGTCATTTGGTATGGTGCTAGCCAACATTCCAGAGAAGTGATTTCAAGGGAGTTTTTATGTCCGACAGTGATAAAAGATCCATTTTTGCAGATTGACATTGCTTGTTTATCCATTGGGCTCCAAGCGCTGTCATTTTGACATATTATCGCCCGGTAGGATCCAACTTTAAACGTTCGTGTAGCCATCCCTGGCTATGTTAGGACTTAGCCGATATAGTCCGGTCGAAGAAAAACCTTTTTTAAAAGGACTGAATAAGTATCAGACATGTCCATTGCGGTTAGGCGTCATAAAGAGCGAAATTCCGATGGACTCCATTGATGGATTCCATGTCCATGGTCGACCATGCCGTTCAAGACGGCCAGTGCGCATGCGCGCAAGAGCGATGTAGGTCACTCAGGGTTAGGTGTAAAAGCAGAATTGAGCAGCGGGATGCGTATTCAGCGTATTTCAACGTTTTTGCAAATATCTCAGCAACCGTAGCAGATAGAATAACCAAATAAAGACTGTTAGAAAGGTCTTTTCAAAACGAATAAAACACACTAATCACCTAGGAGTGACTCAGCCTAGGAAAGTCTACCCAACAGGCAGTGGAGTGATGAGTCATAGCTCTGTGTTGCAACCACTCTGGTGATGGAATAAGCCTGTTCAGGCATGTTGAGTGATCACAGGCTATTTTTAGACTGAGGGGGGAATTCCAATTTAGGACACACCCCTTTTTTGGTGCTATAAAGCAGGGGGATGCTGACAGGGTGCTCCATACCTGGTTGAGTCAGAATACAGACAACATGGCTAAAAGACAACTATCTACAGATAATGCGGGACCTGATGAAAAGTCACCAAGACTGAATGCTGCTGACCAGGCTGGTGGTACTGACCAGGCCGGTGTTGCTGACCAGGGTGCTGACCAGTATGCTGACCAAGTGGGTCAACAAATGCCTGAGCTGTCTATGGATATTGAAGATGCTAACCAAGGTGCTGACCAAGGCCCTGAGGCTCCTGCTGACAAAGGGCCTGCTGCTGATGACCAAGGCTCTGCTGCTGATGCTGATGCTGCTATGGATGCTGATCCTCCTGCCTACCATATTGAAGAAAGTCATGATGTTATGCCCAGAAGATATGGATACGAACAAAGAACTTTCAAAGTGAAATTTGAGAAGGAATATATGGGCCGAAGACTGGTAGACGTTCAAAGACAATTGAGACAAATGTTTCAAGATGTTCTAGACAGAGCCCTGAGGGATCATGGGAACGAAGATCGCTCAAGTATTGTGATTGAACACAATAATTTGAGAAGACCTATCACCATCCACATGAGAAGAAACAGAGACATTTCAGTGGATTCAATCATGTCAAGGATAGAAAAAGTGATTCAATCGGATGAGGAACTCAGTATTGACAACAGTTTCCAAATAAACTTTGGACTTCTGAGGTCGGACATTGGAGGGGGAAGACTTGCTGTGACCAACACTGATATGAAGGACAAAAATAACTCTCTTATCAAGAAAAGATGTGTGACAGTGATTCCAGAGTTGGAAAATGACCAGACCTGTGCTGCCAGAGCCATCTCTGTGTGTATGGCTAAACTGAACAATGACCCTAATCTGAAACTTTTACAGCTGGTTAAAAGAGCTCATAGATTTGGCCTGAATAGTCAGAAGGGAAGGGCTCTGGAGCTACTCCAACAAGTTGGACTACCTCATGATAAACCAGTCAATGTCCGGGACTTCAACAGGTTTGAAAACCATCTGGATGTACAGATTGTGGTGCTGGATGTTGGGACTGGTTACAACATCATCTATGCTGGCGAGACCCGGGAGAAGAAGATATTTCTGCTGAAGGAGGGTGAACATTTTCACTCCATCACTAACATACATGGACTGTTTGTGAATACAGAAGTATGTACAACATGTCTGAAATTCTATACCAGAAGAAGTCCACATCACTGTCAAATGAAATGTCACATGTGTGACAGATTGGACTGTAAATGGGAGAAGAAGACCTACTGTAGTGACTGTAACAGAACGTGTAGAAATGAAGAATGCTTCCAAGCCCACAAAGAGACCTCAACCTACAAAGTCGGAGAAAAAAAGGGAGAAGACAAGCCTTCGAGATGTCAACAATATTACAAGTGTAAAGACTGTCATAAATTATTGGATACAAAGAGGAGATTGAGGGAGGACCATCAGTGTCATGAGTGGTTGTGTCAATGCTGTCAAGACTATGTTGTGGGGGAACATCTCTGCTACATGAGAGCTGCTGGACCAAAGAAATCAAGTGGGAAATACATATTCTTTGATTTTGAATCATCTCAAAGTGAAATGTGGGAATGTGATGATGGCTATGTATGCCGAAAGAGAGAAGACTGTCCAGACTGTGCTGAAGATTACACCTGTTCGGTTTGTCGAAAGTGTAAAAATTGTAAAACCTGGTACTGCGGGCTGAAACAACATCTTCCAAATATGGTTGTGGCTATGTCCTGCTGTGGCAGTTGTAAAGATGATGACACCCACTGTAAGTCTTGTGGAATAGGGTGTACCTCTCATGGACAAGGAGAAAGTTGTTCGGACTGTTTCAAGAGGGAGGTGACCTTCTCAGGATTTGACACTGTGGACAGTTTCGGAAAATGGCTCTTCAGGGAAGGGCATAAGGGGGTCACATGTATAGCTCATAACTCAAAAGGGTATGATAATATCTTCCTTCAAAGTTACCTTTTAAACAATGGTATTTTTCCGGAAATTACTTGGACTGGTTCCAAGATTATGTACATGCATGTGTACAACTCTTTGGACATCAGGTTTGTGGATTCCTTAAGTTTTCTCCCTATGGCTCTCAGTAAACTGCCCAAAACTCTGGGGTTATCAACAAATTTGAAGAAAGGGGACTTTCCACACAAATTCAACACTAGAAAAAATTTCAATCAAAGATATTTTCCTAAATATCCAGAAGTTAACTACTATGGGGAGGGTCTGGATAGAGAGTGGTATGATTCGATGACAGGACAGTATGACATGTATGAGGACATGCTTTCTTATTGTAGAAATGATGTGCTGATTTTGAAAGAAGCCTGTCTGAAATTTAGAAGCTTGATTAGGGAAGTTACATCAATAGAGACAGAGGATGGTATCCAAAGTGTTGACCCTTTCTGCCAGGTGACAATTGCATCAACTTGTATGCAAATTTACAGACAAAATTTTCTGAAAGAGAGGTATGAGGGGGATGACCTGAATGGACAAAGAGTAATTGTTGAAAAAAAGGGAGGAAATTTCTATCAGGATGGGAAGGTAATACCTTCCAATGAAGTGACAAACAAAACTTTTAAAGATTCTGATATTCCCCATGTACCACCTCAGGGTTATGTGGCTAGACACAACCATAGCTACAAATCAATTCAATGGCTTCAGTCTGTTGCTGCTACAACTGGTGTATTCATCGAACATGCCCGGAATGTGGGGGAGTGTAAAATTGGAAATTTCTGGCTAGATGGTCTAGACAGAAAAAACAATATTGGTTTTGAATTTCATGGCTGCCGATGGCATGCTTGTCCAAAATGCTTTCCCGACAGAAGTGCCAAGGATCCTCAGACCGGTCAAACCATGGCTGAAATATATGCTCAAACTATGAAGAGAGAGAAATATTTGAGAAATAGAATAAAAGATTTAAAAGTCATTTGGGAATGCGAGTTTGACCTGATGGTCAGAACAGACTCAAATTTGGCTAATTTTGTGAACAATATTGATGCACCAGAGAGATTGAAAATCAGAGATGCCTTTTTTGGTGGTAGAGTAAATGCCATAAAACTACACTACCAGGTTAAGGAAGGAGAAAAGATTTTCTATTACGATTTCACTTCCCTTTACCCTTATGTCAATAAATACAAAGAACTGCCCACTGGACATCCTACTATCATAACTAGAGATTTTGACTACTCAATGAAATCCTACTTTGGACTTGCTAAATTGAAAATATTAGCTCCAAAATCTCTCTATCACCCAGTATTACCATATATATCAAATGGTAGGCTGAAATTTCCTCTCTGTAGAACTTGTGCTGATTTTGAATCCCAAGATCCTTGCCAGTGTACTGATGAAGATAGATCCATAGTAGGTACATTCTGTACACCCGAAATTCTGAAAGCTCTTGAAAAAGGCTATACCATCATCAAAATTTATGAGGTTTACAATTGGGAGGGGAGATCATCAAAACTGTTTGCTGAATATGTAAATACTTTCCTAAGAATTAAACAGGAATCTTCGGGATTTCCAGAATGGGTGAGTAATGAGGAGGACAAAGATGAATACATCAGAAGGTATCACCAGGCCGAGGGTATTGAATTGATAAGAGAGAATATTAAACATAACTCCGGACTCAGAGCTGTTGCCAAATTGGCTTTAAATAGTTTCTGGGGAAAATTTGGAGAAAAGACAAATCAAACTAAAAGTATGTACATTACGGATGCTACAAAGTTCAGGATGTTTGTCAATGATCCTACCAAAGAACTCTGTCTGGTACATAAAATCAATGATTCATGCCTCTCTGTAGAATACTGTTCCAAATCAACTTTCGAACCTGACAATCTGAAAACCAATGAAGTTGTTGCCTGTTTCACTACCTGTTGGGCCAGGCTGAAACTCTATGATGTGGTTGATTTCTTGGGAGAAAGGGTTCTTTACATGGATACCGACTCTGTCATATTTAAAGCTAAGGAAGGGGAGGTTATGCCACCTTTGGGAGATTACTTAGGTGAGTTAACTGATGAGTTACCTCCTGGTAGATACATCAAGGAATTCATTTCTTCAGGCCCGAAATCCTATGCTTACAAACAAGATGATGAACAAGAAAAGACAAAATTTAAAGGAATTACAATAAACAAGAAAAATTCCAAATTTGTCAATTTCAATAGTATTAAAGAAATCATTTTTGAAGGAAGGGAGATAATGTTACCTCCATATGAACTCTTTGTTAGGGACAAGGTCAGGGGAGGAATCTATAATAGACCCATGAGAAAGAAAGTTAGGCTAGTGTATACTAAAAGAATATTGCTGAACAATTTTGATACCTTACCCTATGGATATGTCTAAAGTTCTGAATACATGTTTGTACATATATGATTTGTACATTGATTGGATTTGAATTTGTACATAAATGTATTTGTACATAAATGAAATGTACTTGATACATATATTTTGTATATACATGTATATAAATTTGAGTTGAAACAATGGATTAGATTTTGAAATTATTGTATGAAGAATGAACAATAAATATTTTGAAATTGAAACCCAGAGTGTCTGTCTTTTTTTTATGTAATCAATCAGAGGATTACAAAGATCTGAACTGAGTAATGTACATTGTACATAAGTACCTGTATGTATATATCCAAGAACATATATCCAAGAACATATATATACGACTTCCGGTCAAGTGAATGACTTCCGGTTCCGGTCAATTAGGGGTCAATTTAGGGGTCAATTAGGGGGTAATTAGGGGGTAATTAGGGGGTAATTAGGGGGTAATTAGGGGGTAATTAGGGGTCAGTTAAAACAAAGGGGTATGTACAGTAAGGCACATAGTAGTAGCAGCCTCCCCCCAGGTTGCCCCCTTCGAAATATTACCTCAAACTCATGATTTTTTTATTATGCTGAATCATAAAAACAGCTACTGAGAATCACACGAAGATATATTTCAGTGCATACACTGTATATAGGGTATGTAATGAGAACACTGTTCCCATTATTGTGCTGAATTAAATCGAGATTTTCATTTATTTAGTAAGAGCACACAGTGAGCCCAAACCATCTTTGGGGTTCAAAAAATGGCCCAGCATAACCATTGATGCCATTATGTAGCTTAAGGTCAGACGAACAAGCAGATGTAAAGAACAGAAAAATCTGTTGGGAATTTTTTGAGATATCAAGTTTTTTAAATTTCTGACTTATCATACCCAGTATTTACACTCTTGCTCATAAATATGGAATATACCGAAATAACCACGATCCTTGTTTTATTATTTACCCTTGTTTTGGGTGAGTCCAGATTTATAAGATTAACTTCAACATGCTAAGAAGAGGCTCAACTAGCCCGATATGAATGGCTGGAGTGGATTTTGCCTATTTTGAGGTTTTCATAAACAGTGGTGATAAACCAACCTTGTTCATTGTGATAAACTCTCAATTGCTAGCAATTGGAACAATTTCTAATTGAAATTATAGTAAATTTTAGTAAAGCACACATAGGGTGTAAAATTCTATATCAATAAAACGTTCCTAACTATCATGCAGTCTTGGAATTTGAAAATTAAAAATAACTATCCCATTGGACCAAGCATAAATATGACCCATTTTGTCTGTGCTACGATTATTTGTCTCGGAGGTTCCGCGTGCTAACGACCATTCATTTAACTCATTTGAAGGTTAATCTTTCCTTTGATGTCAGTAACTTTCACAAATATACAATTTTGGATGGATTTCTAACCCTACTTGAAATTCATATTTTGGCCTTTTTAGCATCGTTTTTTCAATTTCCTCCAGCTTCACGAATTTTCAAAGATTTAAGTAAATATTCAGGTGAGGACTTCAAATAACTCTGCAGGAATCCACTTGAGTTCTTAAAAGTGCGATTTTAACTGTTGCATTCAAATGGGGTACCTACAAGTCAATGGTAGTTTTCATGTTTTCCTATATTCCATATTTATGAGCAACAGTGTATCTTCAAAAGTCTGTTTAAAGTCTTCTAAATGAGCACCATCTTTGCAAAACCTGTTTTAAGGATAGAAAATTTCATAAAAAACGAAATAGTAATCCTTTCTTTGAAAATAGAAATGCATAATGTAGGGAAGGTGTGACAAACTTGTGAATGCAAAAATTCCAAGTTAAGTTTCAATTTTCATAAGAATTGCTAAAATTAACATGCTCAATCATTCCAAGGGCATAAATTGGAAATCTTACTTCAACATATTATGTGCTAGTATATATATTACACGTTTGAAAGAGCTTTATACTTGAATATTCTGATTCTGTCAAAGAAGGTTAGGGGAAAACATAGGCTGCGCAGCAGCATACCCTCGGCTATTCAGCAGGCTATTCCACAGGGTGGGGGGGGAGCAAGACAGGCCGCCCCCAAAAAAAGTTTGGAGAAGTTAATACATTACATGGGCACAGGCAATAATTAAGCTTTTGAAAAATAAGGTCATAAGCAATTTCGGAATTCAGATTGACTTGATAGCTTATAATATTTCAGCCAATAATCTCCGTGGGAACCAATTTTATCTGAATATATTTATCATGTGAGTTTTTTATCCATCAAACATTTTCTTTTGGCCTGTATAATTCAGACAATAAGTCAGTCATACCATGTAGTTGTCTAACCAATAATAAGATGTTTAAAAATGTCATTTCCATTTTGCCATGATTTTCACAACTGATATACATTGTATGTTTATTATCATAAAAATATACTTAAAAACTCCTGATGTATCTGTAATCGTTATAGTGTTGAGTGTATGGCCAATAGGGAAGAAAAATAAAGTAAAATAAAATGACAATTTGCAGAATAAAGTAGATTTTATTTAATAAAAGGAGATTTTGGAAAACTATACTTTGAAAGCATTTTTCTTCATTAGAATATCTCCATAATTTCATGACTGCTGCTTATTAGCCAGCTACTTAACCACCAACTGAGACTGACATAAGATTATGTAACAGTTACACAATGCAGAGACATGGAGCAGCCAAGCCTGATATCCTCTGAAGTTTTTACCTCAGTGATCTTGAATTCAGTCATTGAAAGGATTAGCAAGGAAGACAATTACCCTCTGACATAACATTACATAATCAAGACTTCTCCAGTGCTCCATTCAACAAAAGCCAGTCTGTCTGATTTTTCATATTTAATAAGATAATGCAAATAACTAAATAATAGGGGCTGACATTGCTTTATCTTCTAAAATACATCACCGAATTTAGATATTAGCATAAAGTTATAATAATTGGGAGTTAAAGATTTAGTGTCATCATTTTAAAATATTAACAAAAAAATGCATGTTTTTGAATATGCTTAATTTATGCTTTGAAAGTCCACATAAATCAAATTTATATATTTCCTATTGATAATATTTGATGAGGAGTGGTACAAAAAGTCAAATTTAGACATTATTGTGGCAAATTTGATTGACCGGGGCTAAACATTTACTGATATATGATTATCTGAAAATCCTTCATACATGTGCACATCCAAGACAATCCTTGAGTGCCTGAGAAAGCTCTGTATCCACGAATTGAAAGATTCCACCTCTGAAATCCAGTACATCCCAGTGGCAGATGGTGATATGATACCTGATCAGCCTCCGAAGCTACTGAAATCCAGAAAATTTAATCATAATGTACCTGTGATGATAGGTTTCAATTCGGACGATGGTTTAATGGAATTCGAACACCTTGGAGATTTGATGATGTTGGGCATCCAAGAGAGTGACATTACGTCAGGCATTGTGAGTGACGGATTCAAATTTGCTCATGTAGGTTTGTTGCAGGGGCAACTTGAAGCAGCTGTCAAACTTGCCAAAGCTTCTTGCTTTTCAAACATGACTGATCGCTTCTCAAATTTGAGATCTGCCATTGACGCATTCCAAGATATCCACTTTGTAGCTCCAATTCTCAAAGTAGGGCCTGGTGCACCTTGTGACTTTTAATTTTGAAGCCAAAAATCGGAGGTTTCCACGCTTTCCCAATATAATTTTGAGAGCAGTTAAGTATCGGTATCGATTTGTCACATTGTTATGTATTGACTTTCAAATTTCAGCCAAATCGGATGATTTGCACTCAAGATATTACACAAAACATTCAGGAAAATGTGTTTAAAATGTACAATTTCGGCGTGACAGACTCAAAAACAACTTTTTATAATGAAGAAAACAAAAATAATACCCTCATTATTCATCATTATTGCATGTTATATCATTTCATCAGTACATCTATTTGGAGGCAGAGGTAGTTTGGTTATTTGATACTCGGAAATAAGCATGGAAACAAAGACTTTGCAGAATGACACAAATGAAGCCAAAATTCAACTTTTTGGAAGTGTTGTCATTGTTGGCTTGTAAGTGAAGAAGAAATGACACTATGAGACCCACTTCTGTGTATGAACACTGCTTAGCTATTACTTTTCATAAAATATTACCTCTTCACCACATCGAACTGAACTTAATATCTTATAAATGAAACTTTATAACACCATATTTGAGTGTCCCAACCATAACGGTTGAGATATAGGCCTAAGGTGAATTCTCAGCCCCTACTTCGCTGATAAATGCCTTGGAAAGCCATATTCCCATTTGAGTTTCCTTGACCCATACACTGGTCATTGCATTTCAGCCTTTTTAGATACTCTGAAAACTTGGCACACAGTACTGTAAAGAGAGAAGTGTCCCAACCATAACGTTTTTGTCCCAACCATAACGCCTCACCCAAATGGCTATCACTACAAGTTTAATGCGGTTTTAAAAGGTCTGGTAACTTATTAAAGACAATACTAAATGTGCAGATCAAGT
Organism: Platynereis dumerilii; assembly: GCA_026936325.1. NCBI lineage: Eukaryota > Metazoa > Annelida > Polychaeta > Phyllodocida > Nereididae > Platynereis > Platynereis dumerilii. The sequence continues at coordinate 7,240,544 of JAPTHN010000010.1, read as the reverse complement.
ATGATACTTATATTGGGCATTTTAAATAGGTATCATCCAGTCAAAGGCTGTGAAAACAGGTTGACTCTGAAGATCATTAGATTTTGAACGGGAAAGGTGGTGACCTTTGTTATATCACAAAACAGTATTTTCATTTAGTTTTGCTGTTCAAATCTTTTGTAAACATGATACATTCAACTGGTTTAAATTAAAAGTCGATTTTTTCAATATTAATTAGTTTTCACTGCCAGGCATACCTACAAAATCTCTTGGTATGAGAAATGTAAATGACATGGTTGTGTGGGACATGCATTAGAACTTTTGAAAGACTCATTCATTACAATGAGTAAAAAAAGCATTTTGATGAATATAAGCTTGATCTAATGATATGTATGTGTCTCTCAAAAAAATCTGAACTTTCTAATTACCAATTACTGTTAGAATACGCGGTTTGCGATATTTCGGTCAATGCTTAATCCAAATACATAATATAGACATTTCTGAAATCAGCAGAAAAATAGCTTTCGAATGAATGGTAGGAACTTTCACTAAATTTCAGGTATTTTCTGTCGAGTAATTTAATGAATTTTTGTGTCAATTTTCACGTTTCTCTTCCAGTGAAGAACAATATCTTTTTCAACATTATTCTGTTGTATTTCAACAAAATATTTCAAGTGCGATAAAACTTCATTATTTTCTAGCTGCAAGAAACAAAATTGAAGAATATTCTATTTTTTATAATTTATTTAAAATCAATTGTTTTTCAATACACCAATAACTTGTAAATAACCCTAACCCAGTGTATAAATTTTGGCATTGTCCATTCATCAAAAATTAGTTTGTTTAGAGTTCTAACACTAATAAGTAGGCCAATGGTCGGTATTTCAGTTAGAGCCGTTTAAATTTCATGTACTTATATATCTCTTTAATAGAACCGTGAGTTTCTCAGAGATGAATGAAGATATCACAACAAAATCTTTGGTACATTAAAATCTAAGTTCTCCACCATAAAGCAATGTTAACCCCTTCGAGGCTTCGAATAAATTTTTTTTTAAAAACCAAATGTCACGTCTCAGGTGCACCAGGCCGTAAGTAACTTTAATATGTGTAACCCCAATTAATTGATAATTTAGAAGTTAGTAACATTAACTTTCAATGGAATTGCTGCATAATGTTTCTTCTATTTCACACAATGGCATTTAGGTTATCTCCTTCCTCTTTGCAATGAACATAAAAAATTGGAGCATTTATTATCATGAAATAACGTAAATGCTTCAATAAAAGAATATGTTCTTGTTGGGTATTCTGATATGCATGGGGTACTCCAACACATAAGAGGGAGATGGTTCACGCATGAAAGGTACTCTGGGGGTTTATATGTAGGTACTCTAAAGGTATTGACAGTACTTCAGATACATAAAAGGTATTCCAATGTTTAATGGGGCATTATAATAAGACCAAATGGTATAATAATCAATCAATCAATAAACAAATGGGTATGGTGGTATTTAGAGATGTACTCCACAAGTTGAAGATCTCCTGAGTCTTCTGTACCTACTCGTGCTGACGCACTCAGGATATCTTTTTTATCTAGCAAACATGTAAATATTACAATGATACATACATGTACAGTGTACCGTAATCTGGGGTGAACAGGCACAAATGGCATTTTCCTGTCATAGCATGGGTAAAAATCATCTCAGAATTCTAAATAAAATGTCAAAATATGGCCTGGAGCTTTTGAAGATATCTCATATTTTCAATTATCTAGGCCCAGAAAACCACTGTCCCTATTCGCCCCTCACTTTGGGGTGAATAGGGACAGACTCTTATTTCCACAACCACTACTTTTAGTCCGGTGGCTTAGGGTCAATTTTCAGCTGAATCGTTACACGAGTGATAAAAGCAACAAACTTTGCATGGATGTACTATGGGTCAGTACTATTCATTTCAGAAGGGTAGCCCAGATGAAATACCTCTATGAAGGCCAGGAGCACCATAAATGACATCCGGCGCCAACGGCTCGAAACACGCAATCTGTGAAGGGGGGGGATCTTATATTCGCCACCATTTCCCTTGATCTGTGTATACAGTAACAAACAAGATACCAATAGAAAGCTGACAATTTTCTCTTTAATATAATATGAATTTTGATACTATAGACAAAACTAATTTGTTTAATTATGACAGAATATAGATTACTTCACACAATTAACGAGAATTATTTTACTCCGGATAGTACACCACTGATCTGGTTACAATAATGCTAATTTTTGCTGGAAATTATTTCACAAGCTTCTAATAATCCAAGAAAGCAATGAGAAGAAATATTTGAACATGATGTGCAATATACTGTGAGTCATTTTGCACAATTACACTTGCACAAAAGTGTACAGTCTAGGTTGGCTTTGCCGCAACTACAGTGAGAGCAGTTGCCTTTGCATGAACATTTGATCAATTGCTGACAGGATGATGAGAGTTCTGGAATGCTGAGCCACACTGGAACCCAGTGGTCAACTTCTTTTTTCCATGAAAATCTATCTGGAGACGGAATTTCCATCCGTGGACAATCACTTAATGACCATATACCAGCTTGGTATATTGCTCACCGGCTGTGCTGGAGCAGTGCCTCCTGTGTAGAAAAATAAGCGTCAACATTAACTTTGTGATACTGAATAACAAATAAATTCATATCATGGTGATTAAAATTCAAGACAACAAAGTTACCTGAGTTGGGGGCAATGTCTCCATTCCGTGGTTTTTGTGACAGAAAAGGCTCTGTCTGGTGTCATTAAACGATGTGCATGGACTGGTTTTGTCGTACATTACGACGATGAATCTCTCAATTAGCTGGAAGTTACGAGACTCAATGCTTAGGGTTTGAAAGGGACTTGCTGCAATGTCTGAAAACACAGGGGTGATCTCACAGAATGCATTCCATGCTTTCCAAGCTGTCTTCTTTCCTTTCCCCCGGAAAGTGCTGGTTGTGTCGCAACCAGTAATGGCATGGAACACAGGAAGTCCCCTTGACTTTTCATCTCCAAGCCATGCATAAATGCTGTTGATGTGGTAATACCTGAAGTTTTTCCCTACACCGAAAGCAACCCATATTTGTATCTCTGGGCATTGGAGTATGAACTTGTGGTGCTTGCCAAGGAGTACCACAACCACATCTGTGTCAACGGTGCGAATGAAGATGGCTCTTGCTCCATTGTGCAGCACATGAAGGACATGCACAACAATTCTTGTATCTGCCTCTTCATGGTTGCAATTTGACATAGAAATATCTGTTCCTACGACATTCACAGCTTCATCTGAAATCATTGAAGGCACATGTCAACAGACTTCCATCACATGGGACAACAACCAATAGGTTTCGTACCCAACCACATACATAGATCTACAATTATAATCTATTGAATATCTTTAAATTTGCAAGAGTATGGCCCTTACCTGATGTAATGTACACTGAGCTGCCTTGTGGAAATCTGTGATTTGTCACCTTTGCAGTGAGGAAAGCAAATAACTCTTGTTTGTTTTTAGAATCTCTCGGGAAATCCATCCAGTTCCCTGGCAATTTGGTCTGACCAGAAACTTTTCTTCTTATGCCTTTTCGCCGTGTCTCTCTTGTCATTTCTTTCAAGCTTTGCGGAACATAGGAATCCAAAACCAAATCCAACCTCTTTGCATCATTTAATTGTCTTTCGATGCATGGCAAGAACACTGAATCTGCATATTCATCAAATGTAGCAACACCCGCTGTTGGGAGGCAATGTACAATCACAGCACCATCTAGAACTTTGCAGTCAAAAGCCAAAGGTGGATCTTGTAGATTAGGTTGATGCAAACATTTGTGAAGGTCACTTTTAGATGCAGGCAAAAGCATCCTCCCGAAGTCTGAAAGGGATGGTGGATATGACTGAATCTCATGTCCAAAGAACTCCTGAAGGTCACTCTCCCTGTTCTGTAAGGAAACATACAGCTGTCCAAACAGAGACACATTATTTTGAAGTACTTTGATAATTTTGCCTTGTTTTGATTGTTTCTTTGGTTTGGAGTTTCGAAACAATGCCAGGCCATTCTTCTTGATTGTTGCAAAGAGTGGTTGATCAAATGTGGTGACAGGAATTTGTCCTGGGTTGAGAAATTTGGTTGCTTCTTTTTGAACATGCATGCCATGCTTCACCATGGCTGGAGTTGCCGCCTTTTCATAGAATAAGGGAAGGAGGGCACTCAGTGTTTCTGGATCTTCTATAGAGGCACTCTCAGAAGCATGGTGGGCAGCCCAAGCAAGGACGTCATCAGAACATAGTTCTTCTTTCACAAGCAATGGTAGTGAATGCTTTACCCAGGAACTTTCCTTGATAAAGGCTATGTTAAGTTCGCTTTTATCTGTTGATGTCATACTACATGGAGGCACTTCGACAGAAGATGGTTTAAGTGCAACTGCTGGCACAATGGAGTAGCTGCTGGGCAAAGTATGATCATTGCTTAAAGAAGGTGATAGTTTGACTGGTGGTCGATGCTCCCCTTCATATGACCTCAGAGGAAACTGGAAAAGGGATATGCCAGTGCCATGGAAAGGAGACCTTGCAGTAGCAGAGCTAGGATTGTGGTCATGGTTATCTAATGCTCCAATGGTGAAGACACCTTTTCGCAGTGTCGCCGGGGCAACAATGCCCTCTTTGTTAATTCGCTTACACACAGATGTGGCTAGTCCTTCTTCCAATTCCAAAACTCTGTCATAAGACACGCTGATTCCCATCTGATATAACATCTGAATAAGCTGCTTGCTCCTTGTCGCTGCATGAATATTCAGTCCAATGTAAATGGGAAGGGGTGGTTCCCTGGTCACTGTGTGTCTTGGTTGCACATTTTGCTCCTGTGTCCTTTTCTTTTTCTTGACATTGAACAAGATAGTTTGTGCAATTGTGAGAACTGTTTGGGATTGAAGTTGCTTTTGGTCTTTCAAGTTGGTGCCAAACAAAATCATGGACACCAATGAAATCAGGCTGGTAGGTACAGAATCTTCCTGGCACTGTTCATCAAAAGTACCTTCAAAAGCGAAACCATCATGACTGAATATGTCCGTCCTTATGATCTTGGCTGCCCTGTCCAATGATTCTGCATCCTCAGAAAAGTCTCTGTTCTTCATTGCCTTTTTCAGCATTCCTTCATGCCTTCCTTAAAAACAATTATGGTGTTTTTACCATCATGCTGCTCCTGAGCTTCGGGAATCTCATTGAAGAGCTGATTTTTAAATCTGGTCTTATTTACGTTTTTTTCAATACCTGTTGCTCGCAGGCGATTTGTGTACAAGGTATGTAGTTCTGAAAGTTTGAAAAGAGGGGTTCCTGCATCCACAGACTTCACAATGTAATTCTTAATCTCCAGAAAGGCAACAGATTCCTTCATTTTCTCACTAGTGTCAGGTTTCTCATTTGTATTCATCTTGTGTGCTCGGTATCGATTTTTGAGGGCTACAAGGCACTTAAGATGATATTTTGCCTCAATTGCAATGAGATCCCCTCCTGAAATCTTGGAAAGTATCTCAACATCTTGGAGGTCAGTTGCAATGGTTCGTACATTACTGTCAACTTCCAGTGTGCTGAATTGATGCAGATATTCTTTGTCATTTCCCTTCTCACAAAATATGCACTTTTGGTTGTCCATCGACTTTCGCTTGTTTGGCTTTTTACATACAGATCCCACTTCTGCATTTTTGCGTTTCTTTTTCGCCTTTTCTAGCTTTGAATTGTTGAATTTTAAATGACATGATCTGTGCCAGGTAGCTTTGTAGTTTGCTAGAGTTTCTGCATTTACATCATCTGAGAATGACAACGGAACAGGGAGTGAGTCTAATTCCTTGAATTCCTTAACATTGTCTAAAAAGGATTTATATGAACAGTGTTTCTCTTCTTTTGTGCTTCCCAAGCTGTTCATGGGACATTTCAAACTTTCTGAGGAGTCTGTTTGACAAATGATGCATAATTCCCAGTCCATAGTTGCTGGATTTTGGCGCTGCAGTGTTACAAATCTGCAAATGTAAACAAAAGCCTGTCAACAGTCTCATGTATTTCTTAATTTATCATAATGTGCAGCTTGATGATTAGATTATTAATATGTATTCACTCACCTTGGTAATTGTCACTCATTCTTGGGGGTGTATCACACCTTTTTCCACAGTTTGTTGTCTAATTTTCTTAGTTAATCAGCATGCTCACACAAGACCATGTGTCTGTTCATGATGCTGGTGCATCAAATGTGCAGAGGCTGCAGAGGTCATGAGTCATGACCTAATCTTAGCATGGAGGGTTATTAGGTACAAAAATAGTACTTCCATTGACCACTCCAAACATTGTTACAAACAGCAAATCAAAGAGGGCAGATTACTCTCCCCATTGTGTTTATAAATATTTGTAACAGCACAGTTAGAGAATTTATATAAATGCACCAGTGTGCTCGATTACACCTGAGACAGGTGAGTTTTTAAACTGTAATTATTGCCATTTTATAACAAACAAAAATATGATCATCACCCAAGATAGGTTTATAAAGGGTTTTGATCATGCCTGAAATGTAAATTAAAAATATAGATCCAAAATAATGACTTTGGATCCCGAAGAGTACATTTTACCAGATCATCGGCGGCGTCCGATACGCGATTTATGATATTCGCTCCAGAAGCCATAAAAATAATATTTCAAGAGGGCTACCCTTCTAGATTTGTAATAATAGGTCCAAAGAAGCAGCATACCAAATTTGGTGCTTTTATCACACTTGTAACGATCTTTCCAGTAAGCCACTGGACTATTTGTATCTTGTCTAGATGGTTGATATTTGTGAACATATATCAGAAAACATGTTTAATATGCCAAAAATTTATATTGAATAAATCTGAAAATCTATATTGTATTTCCTGTAAAAGAAGCATTATTCTTTAAAAATTGATAAATTTCAAAAAAATATCAAAAACTGCAGTTTTCTGCAAATTTTACTACTGATAACTGATTTTGGACTAAATATACTGCAGATGAAACTAATCTAGAAAAATTCTACCCAGAAAATCATAAAAATGAATTTAAATGAAAATTAGGTGTTTTTTTGGGCTATTTCTGGAACTCTTCAGAGGACTTGGATCTGAACCCATGACCGTAGAGACAGAATCTCATATCTCGTCCACTGTTCCTTTTTATGCTCATCTAGGCAAGAATTCACATGATTTCTTGTAAATGCATGTTTATCACAAATTGTAAGGCTTTTAACCTATATTTAGAATTTCTGTCAGTTTCAGTAAGTCTTCAACTACCCAACTGCCATATCCAAGATGGTTTTGATATTACTCCATCTCTGGGTTGGGTTCTAGTGTGATTATTTTATGATTACTGTGGTCCCTTGACACCCAAAAATAAGCCTAAAATTGTCTGTGACTTGATTTTCATTGAATAGCATATGCACCAATTTAGCTACATTTGTGAAATTCTGCAGAAACGCTCATAAGAGTTTTGACCACTTTCTCAAAATCGAAATTCTGCAGGGGTAGGTTTAAGTAGCTGCAGCTCCTACCTGCCTACTGGCATAAATGATATAAACCCATCGAAAGATTCAGTATATATCCTACTAAAATTGTGCCAAAAATCACGTTTCTGAGTCAAGGGGAAGTGATTGTTCTTTGAAGAAATAAAATGTTTTCTGGTTCTGTCCCTATTCACCCCCTTGTCTCTATTCACCCCATAACGTTATTTGCATTCAAAGTCCTACTCTAGGATTCCATAAATGTCTAATGTTTTCCAGCATGTGATATGATGTTAGTAAACCATGAGATGATTTATTGTACTTTATTAAAACTTTTTTTACTGAGCAGTGAACATAGATATGCTGAAACAAAATACTCATTCATACTTAATTGGCCCTAAATTGTAAAACATTTATAATCATTCACGAAAAAAAACCATTGTCTGTTGTCAGCAAAAACAAAGATATTTATTTGGTATAAAATAAGTAGGGGTTTATTCAATTACAATTAAGTGGTATACAAATGAGAAGTGTACAAATATATACATTGAAAATACCTTACATTTGTATACATGAAATTATAGATATGGTGGACAGTCAACAGTGGCTGAAAGTCCCATATTAAATATAGAAAATGTAATGAACCCCTACTGATAATGATTAGCCTATATGTATATTTAGATCATGAAAAATATAAAGAAAACAGTTGAAATATGAAAATCATGCTAAGTACATATAATAGCAATACAAATACACTTGTGGTAGCATGTGAAATATGGCCAAAAGCTGAGGAGGCTTGGAACTGTTCACAAAGTGCAAGAAGACTCAGCTGCAACCACAAGAGAAAGAAAAGGGGGGAGGACAATGAAACACCAACTACAATAATCAAGTAGTTACAATGGGTTATGACTGGTATGTAATTCAAAAGCATTAAAATTCGACAGTTACTTCTTGGTTAACCAGGGAATGGGAAAGTTTAATGAGATACACTTTAGGTAAACCAGGTCATTTGAAGCAGTGTGCTTTGCTGATTTACCGAAAACAATGACATGATGTCATCACAAGTTGAACACAGACAGTGTAATTACTGAAAATTCCTTGATTATCAAGTAAATAAATGACAATGTTGTGCGGGAGGCACAATAAAAAAAAAAAGAATAAATCACAGAATTTGGGACAAGTGTATGGCTGACGTAAGGAACAATGTTAGTACTAACGACTTCTTGATTGTCCGATAAATATGTTGTGCAGGGAACATAATAAGAATGTTTTCATCACAGAATTTGGCACAACTGGTGTGTACGACAAAGTGAACAATGTTATTAGTAACAACCTCTTGATAGTTAAGTAAATAGCAATGTTGTGCGGGAAGCACAATTGAAATGAATTCATCACAAAGTAAATAATGTTGTAAACCAAGCTCTATAATCAGTTAACCATCAGGTTAGCACACAACATGTGTGTAATAAAACAATAGCAATTTTTATTTCTGACAAATGTGTTGATTGGCCAGTAAATAACAATGTAGTACACCAATCACAATAACCAATTAACCACCAGGTTAGGGTACAACTAGTGTGCAATTAAAATAGTAACAATCTTATTACTAACAACTTCATTGATTCCCATTAAATAACAATGTTGTGCACCATGCACAATAATCAATTAACCATCATGGTTGGACAAAACTAATGTGCAATAAAAATAGTAACAATTTTATTACTAACTCATTGATTGTCCAGTAAATAACCATGTTGTCTAACAAACACAATAATCAATAAACCGTCAGGTTAGGGCAAAACTTGTATGCAATAAAAATAGTAACAATGGTATTACTAACAGCGTCATTGATTGTCCATTAAATAACAATGTTGTGCACCAAGCACCATAATCAATTAATCATCAAGTAAATATACGGTATTGAAAATACCCAATTCAACAAAACCAATACTGATTTTGAGATGTCACCAGTGACTTGTGTATTACCGAGTACTTGCAACTGGATGGCAATTATTTACTAGTGACATGTGCAGTTACCTGCTGCATTCATGTGCTTACAACTGGTTCAGGTGATCATGACAAGTCTACTCTGAAAGCTGAGTCAATGTTGTGCACCAAGCACAATAATCAATTAACCATCAGGTTAGGGCACAACTATTGAGTGCAATAAAAATAGTAACAATGTTATTACTAACAACTGAATTGATTGTCCAGTAAATAACAATGTTGTGCACCGAGCACAATAATCAATCAACCATCAGGTTAGGACACAAATAGTGTGCGCAATAAAAACAGTTACAATTTTTATTAGGCCTACTAACAACTTCAGTGATTGTCCATAAAATAACAATGTTGTCCATCAAGCACAATAATCAATCAAGCATCAGGTTGGGGCACAACTAGTGTACAATAAAAATAGTAACAATGTAATAACTAAGAACTGCATTGATTGTCCATTAAATAACAATGTTGTCCACCAAGCATAATACTCAATTAACCATCATGTTTGAGCAAAAGTAATGCGAATTAAAAATAATAACAATGTTATTACTAACAACTGCATTGATTGTCCAGTAAATAACAATGCTATCCACCAAGCACAATAATCAATTCTTATGACCAACAATGTCATTGATTGTCCATAAATAACAATGTTGTCAACCAAGCACAATAATCTGTTAACCATCATGTTAGGGCAAAACCAGTGTGCAATAAAAATAGTAACAATGTTATTACTAACAACTTCATTGATTGTCCATAAAATAACAATGTTGTCCCCCGAGCACAAAAATCAATTAACCATCATGTCAGGGCAAAACTAGTTCGCAATAATAAAAATAGTAACAATGTTATTACTAACAACTGCATAGATTGTCCATAAAATAACGATGTTGTCTATTATGCAGAATAATCAATAAAACCATCAGGTTAGGGACAAGTAGTGTATTATAATAAAATAAAAAATATATATAGTAACAATGTTATTACTAACAACTGCATTGATTGTCCAGTCAATAACAATGTTGTGTACCGATAACAATAATCAGTTAACCATCGGGTTAGGATACATTAGTCTGCAAATTAAAATTATATATAGGTATAATGTTTTTACTAACAACTTCACTGATTGTCCATTAAATAACAATGTTGTCCACCAGGCACAGTAATCAATTAACCATCATGTTTTGACAAAACCAATGTGCAATAAATATAGTAACAATGTTATTACTAACAACTCATTGATTGTCCAGTAAATTACAATGTTGTCCACCAAACACAATAATCAATTAACCATCAGGTTAGGGCACAATTAGTGAGCAATAAAAACAGCAACAATGTTATTACTAACAACTTCATTGATTGTCCATTAAGTAAAGGATGTATGAGGGACACTGGATAACAACCAAGCCTGGTGAAGGACGATGTTTGCACATGCCGATCCAAGAGTGCCAGAACTTCTATACATGTATTGTAAATTGGGAGGAACATATAATAATGAATGAAGAAGAAAAAAAAGAAACCCAGAAACTTCTTGGCTACTAGGTCTCTTGATGTGTGAACCATCATGATTATGCATGTTATGTCTGGCATGGCACTTCGAAAGAAAAATGGTCCCTGTAATTAATCCATTCATCGTGTTTAAGCTGATCTCAGAATAAAGTGAGAGTAGCACGACAATGTTCTGCAGTGATAAGCGACAAAAAGCACAGTGGACTGATGACTCAAATTGCTATATATATCATGAATATGGACGTCCGGGTAATCCTCCTATTTTTGCAGCAGTGATAAGCTGTATATATCTTGATTTGTGGACTAATGACTACATTTGCTGTTGTGAAAGCTGCTATATAAACTTTGTAGTAAACCTCCAATTAATTTTGCAGCAGCGATAAGGCTGGCAAAATATGCAATAGAACAATTTAGAAGATTTCTCAGTTTGTTTGGGTACTCGTCGTTCTGAAAAGAGACAAGCCGTTTTGTTAGCGAGAGATAATACATAATAAATTATAACATTAACAACATTGAGGTTATACGATAATTTACATGTTCAGTGAGACAAAGGAGAATAGTTTTAAAATATAATTTGAAATTGAAATAAATATATAAAATGTAAAGTTAATGGGTGAAACTTTTAAAAAGGGGGGGGGTCATATAAATTTTTCTCATAAAATATACTTTATAAATAAATAAAAGTTATACTGATCTTTTTTTAAGTGACGGACGACCACATAGAGTGTGATCTTGAAAGTATGTTTCTCAAGGTGTGATGAATCTTGATTTGCAGCGGCGACAAGATGGGTAAGCACAAAGCATGGCTTGATACTGGAGCGATGACAAGCTCAGTTTTTCTTTGGAAGCAGAGACAAGCTATCAAAAAAGCATTGTGGTAATACATAACAATTTTTTGTGCATCAAGCACAATAATCAATTAACAATCAGGTAAATATACGGTATTGAAAATACCCAATTCAACAAAACCAATACTGATTTTGAGATGTCACCAGTGACTTGTGTATTACCAAGTACTTGCAACTGGATGGCAATTATTTACCAGTGACATGTGCATTTACCTGCTGCATGCATGTGCTTACAACTGGTTCAGGTGATCATGACAAGTCTGCTCTGAAAGCTGAATTGTCAATGTTGTGCACCAAGCACAATAATCAATTGACCATCAGGTTAGGTCACAACCAGTGTGCAATAAAAATAGTAACAAAGTTATTACTAACAACTTCATTGATTGTCCAGTAAAATAACAATGTTGTCCCCCAAGCACACTTATAAATTAACCATCAGGTTAGGGCACAACTAGTGTGCAATAAAAATAATGACAATGTTATTACTAACAACTGCATTGATTGTCCAGTAAATAACAATGTTGTGCACCAAATTCAATAAAGTCTTCCAACGGCCAATAATATGTGTCTTGTGTGCATCATGTGAGGAACAATGTTATCACCAAAGGATAACACTATATATATAAATGAATTCATCATAGGATTGGGCACAATTGGTGTACACAACATGTGATACAAGAGCAATGACAAGCTTGGGTTTCATTCGAAGCAACAACATACCATCAAAATCAAGCTCAGATCTATATATATATGTTGTGTAACACTTGTAGCATCTCCTCGATAAACATCCATTTGTAATTGTGAAAACAAAAGGTTGCTAAGAGCTTACAGAGAATTACTAAATGTTATAATAAAATACACTAGCAGCAGTAAAGAGATATAATAGCTGGTGGATTATAGAGTGATGTAATAGTACAATCCATTAGTAACAATGAAAAAATAAATAAATAAATAGATGTGTTGTGATAAATTCATCTAATCATAAACATATTAGCCTCAGGGGTGCATGGTGGTCAAACTGAGTATAACTCCTGATAAAGACATTATCAGCAGAGATAAGATGCGTGATTTATTAATAAATCCATGGAGGCCTAACATGGTAAAGCCTTCTGCAGCAGAGGGAAGCCTTCAAGAATTGACATTGTATAAATTAATTTGTGTAGTGACATAATATATATGCCATGTGAACAGGCCTGTTGAAAAAGGTGCAATTGCAAAGTCTGTTGAGTCTGACTTTGTCAGAGTAATGGACAATAAATAGTCCTAAATTTTTGTAAGTTTCCTTTATTGTGTAGGAATTCTTTCTTGTGACTGATTCATAACAATAAAATAACAGGATAGATGTATATAATTTTAAGGTGCGAGTCCCAACAGCAAGTTATGTGTGGCAATAGGAGAAACGAAAACAAGATGGCATAGCATTACCAAGTTTGTATAATCGATGACACAAGGTGGTTCTTTTTTTTTATTTTTCATTTTTTTATATAAATCAAACCACAAATTCCATTCTTTATGATAAAAAATGGGAACAAATGTGCTATATTGACAAGCTGGCAGGAAAGCAATGTATGATAATATTTATGTTATCATAAAGATACTAGCAGCAGTGAGAAGTTGTACACAAAGAATAGATAGTGTGTTAATAAGTCACCAATTAATGTTAAATTAATAAATTCATGTAGGTCCAATCATAAAATATATTGGCGGGACTAGGAAGGTGTCAATAAAAAAGATGGTTGATAATAGATGGTGAGTTAATAGATTGATGTATACATAAGTATACATATTCATTACAGATGAACAACAAAGAAGGAAATAAGATCAACCTATATATAATCTGTTTTAGCATGACAGAGAAACTATTAATAAATCTCTTCAATGTTAATGACATGTTTTGGAGTAGTGGAAAGGTGTGAAGAAATGATGCATGGTTTGTTAAATGTATAAAGTAGCAGCATTGATATGCCGTGATAACGGAGTGTCAGAAAAGGTGTGTTGTTAATCAATTTGAACAGAGAAAATTGTTAACAGAGAAATTATTATTCAATATACACAGTGTTGGGCAGTGGAAAAAGAAAACGTTTGTCATAAATTTAAGGTAGATCAAAGATAGATTTATTATATAACATGATGCTGAGGGAGCCAGAGCAGCAACAATCCATGCAATTCTAGCTGCATGAAGATGAGTCTGATTATAGTGTGTGGTTTTATCAGCAGATGGAGCAAAAATAGTGACATGTGCAAGCCCTAGGGAATATTGAGTGCACTAACAAGCTGTTCACTCTGGGACCGCTGAGTACGGTATTTTAATTTACGGTCTTCTAAAATGGCGACCTGCATTTCTGGCTTTCAAACTCATAGATTTTGTGGTGGATTTACATATTATATGGCAAATTCTAATGGCATTTTGACAGATGTCATGTTAGCTACGGTCATCCTAAAGATGTTGATGCACTTGAGCTTGTCTTTAATGAAGAACTTGTTCAATATTTGATAATCTTAAAACTGAAGCAGGAGACGGTAAATTAGTATGAGGGAAAATGTCGTGAGAACGGTAAATTTTATTCCGAGAGACGGTAAATTTAGCATTTAAGTTGAATAAATTGACATGATTTTCCAAGATTCAGCCATTCTGTGGACGTTTTGGGCTGATTGATCTTTATTATTGATGAAAGGGAATACTATTGCTTGAGTTGCAGAAAATCAAGGAGGATCTCGACCATTTTCATTGATAGAAAATTGCCAATTATTTGGCAAAAACACGTAACGAGTGTTTTTTTGGGTATCAAACTAAGTCATGGGATATCTTTGAGTGGCACAAACCCTATAACGGCCTAACACACACCCCCCCCCCCCCCCTTTCCACCTCATCCTCTGACTCTTAGGATTGATGACATTCTGCAATTCTTGATCCAACTTATTTACATCCACATACTTTCTTGCATGTTATTTTTGTTTTCTGTTTCATTCTGCTGGGAATATCTCACATACACTGCTAATGAAATTACAGTATTACATGCATCACAACATTGTGTCAACTGTCAAGCTCTACTTATAAACTAGTGTAGTTGTGCCAGGACCAAGGGAGGGGGGGGGTCATTTTTCGGTAAACTTACACTCATATCATAATCAAAGTCAATAGCATTGCAAATTGTGTGTCACATCATGTCCATCGCAGACGAATCCAGACAGAAGTGCACACTGCAGACGAAGTATCATAAAAAATTGTGAAGACACCTAGGCGTAGCTACCATTTGAAAATATGGTATGCTTTTCTTTTCTTTTGGTCATGACATGCCCTAATATCCCATTTGCCCTGATGCAAGGGGGGCTGCAGCCCCTGCCTGACCCGATCGGCAATAGGCCCATGGCCACACATCTCTTATATCACTTGCCGTAGAAAGGGGTAAAATTCCAACTTTCCTAATTGATGATTGACATAGGTTTCTTTGGTGAAATTGCAACATGTTTCAGAGAGAAAAGTTCACAATTTTGACATTAAGTGGGTTAAAATAGGTGTCCAACTTTCCCCCTGGCTTGTTAACTCTTCCCCGTTCTACGGTAGCATGCATTTTCTGGAGTCAAAACTTTATGCAAGGTTTTAGGAGGATCTAGATTTCAAATCTGAGGAACATTCTGTTGGGCAAGTCCCAACAAAATAGGATGACTTGTGGAAATTTAGACCCCCCCCCCCCCCGGCCCCCCCACCCAAAGGCTTTAAAGCCTATATATTCTGCATCAAAATTTTAAGGCCAATCATGTATCAGGAGATCAGTCACATGACAAGCCAATAAATAACCATATTGGTGTCTTAAATGTGTTATTGGTGTGTGGAGAGTGATATTGGTGTGCCCCTATGCTCTTAGCAGCAACGATGCACTTATTGCCTGTTACTTAAGGGAGGGCCTAGGTAAGAGGAATTCCAACCTCTTGAAATGTCATTATATCATTTTAAAATATTCTAATTGTAAATTTTGGGAAAATTACTTATACTTCATATAAAAAAATTTATTATCTTTAGAAAAACCAGTATTTTACAAATATTTAGTTCTAAGTCTGAAAATTGAGGTGCAGAATATAACAAATAGTGGATGTTGAGTCAACCAATATTGAGTTTTATTGGCCTTAGCAGGTAATATTGGTCTCGGCCTCCGGCCTAGACCAATATTACTGCTTCGGCCAATAAAACTCAATATTGGTCTCCCCACCATCCACTATCTATATAATATAGTCCTATTGCAAGAAGATAGGAAGCCTGCCTTGGGGGTGCAGGGAGAGAACCCAAATAAATTGTCTGACCAAAAAATTCGCAATGCCTCAGCCAACTGTTATTTTGTCAGGCCTAAATACCCCTAAACTATAACAACAGAACTTGAAAAATTTATAGACTGCATTTCTTGCTTTGATTAAAACACAATTTATTTACAGTTTTTTCTGTTAGCACCAACAAGTCAGATTTATTGCTTAACTCTCGAAATTTACCGTCTCCCTCAATAATTTTGCTGACATAGTTACCGTCTCCCTCTGATGAATTTACCGTCTCTCGCTTCAGATCTTCTCCCCCTCCATTCCTACAATCAAGATATTATAATATCGAAACTGAGGTGGCTACTTCACCACTGAAGCTGAATCTTTCATTTTCATGCAAATCCATTGTCTCAAACGTTCTATTAACCATTTCTCAGCAATATTAAATCTTGACTTCAGACAGAAAATTTAGAGGTGGCCATTTTCGGAGACGGTAAATTAAAATACCGTACTCAGTGGTCCCAGAGTGCTGTTGCCCACTCATGGCTTTGCTGAACATTGATTAATATGACAGATAACCCACTAAAATTTTATGAAAGTAAGGCCATGAAAAACTATGAAGTGTGAGAGCATGTAAGGGATGCAGATATTAGACAATGGACATCCCAGGGTTATTCCCAAATATGTCATGTGGCCATGCTGACTGAAAACAAAGAAAAAATACCATGCAAGCACGTAAACCCCGCTGGCTCTATGTGAAGCCATTGAGACCATTTGGATGCACTGTGCATCGACCCACCGACACGGACTCACCAACACAGACGCACCGACACGGACGCACCGACGCACGGACAGAAGGATGGACGCACGGACACGGACGGACGGACGTAAGGACACATGGACGGACGGACACACGGACGTACGGACACACAGACGTACGGACAGCTATACTGTTGAGAGGCACACTGTAATCATATTCGTGTCTGAACACTGTGACAATACTGTCAACTGTACAATAGTACATTGTAACATGTGCATTCACTCTACCATTGCGAGGTAAATGTAACAATGTTGCCTGAAACTGTGACAATGCAAATTGTCTGAACTTGTAACACTGTAAAAGGACAGTATGAATAGCCAGTCTGTTCATTGTAATGATATTCTTAGTACATAATCTATGGAGATTCATAATGTCTGATCTTTTCACAATATTTTGTCTCAGTTAATGACAATAGCCAATCTGTTCATTGTAACGATATTCTTAGTACATAATCTATGAAGATGTGTAATGTCTGATCTTGTCACAATATTTTGTCTGAATTAATGAGAATAGCCAGTCTTTTCTTTGTAACAATATTCTTAGTACATAATCTATGGAGATGCGTAATGTCTGATCTTGTGCGTATTCTGTCTGAGTTAATGACAATAGCCAGTCTTTTCATTGTAACGATATTCTTAGTAAATAATCTATGGAGATGCGTAAAGTCTGATCTTGTCACAATATTTTGTCTGAGTTAATGACAATAGCCAGTCTGTTCCTTGTAACAATATTTTTAGAACATAATCTATGGAGATGCAGAATGTCTGATCCTGTCACAATATTTTGTCTGAGTTAATGACAATAGCCAGTCTGTTCATTGTAACGATATTCTTAATACATAAACTGAAGATGTGAAACATCTGATCTTGTCACAATATTTTGTCTGAGTTAATGACAATAGTCAGTCTGTTCATTGTAATGATATTCTTAGTAAATGATCAGTGGAGATGCGTAATATCTGATAATGTCACAATATTTTGTCTGAGTTAATGACAATAGCCAGTCTGTTCATTGTAACAATATTCCTAGTAAATGATCAGTGGAGATGCGTAATATCTGATAATGTCACAATATTTTGTCTGAGTTAATGACAATAGCCAGTCTGTTCATTGTAACAATATTCTTAGTACATAATCTATGAAGATGTGTAATGTCTGATCTTGCCACAATATTCTGTCTGAGTTAATGACAATAGCTAGTCTGTTCATTGTAACAATATTCTTAGTACATAATCTTTGGAGATGCAGAACGTCTGATCTTGTCACAATATTTTGTCTGAGTTAATGACAATAGCCAGTCTGTTCATTGTAACGATATTCTTAGAACATAATCTATGGAGATGCGTAATGTCTGATTTTGTCACAATATTTTGTCTTAGTTAATGACAACAGCCAGTCTGTTCATTGTAACGATATTCTTAGTAAATAATCTATGGAGATGCGTAATGTCTGATCTTTTCACAGTATTTTGTCTTAGTTAATGACAATAGCTAGTCTGTTCATTGTAACGATATTCCTAGTAAATGATCAGTGGAGATGCGTAATGTCTTATCATGTCACAATATTTTGTCGAGTTAATGAAAATAGCTAGTGTGTTCATTGTAAGGATACTCTTAGCAAATAATCTGTGGAGATGCGTAATGTCTGATCTTGTCACAATATTTTGTCTGAGTTAATGACAATAGCCAGTCTGTTCATAGTAACGATATTCTTAGAACATAATCTATGGAGATGCATAATGTCTGATCTTGTCACAATATTTTGTCTGAGTTAATTACAATAGTCAGTCTGTTCATTGTAACAATATTCTTAGTACAAAATCTATGAGGATGTGAAATGTCTGATTTTGTCACAATATTTTGTCTGAGTTAATGACAATAGCCAGTCTGTTCATTGTAACAATATTCTCAGTACATAATCTATGAAGATGTGTAATGTCTGATCTTGTCACAATATTCTGTCTGAGTTAAAGACAATAGCCAGTCTGTTCATTGTAACGATATTCTTAGTACATAATCTATGGAGATGCAGAATGTCTGATCTTGTCACAATATTTTGTTTGAGTTAATGACAATAGCCAGTCTGTTCATTGTAACGATATTCTTAGAACATAATCTGTGGAGATGCGTAATGTCTGATTTTGTCACAATATTTTGTCTGAGTTAATGACAATAGCCAGTCTGTTCACTGTAACGATATTCTTAGTAAATAATCTATAGAGATGCGTAATGTCTGATCTTTTCACAGTATTTTGTCTGTGTTAATGACAATAGCTAGTCTGTTCATTGTAACGATATTCCTAGTAAATGATCAGTGGAGATGCGTAATGTCTGATTTTGTCACAATATTTTGTCTGAGTTAATGACACTAGCCAGTCTGTTCATTGTAACGATATTCTTAGTAAACAATCTATAGAGATGCGTAATGTCTGATCTTTTCACAGTATTTTGTCTTAGTTAATGACAATAGCTAGTCTGTTCATTGTAACGATATTCCTAGTAAATGATCAGTGGAGATGCGTAATGTCTTATCATGTCACAATATTTTGTCTGAGTTAATGACAATAGCCAGTCTGTTCATTGTAACGATACTCTTAGCAAATAATCTATGGAGATGCGTAATGTCTGATCTTGTCACAATATTTTGTCTGAGTTAATGACAATAGCCAGTCTGTTCATTGTAACAATGTTCTTAGAACATAATCTATGGAGATGCATAATGTCTGATCTTGTCACAATATTTTGTCTGAGTTAATGACAATAGTCAGTCTGTTCATTGTAACAATATTCTTAGTAAACAATCTATGGAGATGTGTAATGTCTGATCTTGTCACAATATTTTGTCTGAGTTAATGACAATAGCCAGTCTGTTCATTGCAACGATATTCTTAGCAAATAATCTATGGAGATGCGTAATGTCTGATCTTGTCACAATATTTTGTCTGAGTTAATGACAATAGCTAGTCTTTTCATTTTAACGATGTTCCTAGTAAATAATCAGTGGAGATGCGTAATGTCTGATCATGTCACAATATTTTGTCTAAGTTAATGAAAATAGCCAGCCTGTTCATTGTAACAATATTCTTAGTACAAAATCTATGAAGATGTGAAACGTCTGATCTTTTCAAAATATTCTGTCTGAGTTAATGACAATAGCCAGTCTGTTCATTGTAACAATATTCTTAGTACATAATCTACGGAGATGCGTAATGTCTGATCTTGTCACAGTATCTTGTCTGAGTTAATGACAATAGCTAGTCTGTTCATTGTAACAATATTCCTAGTAAATGATCAGTGGAGATGCGTAATGTCTGATCATGTCACAATACTTTGTCTGAGTTAATGACAATGCCTAGTCTGTTCATTATAACGATATTCCTAGTAAATAATCAGTGGAGATGCGTAATATCTGATAATGTCACAATATTTTGTCTGAGTTAATGACAATAGCCAGTCTGTTCATTGTAACAATATTCTTAGTACATAATCTATGAAGATGTGTAATGTCTGATCTTGCCACAATATTCTGTCTGAGTTAATGACAATAGCTAGTCTGTTCATTGTAACAATATTCTTAGTACATAATCTTTGGAGATGCAGAACGTCTGATCTTGTCACAATGTTTTGTCTGAGTTAATGACAATAGCCAGTCTGTTCATTGTAACGATATTCTTAGAACATAATCTATGGAGATGCGTAATGTCTGATTTTGTCACAATATTTTGTCTTAGTTAATGACAACAGCCAGTCTGTTCATTGTAACGATATTCTTAGTAAATAATCTATGGAGATGCGTAATGTCTGATCTTTTCACAGTATTTTGTCTTAGTTAATGACAATAGCTAGTCTGTTCATTGTAACGATATTCCTAGTAAATGATCAGTGGAGATGCGTAATGTCTTATCATGTCACAATATTTTGTCGAGTTAATGAAAATAGCCAGTGTGTTCATTGTAAGGATACTCTTAGCAAATAATCTGTGGAGATGCGTAATGTCTGATCTTGTCACAATATTTTGTCTGAGTTAATGACAATAGCCAGTCTGTTCATAGTAACGATATTCTTAGAACATAATCTATGGAGATGCATAATGTCTGATCTTGTCACAATATTTTGTCTGAGTTAATTACAATAGTCAGTCTGTTCATTGTAACAATATTCTTAGTACAAAATCTATGAGGATGTGAAATGTCTGATTTTGTCACAATATTTTGTCTGAGTTAATGACAATAGCCAGTCTGTTCATTGTAACAATATTCTCAGTACATAATCTATGAAGATGTGTAATGTCTGATCTTGTCACAATATTCTGTCTGAGTTAAAGACAATAGCCAGTCTGTTCATTGTAACAATATTCTTAGTTCATAATCTATGGAGATGCAGAATGTCTGATCTTGTCACAATATTTTGTTTGAGTTAATGACAATAGCCAGTCTGTTCATTGTAACAATATTCTTAGTAAATAATCTATAGAGATGTGTAATGTCTGATCTTGTCACAATATTTTGTCTGAGTTAATGACAATAGTAATTCTTTTCATTTTAACGATGTTCCTAGTAAATAATCAGTGGAGATGCGTAATGTCTGATCATGTCACAATATTTTGTCTGAGTTAATGAAAATAGCCAGCCTGTTCATTGTAACAATATTCTTGGTACAAAATCTATGAAGATGTGAAATGTCTGATTTTGTCACAATATTTTGTCTGAGTTAATGACAATAGCCAGTCTATTCATTGTAACAATATTCTTAGTACAAAATCTATGAAGATGTGAAATGTCTGATTTTGTCACAATATTTTGTCTGAGTTAATGACAATAGCCAGTCTGTTCATTGTAACAATATTCTTAGTACATAATCTATGAAGATGTGTAATGTCTGATCTTGCCACAATATTTTGTCTGAGTTAATGACAACAGCCAGTCTGTTCATTGTAATGATATTCTTAGTACATAATCTATGAAGTTGTGTAAAGTCCCTTTGCATAATATATCAATTCTAATTGTCATTCCAAATATGATCTTCAGTTATCAAGTTTAGTGATCTGTAAAGAGTCCTTTGTATGAAGTATCTATTTGATTTGCTAAAAGCAAGGTCGCATGATGAATTTCACAGGAGTGAGAATAACTGAAAGCTAAGCTGCTTCGTCATATTAATTCAACGTATAAATCTCCTATATTAAAATCATAGCGTATGGGATTTATCTCAACTTATACTGAATGAATCATCTTCAAATTTCCCCCGTGTCTTTCTATGGACCCCAGGGCAAAACTCTCCCCTTTTGAAGGACATTGGTTCCCCTAAATGTCCTAATTAACATTAATTAGTTTTTAGCCCATTCATGAACAATACACAAGAGGGCGGCACCTGCAAGACCTCTGCAAATAGCTATCCATTGACATGAGGTTATATTTCTGTTCATTTCTTACACATAGTATTATTGTAACCAATTCATGGGCAAATTGATTTCTATTACATTCTGTTCTATTTTCCTCTCTCCAATCTGCGGGAAACTGACTAGTTTACATAATGATGATTCAAATTACATTAGCCAATGACACCGTCCCGATCTTCTTCAGATATTGTAATTGATGATATCATATATACAGCCACCATCAAAAGCTAAATTCAAGGAACTGAAGAAATGGTTCATCGACAACAAATTAGTTATCGACACAGACAACACCTGAAAATAAACTTGGCCCTACAAACTAAGGATATTAAAAAGTTTCATACGACGCAACATTGCTGTTTATCTGAATATATAAAACTTGGTCAAATGACTTTAAAAATTGTATCCAACACCAAGAGCACAAATTTTAAAAAAATTGACATTCAAAGTTTAATTTCACTGCAGCTGACAATTTATATAGCTGATCTTCTTTTTGATATTACCACACTTCAGTCTCCAGATGCATCCCTCCCAAGCAGTGACGTAAATCAAACCTTTCACTGCTTTATTATTCTGGTTACAACGAAACTTTAGGTCCAAATAACTTTGACAACGGTCGGTCAAATGTAATTTTCAAATGTTGCACTCAGATGTAAAATGGAACGTTGATAACAACCTTCGTAGGAGGTTGGTAGGTTTTATTATTATATAGCTCTGTTTGTACTGCTTTAATTTTTTGCTTTATATTTGCAGATTTCAATCAAATAATTAAGTCCTCCCCCTCCCACCAGTTGCTGGGCTGCTCCGACCATCCCCTCCCCCACCCCACCCTACCTGGACAATGATCCCGAACACGCTACATATATCAACTCTGAAAAAAAGAACTGAACTGAACTTAACATAACAGAACTGAACTGAACTAAACCCCCTCTCCAGTCCCCTCCTTCCCTGACAAATCAGTTCAAGAGACTTACCTTTCACCCCAGCGTCAGGGTCCAGCGACAAATTCCGGAAATATCCATGTTCACGTGTCCTCCCGGGTTTGGTAACCGGGTATATATCCATCCAGAACGTATATATGTCCATGATTTTGTCCATAATTGAAGCACAAACACTGTCAAACAACTGACTGGGCCATGATGATCCCGGGATTCTGTGCATGCGCTTCGATACAGCCAATGTCCGAGGCCCAAATAAGACTAGATATCGATCTAGAGTGTCCCAAAAGTTGATAAATCCACGCTTGAGATGTTAATCTTCGTATCAGATAAAATAATCCTGCTTGACAACGTATAATAAGTCAAGGAAACACAAAACATCTTCCAACAATTTTGTTTACATTGGCGCGGACTGCCATTAGTGGAAACTGTTGCGAATGCCAAAATGGCGGGAAGACACTTGTCATAGATTAGACCAATGTTAAAATGATACTTGGGGGTCAGATACAGTTGTATCACTCGTATTAACGTCTAAAAATACACGTGTATTAACGTCTAAAAAATTTGTCGCATTTTACGTGATTCTGTAACGTTGAATCAGATGTGAACTGAATCTGTGGTCAGAGGTTTCAAGAACTAAATTAAAACATCAATGTTTACAAGGGATCCCTTCCTCTTCTCTGATTTCTTCATTCCCTTTTCCACATCTTTGATTCATCGTGTTTTTCTGACTTCTATGATCTTACCAACATCCTTGATAGGCCTGATCAAGCTTGAATCTTTCTCAGCTCCCTGGGGAGCATACACCAGTTTGCAGTGAATTTCACGTGCTCCTTAGTTAAGCATTCCACAATTGCCATCTCTGCCTATTGCCAAGTTCCCATTTGCACCGGGGTCGAGTGAAGCAGTGGTTTAAGGAGGATCTGCTCAGTTCCTCCATGCCGTGACTGGGGTTCGAACCCGCGACCATGCGTGTGGCATTCAAACGCCTTTTGCACCTAGGCCACGACATCCACTCATTAAGTTCTTCTTGTCCATGTGTGCCTGTCTGACATTTTCTTTTTCTTCCTTAGTATTTTGCTATTGTCAGGAACCACTGAAAGTCAATGAGAAAGGTAAATAGATATGTGGAACTACATTCCAACAGGGAATTCCTGAATCACATTCCACAATTCTAAATAGGAGCCGATACCTCAAAAAAAAAAAAAGTCAGGACGATAAGTTCAAAATTGGGCTCCTCTAACAACACTACAAATGTTGAAAACGTTACAAACACTTTTCATTTATAATCATTTGGTTTTTAGCTAAAAGTTACTGAGCCCTCAAATATGTGTACACAAATGTACTAAAGCAACTTAGGCTCTAAATTCCTTTAAAATGTGTAACATAATGACCCATTCATGGCTCTCTATGCAAAATATTTTTATGTTTGCCAAGTTTTGGTTTATTCATTAATTGTTTTTCTTTAGTAACTAAGATTTATGTACACTATAATAAGACTAAATGGGTATCGTGGTATATTGAGATGTACTCCATGAGTAGAAGATACATCGTTGCTCATAAATATGGAATACCTCAACATTCTCCATTGAAATTGACAACTTTAGCAACTTCTGCTGGAGTGCATAATGGTCTGATCACTGGTAACTACTTCCAATGACCGCCAAAGGGAAGAACATGCAGTCGCTTAAAACGCATGCTGCAGTGTTAAACCCAGGAAAAGTTACACGGCACGAAATATGGAAATTCAGGGGTTTTCTTAGGGTGAGGTTCATTCAACCAAAAATGTAAAATTCTTGCAAAAAATGTAGTTGAGGCTTTCAAAGAGTGATTAGAAAAGATGACTTGACCTTTACAGTGTACCTTGCTTACATTTACCCTCTGAAATGTACTTTTATTTGACATTTTTTTCCCAAAAAAATATTCCATATTTATGAGCAGGAGTGTATATAATGAGTCCTGCCAATGCCACTGTTGAGTATTGATCATCTCATTGAACTTACATTCTCTTTTGAATTACAATATGGAGTATATATAAGACCAGATGGTTGCATAGTGGTATTTTGAGATGTGCTCCTACTCGTGAATATATCCTGAGTCCTCTGTACCCACTCCTGCTGACGCACTTATACTGCAAATTGGGCAATGTGTCATATTGTGGTATTCAAACAGACTGATGCAAAATGTGCTTACAGGCGTGTTTCTTTAATTAGTTCCGCCAAAAAAAAACAATATGACGATTCGATTTAACTCTACACATTCAAATTTATATATATAGGTCTTTAAATATTGTAAATTGATTCAAAGTCTGTACACCAGTTGTTAAAAATATATATTTCCCTCTTAAATAACTGTAGCTAATCCAGTGCAACACAAACTTTTTGATTACACGACAATCGTACAAGGTCTCTGACCATTTAATGGGCAGACTGACTATTGTTATAACCTCAGTCAAAATATTGTCAAAAGGACGGACATTGTGCCAAGATCAGACATTATGCATCTTTGTAGATTGTGTGTTACAAATATTATTATAATGGGCACACTGACTATTGTTATAACCTCAGTTAAAATATTGTCACAAGGACAGACATTATACGTCTTCGTCAATTTTTATTATTTCAATTTTATTCAAGCTCTTTGTGTTACAAATATTACTAGAATGAACAGTCTTATTATAGTCAGTAACTCAGAAAAAATATTGCGCCAAGATCGGACATTATGCATCTTTGTAGATTGTGTGTTACAAATATTATTAAAATGGACAAAAATTATTATTGTCATTAACTCTGACAGAATTTGGTTCGATCAGATATAAAACATCCCTATGGATTGTGTTACAATACTCTTGGAATGAACTAGACAGACCACTGGTCATTCCTTGCCAAATCACCCAGAAATAGAAAAATGCCCAGAAAAAATTGAAAAAAATCACACAGTTGTTCACTAACCAGATATATGTAAATTTGCAAAATTGTAGCACTGTGACTCAAAAACTCACCAAGATAGGAGCCCTTGAAATTTAAGGCTATTTTTAAATTGCAAAATTGCAAAAAGGTGCCGTTACTTATTTGCCAATTCAGAGAAAATGGTTAGTGACTCAACCACTTAAATTTTTTCCTGGCTTTAACAGGGTCAAATAAGTACTTCCAATTTATCAGATGAGTTTCACCTCTCAAATTGTTGCTGTGAGGTAATTTTGAAAGATAACAATATCTGAATTTTTACAAAAACGCCTGTTATTCAAGCCTAAAAATGACCTGATTGATGGTTAACCAAAATTTTCAAACTTATTCCATAGATTTATGTATATCCTAAGGTGGTATTCACAAAGTTTCAGTTCCAGGATCGGACTCGTCTATTTTTACTATTTTATTAAAAATAATTAAATTTACGTGTAATTCAATTTTTTTTTAAATTGTGTTTCGGCCAACGTCAGAGATGTAAAACTACCCAAATAACAATACCACACATTTCATATTCTTACACTGGAGCAACCTACACCAAAATGTTTCATTTTTGGCATCAAAACTCATGTATCTGGCTTTGATGTGTTTCAGCAAGGGCTCAAAAATGGACGAAAAGTGCAAAACGTTATACTTATTTGCCAATTTAGATAAAATGATTAATGACTCAACAATGTTTATTTTCTTCTATCTTAGACAGGTCGAAAATAGGACTTCCAATTTATCAGATGAGTTTTACCTCTCAAATTGTTGCATAAAAGAATTTTGAAATATATCAATTTTTTAACTTTTACGAAAGCACCAGTTATTCAAACATCAACCAAAACTTCAAACTTTTACCATAGATTTATATGTTTATGTATATCTTAGAGTGGTTCTGGGGTCGGACTCCCTCTATTTTTAATATTTAATTAAAAGTCAGAGATTTTTACAAAAATCTCACATTGGAAAACATTATAAATCTTGAAGTTAGTTTGCATGGACACATGCAAATCTATGACAATAGCCACTTGACATATGCAGTGTTCTTATGACATGCTCATTGTATCTGCATTAAATTCTGCATGCACCGAGTGAGAAAGGCAGAGGTGATCGTCAGTACAATTTATACCCAAGGGACCTTAAAAAATGTTGGATTCTCTTCCAAAGTTCCTTCCTGTTCCTTGAAATACCCGTCATCGATGTGCATACCAAGCAGTGAGGTAGTCAAATTATTTATAGCATTGTCTGCGAATTTTTGAAAACATACTCACCTTAAAATGCTATCTTTTTCTATGTGCGATTTTTGTAACAATGCCTGATTTTGAATAAAGTATTAAGAATAAAAGGAGTCTGACTCCGGAACTGAAACTTTGTGAATACCACCTTAACATATACATAAACCAATGTTTTAAATTTTGAAAATTTTGGTAACTGTCAACCAGGTCATTATGAGGTTGGAATAACAGGCTTTCTTTGTAAATATTACACCATTTTTATTTTTCAAAATTACCTCACAGCAACAATATGAGAAGTAAAACTCATCTGATAAATTGAAAGCACTTATTAGGTCCTGCTTAAGCCAGAAAAAAATTTACATGGTTGAGTCACTAACCATTTTCTCTAAATTGACAAATAAGTAACAGTACCTTTTTGCTATTTTGAATTTTCGTCCATGTTTGAGCCCCTGTAGAAACACATCTAAGCCAGAAACATGAGTTTTGATGCCAAAGATGAAGAATTTGGGTGGAGATTGGTCCAGTGTGAGAATATAAAATGTGTGGTATTGTTGTTTGGGGAGTTATACATCTCTGAAATTGGCCGAAACGCAATTTCCAAAAAAATGATTAAATTTGAGCAAAATTTAATTTTAAATAAAATATTAAAAATAGAAGGAGTATGATCCCGGAACTTAAACTTTGTGAATACCACCTCAAAATATACATAAATCTATGGTGTAATTTTGAAAATTTTGGTTAACTGTCAACCAGGTCATTTTGAGGTTTGAATAACAGACTTTTTAGTAAATATTACACAATTCTTATTTTTCAAAATTACCTCACAGTAACAATTTGAGAGGTAAAACTCATCTGATAAATTGGAAGTAGCTATTCATTTGGTCCTACAGTGCCGCCTGTAAGTAAGTGAAACGAATGAAATGGTGCCATTGCATCAATGCTAAACATCCTACGTAAAACTGCTTTTGGACGCATGAATTCTCATCCAATGAGAGGAAAACATATTGGGTCATAAAGGCCGATCTGTGAGGCATATGGGATAACAATGGCAGCCAATTTTATTTGCTGTAGTCGGAGTTAGGTATGGGTCAAAGTCTTTGATAAGTAAGTGAAACGCAGGCCCAATGTTATTTAATAGGGAAGGGTGGTTCACTTACTTATCAAAGACTTTGACCCATACCTAACTCCGACTACAGCAGAGCAAAATGAGCTGCCATTGTTTTCCCACATGCCTCACATATCGGCCTTTATGACCCAATATGTTTCCCTCTCATTGGATGAGAATTCATGCCTCCACAAGCAGTTTGGTTGAGGATGTTTAGCATTGATGCAATGGCACAATCTCAAGCGTTTCACTTACTTACAGGCGGCACTGTATTAAAGCCAGAAAAATATGTACATGGTTGAGTCATTTTCTCTTAATTAACACACCTAAGCCAGAAACATGAGTTTTGATGCCAAATATGAAATATTTGGATAGAAGTTGTTCCAGTGTGATGATATAAACTGTGTGGTATTTTTATTTGGGGAGTTATACGCGTCTGAAGTTGGCCGAAAAACACAATTTCGAAAAAATTGAAAAATAGCCAAAAATGTCAAGGGCTCCTATCGCTGAGAGATTTTTTAGTCACAGACCTGCAATTTTGCAAATTTGCATATATCTCTGGTAAGTGAACAACTGATTTTTTTCAAAATTTTATCGAAGGGGTCACCTGGGGAACCCTGGCTGATTTGACATGGAATGACCCCATTGTTACTAAACCAGACACAATATGTTGACAAAATGAGCACTTATGCATCTGCATAGATTGTGCTTCATGAAGTATCTTTATAAACTAAATACAGTTATTAAGGTAGTCACAATATGGTGACAAGATTAGACAATAGGTGTTTTCACATATTGTTAACTAAAAATATCATCAGTATGAAACATACTTATATATTGTTATTAAGTCAGACAATATATTGTGTCAAGATCAGACATAATTAAAAGTATCATAATAGACTATTGTCATTAAGTCAGTCACAATATTGAGACAAGATGGACCATTTACATTTTTAATTTAAACTAAAGAATCAAATCAATCATAGCATAGTTACCTATCTCTCTTACTTCTGATGGTAAATCATTTTTAACAATAATCATTGACATCAAATAGTGTCAAGGCTAAGTTGCAAGACAGCCCCAAAAGCTCTTGTCATAACTGGTCCCAATACTGGCAATAGATTTAATTCAGTTTATGCTTCATATTCAGACATCCATTAAAAAAAAAAAAGTACCTGCAGCAGGTATGTATAATACAAGATGTACTTACCAGCAAAAGCACCAAGAATCACTGAAGGTACTCCTCTCCAATCAATGTGTGAAAAATTTGGAGAAAAATAACATGGCTGAATCGTTTCAAGCCTTCTGATTGGTTAAAAACGGTGGGAACTCTGATGTCAGTGGCCAGAGGGAGCCACCTGTTGGTTTTGTCTGGAATTTGACCTATATATCAACAGACAAATGTGTCACGGACAACAGACAGATCTTTGTGACAATATGAGAGTTCAGCATGATCACAAAGTCATTTTAGACCCACATAAATCGAATGTTTTGTGGCAATATCGTCACAATTACCAAATATTGTCAGAAGTCAGCATTGCACCAACAAATATTGTGACAATGTTACTCTCGTAAACACACACGGACGGCCGGACGGACACACGGACGGCCGGACGGACACATGGACGGCCGGACCGACACATGGACGGCCACACAGACGGACAGACACACGGACGGACGGACACACGGACGGACGGACACATGGACGAACGGACACACGGACGAACGGACACACGGACACGACGCACCCACACGGACGCACGGACAGAAGGATGGACGCACGGGCGGACGGACACGGAAGGACGGACGTAAGGACACATGGACGGATGGACACAGGGACGTACGGACAAACGGACGGCCGTACGGACACACGGACGGCCACACGGACGGACGGACGGCCACACGGATGGACGGACACACGGACGGCCACACGGACGGACGGACACACGGACAGAAGGATGGACGCACGGACGGAGTGTGGCCGGACGGACACACGGACACGACGCACCGACACGGACGCACCGACGCACAGACAGAAGGATGGACGCACGGACGGACGGACGGACGGACGTACGGACACACGGACGTACGGACACACAGACGTACGGACACAGAAACTTGTCATTCCCGTCTGTATGACAAAATAAGATAACAGGCAAAATTTGAATGAAATAAGAGCAACACAAAGTGAGTTATGATTGACGAAATCCCCAGCCATTGAGGACTGCAGTACCCCGTAGGACGGCCACACGGACGGACGGACACACGGACAGAAGGATGGACGCACGGACGGAGTGTGGCCGGACGGACACGACGCACCGACACAGACACACCGACACGGACGCACCGACACGGACGCACGGACAGAAGGATGGACACACGGACGGACGGACACACGGACGGACGGACACACGGACGTACGGACACACAGACGTACGGACACAGAAACTTGTCATTCCCGTCTGTATGACAAAATAAGATAACAGGCAAAATTTGAATGAAATATGAGCAACACAAAGTGAGTTATGATTGACGAAATCCCCAGCCATTGAGGACTGCAGTACCCCGTAGGCTATTACATAGCCAGCGGGGTAAAAATGGCCGACATTTTAAGACAGTAGCTGAGGCCTGAGTTAAGAAAGTGGAAAACAACTGAACTAAACAAACTATGAACAGCTAATGTGATCCAGGAGCTCCTTGAAATATCCAAGCAGGTGTATAACCAGCAGATATACATATAATCCAGAGCAGGAGAAAATTATTAGTGAAGTTGGGAGAGTAATCCCACAAGTGTGACACATGTCTTCCATGTTCAATTTGGAATGGGGTCATGACCTAGTTTGGAATGTGTGTTATGTGACAAACAATTTCTGTTTTGCTGACCAGACAAATGTCTTTTATAAATAAAAGTCTTTTTTATTTAGTATTTATAACGTTGTTTTATTGAGCAGTGAACATATGCTGAAACAAAATACTCATTCATACTTAATTGGCTCTAAATTGTAAAACATTTATAATCAGTCACGAAAAAAAACCTTTATTTAGTATTTATAACTTTTGTAAATCATCATAAAATTCCAGTTTATTAAAAGAAAGAATTAAACACTCAGCAAAGTGTTGATTATGTCACAACACAAAAATAACAGAACAATCTGCAAGAGTGTCCCAATATTGACAGTTAATTATTTTTAGGCAAATATTTATAATTTCCTTTTTCAGTAAATGATTCCTTGAAATACATGTTAAATAGTTAATGACACTGAATGCGGCATTTAAAATACTGACAAACGGTGCATAACACAGTCTTGAAAAAGTATGTTTTTTCCAAATATTGCTTTATCACATCATACTGTTTCCTTCAAAAGGGCGGCATCTGTCTGAGGCAAAGTAAGCCTTGAGTCTCGGTCTCTCTGACATTCTGTCCTTGAAAGCTTTCAGCAGAGGAATTGAGTCCAACTTCTCCCAGGGTTCAGGGAACTGGCTCGCTGCAGCTCGGAGAACGTGGAGGAGAGCTAGGTCTACATACGTCAACTTGTCACCAACTACAAATCTGAAAATAAGTTTTAAACAGACTTATCATGTGAACATTACTTTTGTTCCCAAGCAGCTTTGAGTAGTTATGCAAGGATCGATGGCTGGATGATTGGCGTTTTACATCCTGTTATTAGGCCTATGCACTCAGTAATCAAATTACGATAACAGTAGGTTTGACTGACAGATGGGCAGATAGATGTGGTTAGTGCAGCCCTCCGATCCCGGTAATGAATACTCATGAAAGTTGATTGTTGAGATTGGAGAGAGCTAGGATTCCTGTTAAGCTTTTACCCCATGTGAGGGATCTTTCACTTGCCCAGGACAAGACACTGATATACAAGGTGCCGCCAATTAAATCTCTCATCTGATTGATATCCAGCTCGATAGTGCTCTTAAATGCCCACTGAAGAAGTTAGGATTGACCACATAGGTTCAAAGCCAAACAGGTTAAAATGTTCAGTGGAATTCGTCTGGACCCTAATCACTGGATCATGCACCCAGCTGCCGGTCTTCTGAGGACACAGCAATGAGGTGAATGAAGGTTGATTGATATTGTTTTCCTAGATACAAGTGCATCTAAAATAAATCAGATAATGTTGTAAAACTGAATAATGTCTATCTGTATTAATCTGGTATAAGCCTCACCCTTTTCCGCCGTTATTCTGGGCCAGTACCTTTTCCAAGTAGCCAAGCCATTTCCAGAATCGGTCTTTGATGAACCAAGCTATGTACGGTTTGGTTTCCTCTTGTTGAGTATAAAAAGACTCGCAAAAATTTCTGCCGTGGAAGACGAGACGACCTGTGAAATATTTTCAACATTTGCGATTCAATACAGTGCACAATTTAAGTAATCAAACATTCCGAAAAAAAAAAATCAAATCTTACTGGTACTCAACCCAGGATGCATTGTTTTACTTTTCTCCAAAATCTTAATTCTGATTCTACATTGACCAAGATGAGGAGACTGGTATCTTTTTTCTGCTTCTCACAAATGGCAACACTTTCTCAAATGATCATTTCTATGACCAGGTTGGTGGTGGGGCGTAGCAACTGACCTTGCGTATCAACTAACCTGCCTCTCCCCTACATGAGTACTGCTATTGGTTGAGAGACCCTGCTTACGTAGCCATACACTGAAAAAAAGGTTTGTGTAAAACAGACAAAATAAACGTTAGCTGGTGTCCGTCCAAAATTGTGTGTAAATTCAGACAAAAGATATGTGTATTTTTGACATTTCATTGACTAAATCGCACAAAATATTGATCAAGATTGACAATGAAATGTCATAAATGCACATGTATACCTTTTGTCTGGATTTACACAAAATTTTGGATGGACACCAGCTAACGTTTGTTTTGTCTGTTTCACACAAACCTTTCTTTCAGTGTATGCTTCAGCATGACATATATGTATTTCACAGCCTATTTAAAGGTCCCTCAAGCTGCCATAAACCAATCAAATACCCAGAAAATATGATGTATTCAAGCTCCTCAGTGCAGTTTCACTGGAATTGATCAGTTCTTTTGACTTCGACTGTAAAGACACACAGCTAATTTTACTGTGAATGCTTGTCTGTATGTAGGGGGAACGGGGGCACATTGGGACGCGGGGCACTGTGGGACGGTGGGGTTTTCTTGGATCCTGGCAGAGTGTATGATATGGTAGTGCCATCATATCTTGTAATTTCACATCCTGATGTTTCCATGGTTTTATAGACAAATTACAGCCACATGCAGAAGTATGGCGAGCAAAAGTTTGTTTTCCTACTACTAAAGTAAATATGGACGGGTTCAATTCGAACCATTCCGTGGACTAACCATGAACAATGAGGCTTTCTCAGTGCTTGTATGAATTTTATAGATCGTAACGAACAGTTATGAATTGCTATCGTGATAAACACACTCACTGGTGTCCGAGAATTTAGCATTTTGGTGTAAAAGTCATATCGGGGCTCATTGGGACAGTGAATTCGGGGCAAATTGGGATGCACTTAATATGGCAGAGTTTAAGTGTCCAAGGCAACGGAATGAAATGGGACAGCACACAACAGGTGTTTAGGCCACAGTGAATAGAGATATAGTGGATAACCATGCTCTGTGAACAAATTTGTCGCAAAGCACTGTGTGTTACTTACATAGATGTCCGCACCCAGGACAGTTTATGTTAAATGTTTAAAACTGTTTAAAGTTATGAACTATTGGCACTACAAGGTGTTAATGCACTGTATATTGCCTTACACACTACTTATATGTGATATCTATTGCACATGGAATGTTAAAATGATTTTTTAATTGATGTCCCAATGTGCCCCGGCTGTGCCAGCCGGGGCACATTGGGACAGTCATTTTTATGACTCTCTGGCTGCAAAAGGGTTGGTGCAGTCTAGTTTATTATGCCTTGCATTTAAGCTCAATAGTATTGGTGATATTCATGTAAACTTCTGAGTTCTTCAGTGCTTTCAGCATTGAGCAACATTAGTAGACGTGAAAAGCGTCCCAATGTGCCCCCGTTCCCCCTACCACTGAAAGCTGTGATTCTGATCATGACATACAAGGCACTCCATGGCCTCGCGCCTTCTTATATCTCAGAGTTGATACATGAACGTCAACAAGCAAGATCACTTCGTTCATCGGGGGAACTATATCTTGCACCACCAAAATCGAGACTACGTTCCTATGGTGATCGAACATTCCAGTTTGCCGCTGCCACTGAGTGGAATGCACTCCCGAAGTTCCTCAGAGACTGTCAAACATTTACTGTTTTTAAAAAACACTTAAAGACTCACCTGTTTAGAATTGCTTTCAGTATTTAATCTATACTACATACTCTTATCTTATATTCTACATTTTACATTTTTATTGTGTTCTTACTTTTACATGTGAAGCGCCTTAGAGCAGGATATATTCTGAATAAGGCGCTATAGAAATGCTTGTATAATAATAATAATAATAAAAACATTTTAAATCAAACATGTACGTAAATAAGTCCGGTACATACTGTCTCATTTGAATATTCACTGGTTTTACTCTGACATGAATATCTCTGAAATACAAGTTTTAAAGCATGTGTGCTCGCACAACAAAGGTTCTACCCATCTGCGGCTATGTCCAGAAGTTATTACAAATACTGACCTTCAGCAATGAAGTCATGGATGGTCATATTAATCTGTTCTGCATGCCAGATGTCTTCCTCTTTTTCAGGCAACATTCCAAATTCTTTACCAAGGAATCTGCAGATGACAGGCGTCTGGGCGAGTACCAATTTACCTATGCAAAGGATTACATGACCATTTAT
Organism: Platynereis dumerilii; assembly: GCA_026936325.1. NCBI lineage: Eukaryota > Metazoa > Annelida > Polychaeta > Phyllodocida > Nereididae > Platynereis > Platynereis dumerilii. The sequence goes on along the minus strand of JAPTHN010000010.1, from coordinate 7,205,180 downwards.
ATCAAAGTACATTTTGATTACCATAATAATGAATACTTCATAGTTAATTGAGTGTATGAATAAAGATATATATATAGGCTACTGTAACAGTGGTCCCTGCATTGTAAGACCGCCCCTTTTACGGCCATGAAGTGGTCTCTCAATGGGATGTGGTCTCTTGTGCGGGTGCAAAATACACTAAAAAAACTATTTCGTGAGAGAGGAAGGCGGTAACATATGGGTCAAAATTTGAAAACCTTGAAATTTCAGCTGAAAAAATTTTGAAAATTTTTCGCTCCAGAAAAGCCTTTTAAAGTTTGCGTTGGGTAGGTCAAGCAACCAGCTATCACTGCACTTTCATGTTCAAGGGTCCAAATGCTCTGCTGTGCTGCACTGAGGTGATAAACATAGCTGTAATGTTTTTTGACTGTCATTAAAATCACACTTATAACTAAACAATTCTGACCACTTAGGGCTAAAAAATCTATTGCCAATGATTAGGCAAGTTGCTTGCACATTTTGGGCCAAGTTCCAGGTCTCTAGTGCCAATTATTTTTGAGAAACTGCATTTTAATCAATTAAAATGCCAAATATGTGTGTCATTAGCATCATGCCTATAACTTGAAATCCTTACCACTTAGAGCTAAAGAATGTATTACCAACATATGGGAAAGTGGCTATTCTGCACACATTAAGCTATATTTCAGGTCTCTATGACCAATAGTTATTGAGATAGAACAAATCCTTGAACCAGAAATTTACAAACACAAACAAAAATACTCGTTTCATCAATAGTTTGGATTCTGAATAATGAAGATGATCTCCACTACTCCCTCCAGCGCCAAATGTCTTTGCTAAACCTTATTTCAGATGCTACACAATGGTAAAATGTTACTGGCACCCCATATTTGATAAGTATTTTCAGAGAAGCATCAAACATCAAATCAAGCATGTCAGATACAAGGAAAATGCAAAAATGTTATGTAATATTCTGTTGAAACATTTATTGATATTATATATTCAACTGATTTCAGCTCTAGTCACCTGCAACAAAATTTTAGTGAGTTAAAGGCAATAAGCCATTTTTTACATGATGCTAATGACAGCGTGATGCTAATGATAATTAATGTGAAAATCTTTGTAGGGACCAGTGCAAAACTGGCCGTCAGGCAATATGTGCATGCAATGACCTTATGAACACCAGAAACATGTTCACAGTGATTTTGGTCCAGAAATATGTAGTCAAAATAGAGTAGCAAGGTGTTTGCTAATGACAAATTGAGATAGGACAACTGACATGTCAACAGAAACACTCTAATATATTGGTTTACATAAATGATACAGAGCTACAGATAGTTGCGTTATTTTCTAGGGTTCTCAGATAATGTCCGACTCAAGGTTTTCTCACAGAATGTTTGTCCCTTTAATTTCCATTAAGAAACAAATCTGGTGTGATGCTAATGACACAATATTGGAGACATTGACACAACAACCTCCTGCTCTTATGCAGAATATTATTTCAGCTATTGGTAACTAGATTTTAGAAGACTGGCAGTCAAGTCTCCATTTACAGAAGAGTTTAATTGAATCAGGATCCTGTACTAGTTTTTGTGATGCAATCTTTCAAAGAAAGTGTTGGTGGAGAGAGGCAATTTTCAGGGGGGTTGGCCACTTCAATGCTATTTTTGGATTGGATAAAAATATTCTGCCACATTTTTTTGTGTTAAAAGTTTTGCTAATATCCTTGTCTGCGAAAAATGACAACAATAGGTCTTCCATGTGCCTTCTTGCCATCATGAATTCTTGTTGAACACTGGAGACAAGAATTTCAGACTTATCAAATTTTGACCCATATAAGGTAAGTCGGTCTTACACCAGGGAGTCTTACAACGCAGGTACCACTGTCTATAAAACATAAGTAATGGCCACTCTAAATGATGCCTTTGTGTCTGTATGTCACGAACCTACTCAGGTTAAGACTCATTTCACAGATTGACTGAAACATTGGTCCAACATAACTTTTTTTGTAATTTATTGATTCTTAATTTGATTTTCTCACAGGAGAATACAAACAAATACTAGAAATCACGAAGCACAACTTTCAAAATTTAATGTAAAAGAATGACCAACTTAGGTATATACCATAAAACCTCTTAAAGTTTTTATTATTAGGGCATTCTGCCCTATTGTTACTGTCCTTCTCTGGAATCTTGTGGACAAATTTTGAGACAAACTACTGCACCAATTTCATTCAAACTTTGTACACGGGGTTTTATTTGCCTATGATTGTGTTGATCAACTTTACAGGAACATGCACATTGTTTAAATACCATTTTAGAGACCCAGGAAAACCATCCTACAAAAACTGGAAAGAGGGAGTCCTGTGATGTCATCAGCTTGCGGTCACCGTGGCAGGACCAATCAGAGGAAAGGGCAGTGAATCTATCAGCCAATGAGATTTAAGTTATTTAAGTTTACTGATACCAGGGGCCACTTCCCCAGCCCCTCCAAGTGTCAACTGATAGAAGTTTCCATGAAACTGATCCTTCGATGAACAATTATAGAGCTTCTAAAGGCATGAATGAAGGCAAAAAGCCAGGATACTGCATTATAATTATCTAGGTTATGTTGCTTCCCTGTGAATAATTATTGTAATTACTAGACATACCCTTAGTGAGTACTGGGGGTGCAAAAGCAGGGTATCCCCCGATTCCATTTTCAAAGACAGCTTTAGGAGTTTCCACCATATCGCAAACTTGGTTGTAAGGAACTCCAGCTTCTTCAAACATGACCCTGATGAATTCTCCCCTTCCAGCCTCCGGCCAGTAGTACAGGGTGTATTCTGGTTCAGACATGACTGTTCTGAAAAACAAAAGGTGTAAAATCTTCTTCATGTACTTGGTTACAGTAGGTTTTATGGATGAAAGATGACAGGAAACTAACAGCATTTTTTGCATTACAAAATATCATTCTCACAACCTTATAATTACATCTAAAAAGAACATTGCTAATAATCAGTATCACAGCAGTATCCTTTGGTCAGGGGCGTAGCCAAGGGGGGGGGGATATAGGGGTCAGAACCCCCCCCCTTTGGCCCAAAACTAAAGTCACATTTACCAGACTTTTAATAGTAAGTCGTTGCAAGTGCCAAAAGTGTGTGAACTTGATGAAAAAATCAATTCTAAAATTATATTTTTCATCACAAAAGTTTGTTCCAGGGCTTTCCTCGAGGTCAGACCCATATTTACGGGACAATGAGCGCGGATTTTATGAAAATTTGAGTTATTTCTTTGACTCGTTCTTTTTAGATCTAACCTATTTTTAACATAAATTCCGTTTGTTGCAATTTTAGTGTAATCAAGTATTTTGCCAGATGAGCCCTGCATAACAACTCTAATGGGTCAAGAATATAAATCGGCCCCAGGAGTGTCTGCTGGTCGGCTTTGATGTAAATGTATGGAAAATCACAACTTTCGGGCCAAAAAATTGTTATTCTGAAATGCCACTTTTATTTTTAAAAATTGTCTTTTAAATTTGTGGTGTTTCCTTCTGAGAGACACTTTTTGCATTCCTTCACTTTACCAAAAGACCAACCATAACAGGTAGCATGTTTGCCAATTGGAGAATGTTGGTCATTTTAAACCCAGAAGTCTATGATAAAGTTTTAAAATCAATCGATTTAGATGGATATGATTAATAAAATTACTCCCTTGCAATATTTAATCTCAAGTGTTATCTCTGACTATGCTAACAGCCCAAGGATGAGAGTCTATATTCACGCACACCCTTGCAACTTGACAAATATTCCAATCCAATCCAAAGCACAAAACAAAATTTAAAAAATACACATTATGGGACACTTTTGCCGTATCCGGATCACTGCGCTGAGTAAGGAGGGATTCTCAAATAGTTTGTTCAACGATAACTTACAGAAAAGTTTTTTTAAAAACCGCATTTTTAGCTTTTTATACCAGACCTTACATGAAAGAATAATAGCCTTATAATTGCTCAGAATCAATGTCAGCAACATAAAATCTGTTGGCTTTTGGGGGCCTAAAGCGGCCCCCAAACCCCCTGCAGAATACGCTTCGGCCCTACGGGCCTCGCCAAGGTTATCTGGAACAAAACCCCCCCTATACCTGGTTTCTGGCTACGCCCCTGCCTTTGGTTTCATTTCCTTTCTTCAGTTACATGCATTCCCCACTATGTCAAACGAAAAAAAAATTGGTTGACTTACCTTCTTTTATAACTGTGCCAAATGTTGCCAGCCAAAAAACTAGGATACAACTCAGGCCCAGGCACACAAGTGACCTACTTTTTACTGGGTCAGTCCTAGCTTCTTAGCTTGTGACTCAGCAGTTTCATTCAGCAGCCACTCTTGCAACGTAGCCTGTAATCCTGTGGGGGTCTATTGCCCGGGATTATTGCAGCCGCAGTTTTGATATTCCCTACTTCTAAAATTGTCTGTAATATGCATCTAATGTGTGTAATGATGCATCATCACCAGCATGCATGGGAGCAGTCACCCATGGTTTATGGATAGATAAAATGCCACCAGGTAGAAATCAAACATTTACTGCCACCTTGTGGAATGTTACAACTCTATTATCAGTAGGCAAGCTGTAAAACTTTTTGATGTGATCTGCTCCTTAATACTGCTGAAAACAACTATCACATTATTTTTACACTATCATGTAATCTGTGTCGTCTCAGAAGAAAGCAGCAAGCACTTGAGGATACAGTAACATGTATACGTGCCGACAGAGCTGGCGAATTGCATGTTGGCCGTTTTCGTTTGTGGCCATTCTTTCTTGGAAAAAAAATCGTAAAAATCAGGCCATTACAGATCAAATTGTCTATCAAGAACCATGATTTAAACACAAATTTTTGATATCATCCCTTTAATGTCAATATTTTCTTATACAATAAATCAATCTGTGCTAATTACTATATGTCCACATCAGACAGATACACAATGAATGTTGCATTCAAAATACAACAGACAGACAAATGGTGAATGAGATAGTCTTGCATTGGGGTTTAATCACATCATGCTGTTTCCCTCAAAAGGACGGCATCTGTCTGATGCAAAGTAAGCCTTGAGTCTCGGTCTCTCTGACATTCTGTCCTTGAAAGCTTTCAGCAGAGGAATTGAGTCCAACTTCTCCCAGGGCTCAGGGAACTGGCTCGCTGCAGCTCGGAGAACGTGGAGGAGGGCTAGGTCTACATACGTCAACTTGTCACCAACCACAAATCTGAAAAAGAAAAGAGCAGGCTCATCATGAGTTTCGAGTAAGAAAGATAATTCTCTCTGTACCTTACAAGCTAAGAGCGATTATAGAAGAATGCAGGGATGGATGATTCGGGTTTTACATCCTTTATTTATAATGTATACACTTAGTAATCTAAGTAAGACAGAATGAGGACAAAGCAAATATTTGTTGAAAGATTTGCCCGAAGATATCTTAGATAAAAAGCTTGTCACATTGTCTTTATTTTTTTAAGGAGGCTAATGTCAGTGGCTTAGAAAAACAATGCAATCTTACAATGATATAAACTCAGATAGGGCATGCTTAAATTGATATGGCATCAATGATATCAACTAGAATAAATATCAGTGGCGGATCCAGAGAGAATAGCCTGGGGGAGGGAGCTCCCATGGGCATCGTTTCGGCATTCACAGGCCTGTGTTGTTCTGTATGCAAAATGTTATTTCCATCTATGTGCCCCCCGGACCCCCTCGATACGACTCCATGATAATTGCCAAAATTCTGAGGTTTGTAGAGACACGATATAATAGAAATGAGAATAGCTGGTCAAAAATTAAGACATTTATGACTCAATGAGAGCTTCACTATGAACTCTAGTATGTCGGTCTGACAAAAAGTAAATATCCAATGACCTATTATACTCAAGCTTTTGCTGCAATAACATGACATTGCTAAATTGTTATCACTATACACAATAAAATGATATTGAACCACTCCTTAATTCAATGTATTGTAAAAAATCCAGAATGGCATCCTAGAGGATGAAGAGCGAATTTCAAACAATGGCAATATCTCACAAATGGTGCCCTGATTAATTGGTAAGATAAACAGAAAAAAAAGCTCAAAATATCCAAATATCCTGACTCTAATGGCTCTGGAACAAAAAAGAGCAGGCGTTATATTTAATTGACTCTATCACTTAAGTGATAAAGCAATTTGTGATAAAATTTGTAAATTCTAACAGGTGGATATTGGATAAGCACATTTCTAGAACGATTTCGAGGTGATGCCTCAGTCCTGTGCTTTATCGTCGCAGCACTTCTACTTGAGGATATTTGATATTGTACGCCTCTATATAGTTGAACACAATCAATTTAACGATGGCCAAGCTCAGGAGAAGAGAGATGTCATCAGACATAGTGTCAAAATAAAATGCAAATCTGAGGGAATTTTCAAAAGGAATGGGTTTTCGGTATATTGTAAGTAATAAATGCGGATCGGGTGGCATTTGTGAAACGTGCGAAATTTGGAATTCTCTTTTAAAAAATTCCCTTTTTTTTTCAAAAAAAAAATCTTGTTTATAAATGGTTTCTTTTACAATATTTAATTTAGTTTAATAATAAATGAACCAGTACTTAACACAAAAAGACAAATTACCACTCCCTGACCCCAACGAAATACATGTTTGTCAAACAATGATGCCTTACCCTTTTCCCTCGTTATTCTGGGCCAGTGCCTTTTCGAAGTAGCCAAGCCATTTCCAAAATCTGTCTTTGATGAACCAAGCTATGTACGGTTTGGTTTCCTCCTGCTGTGTGTAGTGGGACTCAATGAAGCATCTGCCGTGGAAGACCAGTCGTCCTAAATATATTTTGAACTTTTCGTAAATCATCATGGTTCACAATTACCAAATATTTCAAGAAAAAGATGACTACTGTAAGACTCCTAGCTTTTAATTTTTAAATCATGTTTTTCTCACAGAACCATGCTGAAAAAAAAAAGGCTTGCCTTGCATGATCATGTATAATTTGTAAATGTATATTGTATACTGTGTTCAGAACACTGGGTATACATAATAATTATGTCTACTTAAACATTTTAGAAGGCGCAAAGGCCTGCTTTCATTAATGAATTGAATGAGATTGTATATTGCGAGACTCAGAAAAAGCAATTTATTACTTATTTTACTCTAACATGAATATTTCTGAAATATGAGCCCTACTGGAAGTTATCACAATGTCACATAATCATGTCATATTTAGAGTTTAGTACAAAACATCAAACTTCTTATTCTGCAGGATATTGAAATTCAGCAATGAGTATGTGGATGGTTGGACTTATCTGCTCTGTATGCCGTATATGCTCTCTTAATCTTAGCATATCAAAGTGCTTATGTCAGCACTGACCTTCAGCAATGAAATCGTGGATGGTTGTATTAATCTGGTCTGCATGCCATTCTTAATCTTAGCATATCAAAGTGCTTTTGTCAGCACTGACCTTCAGCAATGAAATCGTGGATGGTTGTATTAATCTGCTCTGCATGCCATTCTTAATCTTAGTATATCAAAGTGCTTATGTCGGCACTGACCTTCAGCAATGAAGTCGTGGATGGTTGTATTAATCTGCTCTGCATGCCATTCTTAATCTTAGTATATCAAAGTGATTATGTCAGCACTGACCTTCAGCAATGAAATCGTGGATGGTTGTATTAATCTGCTCTGCATGCCATTCTTTATCTTAGCATATCAAAGTGCTTATGTCAGCACTGACCTTCAGCAATGAAGTTGTGGATGGTTGTATTAATCTGCTCTGCATGCCATTCTTAATCTTAGTATATCAAAGTGCTTATGTCGGCACTGACCTTCAGCAATGAAGTCATGGATGGTTGTATTAATCTGCTCTGCATGCCAAATGTCCTCCTCCTTCTCTGGCCACATTCCGAATTCTTTACCGAGGAATCTGCAGACGACTGGTGTCTGACTGATGACTAAATTACCTACAAACATGAGGTATTTAAAGTAGCATGATTGTTTTAATCAAGGCATAAAATAAAAACTGTAAGTAATGGTAAGTGCATTAGGCATCAATGGCAACAACAGCTGGACATTATGTTATGAAAGAGCATGAAAGTAAATAACAGCTGAACTGGCCAATTATGTTATTAAAAAGCATGATAGCCGAAAACAGCTGAACGATATCTATCGTTTTATAAATGGGCATGAAAGTAAATAACAGCTGAACAATTATGTCATTTAAGAGCATGATAGCAGATAACAGCTGAACAACTATGTTATTAAAAAGCATGATAGCAGATAACAGCTGAACAATCATTATTGTGTTACAAAACAACATGAAAGTAAATAACAGCTGAATTGAACAATTATGTTATTATAGAGCATGGTAGCAGATAACAGCTGAACACCATGTCATTAAAGAGCATGATTGCAGATAGCAGCTGAACAATCATTATTGTGTAACAAAAGAGCATGGAAGTAAATAACAGCTGAACAGTGAACAATAATGTAATTAAAGAGTATGAAATTAAATAACTACTGAATGAGTGTGTTACGAAAGATTATGAAAACAATTCATCATAACTATCAACTTCAGCTTCTCTGGTAAATTTATAGCAAATTGTGATTAGTCTGTACCCTTTGTCAGCACCGGGGGAGCAAAAGCAGGGTAACCCCCAATTCCATTTTCCTTGACGGCTTTAGCAGTTTCCTTCCAGTCACAAACTTGCTTGTAAGGAACGCCAGCTTCTTCGAACATGACCCTGACAAATTCTCCCCTTCCAGCCAGGGGCCAGTAGTAAAGGGTATATTCTGGTTCAGACATGACTGTTCTGGAAGAAAAGGTGTAAAATTGAAATCTCTCAGAGTAAATTTAAGTCATTTCAGTTGACTTCTTCATACTATAGGGTGGAATGGATATTTTATTGATGTAACACTCTAAATGGCGGGAAAGGGACAGAACTAGCCTGCTTCATGCAGTGTGTCGCACGATACACTTGCATAATATCATACAATCAACAGTTGTTCACAGGAGTGTGAAATACAACTGTTCATGAAGAAGTGAAAGAGTTCATGTGGATTGCGGTTTGACATGTGTGAACAACTGTGAGAATACTAAGTTGGCCTTTACTGTATACTATTGGTCAAAATTATGACATAATTTTTCCAGCAAACATCACTTGCTTGAAGCAAACTAAAAAAAGTGACATGCAATGGGCAACTTGACCAACCACCTGGCAGGATTTTCTGATGTCAGACTCGAAATTTTGCTAAATATTTTGTTATTTGAGAAAAGTCTACAAATATGAAATCATCTGTAATCTGACTGTTGCTGATTTTAATTTTTTTGGGTCAGATTTTCACCACCTTACCCTACACCACAGCTGATGTCCTTTTCCAAGCTATACGATGTCACATAGTATAGGGCCAAACAGCAGCTGGATTAGATATTTCGTATTCAACATATATAATTCTTTTTGGCAGGTAAGTATAACTTTAAGGTTTTCGTCATTTATAATTTTGATAGCCATTAATCGAGTTTTCATATTTTGGTACACATTTGAACACAGACTGGCCTCACCTGCTTGTTTTGAAACCTACACTCCCACTATGTTGGAGGGGAGGAAAACCGAATCTTGGTGCCTGAACTATGAATTTTTTCAAGTATCTAATCATAGTTTAGTTGATAAAGCAGGTTCCATAACCAGAGCTGGAGGATTAAAATAAAATACAATAAAAGAATAAGGAGGCAACCGCATGTGCTTACAGAGGAAATACATGTACATACAGTTTTCTTGCGAGTAAGTGAAACAGGTGATATTTTGCTATATATTGGGTCAATGCTGCACATCCTCAACCAAACTGCTTGTGGAAGCATGGATTCTAATCAAACAAGATGAAAACTTGTCATGTCATGAAGAGGGATAATTATATCAGGTACATGCATATGCCATGCAAGTTGCAGCCAATTTTATGTTGTGCTACAGAAAGAACTACCCATAAAGCCATTTGTTTCAGACGTACTCGAAATATCCACTTTTATGAAACAATACATTTTCATCTCCTCGGTATACTGGTTGAGGATCCATGCTCTCGGCAGCAGTTCAGTTTGGGATGTTTATAATAATATTGTACCCAATGGTGAAACATCACATGATTCCATTAATTTTAAGGAGTACTGGAAAGATCAACTTATAGAAATTGTATTGCTGCTTTTATGAACTTTTGCTTAAAAAAAAACACAACAGAATGATTTCTTTGCAAAATATTGTGCATTTGAGCCTTACCAGAAAGTAAGAGAATCTGTTTGCCAGATATGCAATGACATATATAAGTAAAATCTTTATCATAGCTTGCCTACAAAAAAAACAGACCAATTGATGGCAGGACAAGCATAAATGAAAACAAAAGACCTATGGCAGGAGTTATCGCCATTAGGCTTATATTTAAAACATCTTCGGTTGGCCAACCTAATAACTGTTGTTGTTTATTTGAGTGACATATGCGTACAGTGGATAATTGATATTTCAAAAGTACAATGACAAAACATATATAACTAATTATCAAAATTTCAAGATGATGAGTTAATATTTGAAATTGGCTGATTGGCCAAGCTGCAGATTTTGACTATCATACATGTATGTAGGTGTTTTACTTGATTCAACTGCATTTGACCTTTTCCAAGACAATCTGAGGTATAGTATATGTTTACATTGAGATTCCACACTTGAGTAGTTGGGACCCAAACACAGATAACTCGATCTGGTTTGGAGATTTTTGTTTGACTTCTGCTAAAAATTTGCGCTATGAAATATTTAAATGTAAGGAAAAAACACGAAAAGGCAATAAAATTGTCTTAGTAATTTCATTGAATGTCAGCCCTAACTTCCTGATACAAAATTAATGCAGACAGTTAAATTCAATATAGGGCAAACACATAAAACGGGTCAATTTAGTGAACAAATCAGTACTTCACATGATGTAGCTTCTAGAGTCAAATGTCACCTGAACATTGATAGTTACCAGTGCCACTGTATCATTCATCTTGTTCATTTAATTTATGAAATTAATAAATTATGCTCCCTTATGTGTGAAGAAAAGGCCTTAACGCTTACCTTGCTAACTGTGCCAGACGTTGCAAGTAAAGAAACTAGAATCGAACTGAGGCCCAGGCACAGTTATAACCTACTTTTTCCTAGGTCACTGTCCTAGCTTCTTTATTTGTGACTCAGCACTTCAACTTCACACCAGGGACTGCAATCCTGCGAGGATCTAAACAACAGTACAAGTGTCTTGATATAAATGATTCTTGAGACTGATTTAACATATTAATGGTCAGTAATACTCATTCACTCATCTAAAGTTTAAAAATCATTATGGATGTGAGCTGCTACAATGCAAATATACAGCACATTGATTGTTTGCAGTCACTGATGGTTTGTGGTTAGAAGATAAACCACCAGGTAGAAATCAAGCATTTTAACTGCCACGTTGTGGTATTGGCACATCACACACATTATCCTCAAGTCTGACTTTCCCACCCTGCCAAGACAACCCCTGCCCAAACAGCCTGCAAAAGTCACTATTTGGTAAGAATTGCATATTCACGAGCTACTGGCCAGTGGATGTCATTTCTGAAAAATGACATTCCTGCGCTTTTAAAACATTTCGGAAAATGGTGTTAACTACTTTCTAAGGAGAGTTTATCTCATAATCTCTGTCTAACAGGCCTACTCAAAAAGTAAACAATGTGTTATTCATTTAGTGGTTGCTATTGAGAGGTAAACTTTCTAATGGACCTCCTTATAAAGATTTCTGGTATTTTATTTGGAAAGGTTAAATTATACCCTTAAGGTTTTCTCATTCCGTTAGCTGATTGGCTGAGAGAGTCAACTGGGTCAAAATCTGAAATAGTGGCTGAAGCTGGCTGTGTGGGCAGTGTAGCTGCATGGGAGAATGGACTTGACTTGTGTTGTGATGGTATACCCAGGATAAGTCGGGGCAACTCAACCACCATCTTTTGTGGAGGGAGCTGGAATATGTTGCTACTCTATTGCAGCTTATTTTCAATATTATATTACATATAAAATTACAAGAGAAAAAGATGTAACAAATTGTCTGGTGAATTTCGAAGTGTTGAGATCCCGAACCCGACTTGGCAAAGGGCAGGGGAATTATACCAAAACAAACCAGAGTCAGGTGTAAGGAGGTGTGAGACTTAGGACTCACATGTGATGTTAAGGCCTTTAAGGACGTCAGGTGTAAGGAGGTGTGAGACTTAACACTCACATGTGATGTTAAGGCCTTTAAGGACGTCAGGTGTAAGGAGGTGTGAGACTTATAACTCACATGTGATGCTAAGGCCTTCAAGGACGTCAGGTGTAAGGAGGTGTGAGACTTAGGACTCACATGTGATGTTAAGGCCTTGAAGGACTTCAGGTGTAAGGAGGTGTGAGACTTAGGACTCACATGTGATGTTAAGGCCTTTAAGGACACATTTCACTCTTGGTTCGCCTGTACCTATTGAATGTGGGAAATAATCAAAAGAAGAAGAAGGGTGACCCAATTGACCCTGAAATGAGCAACTCCTAAGAGTAATCTGCCCCTCAAGCTGCTGAGAAAAAAAAAGCAATTGAACTTTAGATGATCATGATGTTATTCTTCACTTCTTCCTGAGCAAATCTTAGGTTGCACCTGTAAAGTTCCCTATTATCAAAAGGTGTCCTATTTCCGTCACTCCTAATGATGTTCCCTACCTTTTTCGATAGTCGTTATCACTTTCAACTTCCAGGCTTTCAGGGCAGTTCTTTCACCTCAGAGACAGATATATATATAGTCCTACCTGTCAGTTGCTGCATGTGAATTCTTATCGGCAGAGTTTTAAACTGCCTGTGGCAGCTCACTGCTGTTTTTTTGAGGCGATGCTTCAGCCCTGCGCTGATATATTCTTTGTGATTCTATTTGGTGCCATCCGCCTCTATATAGATGCCACAGGCCTCCCGACATGAGGCTTTTCCAAGATTCCAAAATCAGGCTGTGCATCTACCTCAGGAAAACGGTGGTAGCGTCGTGCATAAAATGCGGACCAAATTTGCGGAACGGCGGGCCGCGGGATATCGTAATAAAACGCGGATGCACAGTTGCGGAACAGGATTTTTTTTGCGGGATCGGCCGTAATTAAATGCGGGTGGGGTCAAATATGTGGAACAAGCTGAATTTGCCTTAAAAATAGCCTCTATTTTTTTTTGAAAAAATTTTCTAGTAATTTTTGTTTGAGCTAGCAGACCCCGTGTTGAATTTAAAATACAATTTTATAATTTTTATAATTCAATTTACTTTGTATATTTCAGTCATTGATCATTGATTGTATTTGCTGTACTATTGTGAGAATTTGCCAAACAACAGTTCAGTATAACTGTCAAAATAAGCTGTAGAATCTTTAGTTTCTGTGTTCTAGTGAGGTTATTCACAGTTTTTAATATCAGGAAACATAGTCCTAATGCTAAATTATAGAGCTGTAAATTCACTTGGAAATAGTCATTTGAACTGTCAAGATGGGAAATCCATCTAAAAGCTACACATGTCAAAGGTATGTTAAATTAATTATTTTAATCCAATCTTGTATAAATTTATAGAAATAGACTTAACATACAGATTTATAGAAATAGTTTATTATATAGTGAATTTCAATCCACTTTCTACTGTGTTCTAATAGATTGTATTTCTATTGTATTTTAGAATAATGAGTTTGTGAAAGGGTCAATTTCCTGGCTGTGCCCAGATGTATGTACATGCTAAGGCTGTTGCACATCCTTGTAAGTTCCATGCTTATGTATTTTATTTTATTGGTTTATTGCTCTTTCATATGAATGGTTCTTTGGGAGAAACTAAATTATATTAATTACCAGCCAGCCAATGATGTTTATAAATAACTTTTGGTTATACAAACTACATAATTTTATCTGCTCTTCTCTTTATATGTATTTTGAGCATGATTAATTGTAATGACTTTATGAGTCTTTTACTTATCAATTTTGAGTGTTTATCACATGATCTTTTGTCATTATTTCTTATTTTTATAAAATGTATTTACGATGATATATTATGTAAATTTCAGATTACCAGCAGCTACTTTGTATGCTGAGTTAATAAAGTGCATCAATCTACACCTAAGTTGTCATCTCTATGGGCACACGCCAACAGTAATAAGGATACAACAACCGGCCAGTAATAAGGATACAACAACCGGCCAGTAACATCCAATCATCGTCATCAACATGGACGGAGAGAAGTTAGCTCGCCAGCAAAGAAAGGCAGCCGTAACCAGGGCTATAAATCGTATCGACCGTCTTATCGCGGAAGAAGACATCAATGCAGTGAAAGAGAAAGTGGGGGAGCTGAAGGAAGTTTTCGCTCGTTTCGAAACAGCTCATGACTCATATCACACCCTTCGGGAGAATATTGACGATGAAGAGGCAAGTGACAAGTATTTCGCTGACGTTGAAAGTAATTATACTCAGGCAATGTTGAGATTTAAGAAATGGTTAAGGGACAATGCTTCTGATTTTAAATCAAATGACAGTGATGCCTCTAATGTAAAGACTGAAGCGTCCTCTGATATCATGCAGGTGCAGAAGAATCTCTTTCACATGATGAGTCTGTCTAATGCTAAGCCTGAAACCTTCACGGGCGATCCTCTAGAATATCATAGCTTCATATCTAATTTTGATGAATGCGTAGACAAGGTCATGGAAGATAAACGTACAAAATTGCAGCAACTTCTTCTTCACACTTCTGGTAAGGCGAAACAAGCGATTAAGCCATGTACTTTGATGTCTGGTGATACAGGGTATGATGAAGCTAGAAAAATTCTCAAGACCAGATTTGGGAATGATCATGTCATTACAAACAGGCTTGTGGATAATGTTCGTGGGGGAAAACAAGTGCGATCTAAAGATGAGCTTCAAGACCTCGCGGATGAGCTTTCACATTGTTACACAATTTTGTCACAAATGGATAAATTGAAAGAAATTGAAAGCCAGCAATTCATTGTCAGTATCATCAATCGCCTGCCAACTTACATGCGTTCTAGATGGAAAGATAAAGGTGCAGCGTTATTGGAATCTTCTGGGGACTACCCAGACTTCAAGTCCGTTATCGACTTCATTTCGAAGGGAGCAAAGCAGGCCAATAACCCCGTTTTCAGTGCGATTCGTCTCAATGATCGAACTGACAAAACGAAAGTCAACGTCGAAGATAAATCCTCCAAGAAAGCCCAATTCGCATTCGCATCGAAGTCGGAACCTCATTCGTTCGGCAGTGGAAAAAGGTTTAAATGTGTTCTGTGTGGATTGGAACACAAGTTATTCTACTGTGAAGAATTTAAGCGCTTGAAACCTCATGAACGCTTGAAAGTGGTAAATGAGCATAAACTTTGTCACAACTGTTTGTACAACAATCATCCCACTGAAAAATGTAGAAAGGAGAGTGTGTGTTCAGTACCAGGTTGTGGAAAACGCCACACCAAGTTTATACATGTGTCTGATACTCAATCTGTTGATCATGTAAATGCAAGTGTAAATGTCGGAATTGATGTGTACTTACCTGTGGTTGATGTCAAGGTTAATGATCAGATAGACACATGTGCTCTCTTAGATACAGCTTCCAGTGGTACATTCTGTTCGCGATCATTGGTAAATGCATTGCAGATTCGTGGTAAAACAGTTTCTTACAACCTGAATACATTGAGTGTTTCTAATGAGCAAAAGAATTCTCAGATGGTAGATCTCGATCTTTGTTCTCATGATCAGAATTCACATGTAAAATTGCATAATGTCATTGTTGTAGACAAAATTCCAATCTCCTCTCGTCGCACTGCTCAACTTGAATGTTACTCCCATTTGAAGGGTCTTTCTTTCACCAAGTGTGATGATTTTGTAGATTTGTTAATTGGTCAAGATCATGCTGAATTGCTCATTCCTCTTGAAACCAGAGTTGGGAAGTCTGGAGAACCTTTTGCTTGTAGGACTGTGTTAGGTTAGACTGTTAATGGACCTAGTCAAGTTGGTGGTCAAGTGTCGAAGCGTGTTACTTCTCATTTTGTCTGCAACAGTCCACCTGAGAGTCAAGTCCGGAGTCTTTGGAGTGTAGAAAATGAAGGATTGGTCAATGATTGTCTTTCTTATTCGGTTGATGATAAGCAGGTGATCGATCTGTGGAATAAGGAAATGAAGGTGGTTGATGGACATTTCGAAATACCTATTCCATGGAAAGACAATGTTCAGTTACCAAACAATCTTGCTGTAGCTCAGTCTCGCTTGAAGTCTTTAAATGTCAGTCTAGGAAAACGTGGTTTGAAGTCTCGTTACAATGATGAAGTGGTCAAACTTTTGGATTGTTCATATGCTGAGGTCGTGCCTCTTTGGGATGTCAAGAAGATGATTGGTGTTTGGTATCTGCCCCATCATGCAGTGGTGTCCGACAAAAAACCAGACAAGGTTCGTTTGGTTTTCGATTGTACTTCCAAGTTTCATGGTGAGTCACTTAATGACAAATGTCTTCAGGATCCCCAGAGTTTAGATGTTGTCTCTTGGTTCCAAGGTCCTAAATTCCTTCGTACTTACAAGTCGGAGTGGGAGGTCGAGAATGCAGTGGATTTGGATTTGGCTTCGGATGATCCGGAAGTTAAGAAGGAACCAAAACTTCCATCCAAAGTGGCTCTGTTGGTGTCCATGGCAGAAGATCCAGTCAACAAATTATTTGATCACTACTCTAATTGGTACCGACTGAAAAGGGGAGTTGCTTGGTTGTTAAAGTTCAAGTTGTTTCTACAGAATGGAAGAAAATTGGTTGAATCTTCGAGTCTCAAAGTCAAAGATATCCATGAAGCTGAGTTGTCTATTGTCAAATATGTTCAGTTGCAATGTTTTGGCAAGGAGGTCGGGAAACTTAGAAAAGGTCTTCCTGTTAGCAAGTCGAGTGTCATTGCTAGTCTCTCTCCATTTCTGGATGATCAAGGTGTTCTTCGTGTGGGAGGAAGGATTAAGCATGCTCCGGTTGAAGGTGTGGCAAAGCATCCAATCCTTGTACCTCACACTCATGTCATTGCTCAGAGAATTGCTCTGGAATCTCATAACTTGGCACATCTTGGTGTTGAGTGGGTGGTTAGCTCAATCAGACAAACATTTTGGATCACGAAGATCAGAAAGGTCGTGAAATCAGTGTCTCATTCTTGTGTCACCTGTCGCAAACTGTTTGCTGGTCCGAGTGTTCAAAAAATGGCTGATCTACCTGTTGAAAGGCTTTGTCCAGATAAACCTCCATTCACTTTTGTAGGATTAGATTGTTTCGGTCCTTTTAAAGTCAAAGTGGGAAGGTCGGAGGTCAAGCGTTATGGTTGTGTATTCACTTGCCTAACTACCAGGGCCATTCATATAGAGAAGCTTGATTCATTAGACTCGGATAGTTTCATCAATTGTCTCAGAAGATTCACTTCTCGCAGGGGATTCCCATCCAAATTTTGGTCTGACAACGGAACAAACATGGTTGGTGGTCTCAATGAAATGAGAAAAGATTTCAAGTTTCGTGATGAACAAACAATTCAGCATTTTTGTACAATGTATGATATTGAGTGGAGTTTCAACCCTCCATCTGCATCTCATTTCGGTGGGATATGGGAAAGAATGATCCGTACCATTCGTCGTGTTTTGCTAGGATTGACAGGATTCAATTGTAGATTGTCTGATGAAATGTTGAATACTCTCTTTTGCGAGGTTGAATGTATTGTCAATGGCAGGCCAATCACTAAAATGAGTGATGATGTTAATGATGTAGCCCCACTCACTCCAAATCATCTGTTATTGCTCAAACAAAATTTGGCCTTGCCACCTGGTAAATTTGATGAGACAGATTTGTACAGAAGGAGGTGGAGATGTGTCCAACACCTGTCAAATTGTTTCTGGCAGCAATGGCTAAAATTATATTTGCCAGAGTTACAAAAACGTTCAAAATGGTTTAATCAACAGGGCAACATCAAAATTGGTGACCTAATTCTAATTCTCGACGAAGGGACCCCAAGGGGGTTGTGGCCGATGGGTGTTGTTACTGATTGTCATGTTAGCTCTGATGGACTGGTTAGATCTGTAAAGATCAAAACAAAAAACACTGAACTTGTCAGACCTGTCACAAAGGTCGTTCAACTTGAGGGATCACAATAATGATCCAACTGTAAATATTCTTCTTTTAAACCACACAAAAAAAAAATCAAATGTTTTATAAGCCTAAAATTGTGGTTTTATTTATTTTGAATTATGTATGTTTTAGATAATTCAAGGTGGGGAGTGTTGAATTTAAAATACAATTTTATAATTTTTATAATTCAATTTACTTTGTATATTTCAGTCATTGATCATTGATTGTATTTGCTGTACTATTGTGAGAATTTGCCAAACAACAGTTCAGTATAACTGTCAAAATAAGCTGTAGAATCTTTAGTTTCTGTGTTCTAGTGAGGTTATTCACAGTTTTTAATATCAGGAAACATAGTCCTAATGCTAAATTATAGAGCTGTAAATTCACTTGGAAATAGTCATTTGAACTGTCAAGATGGGAAATCCATCTAAAAGCTACACATGTCAAAGGTATGTTAAATTAATTATTTTAATCCAATCTTGTATAAATTTATAGAAATAGACTTAACATACAGATTTATAGAAATAGTTTATTATATAGTGAATTTCAATCCACTTTCTACTGTGTTCTAATAGATTGTATTTCTATTGTATTTTAGAATAATGAGTTTGTGAAAGGGTCAATTTCCTGGCTGTGCCCAGATGTATGTACATGCTAAGGCTGTTGCACATCCTTGTAAGTTCCATGCTTATGTATTTTATTTTATTGGTTTATTGCTCTTTCATATGAATGGTTCTTTGGGAGAAACTAAATTATATTAATTACCAGCCAGCCAATGATGTTTATAAATAACTTTTGGTTATACAAACTACATAATTTTATCTGCTCTTCTCTTTATATGTATTTTGAGCATGATTAATTGTAATGACTTTATGAGTCTTTTACTTATCAATTTTGAGTGTTTATCACATGATCTTTTGTCATTATTTCTTATTTTTATAAAATGTATTTACGATGATATATTATGTAAATTTCAGATTACCAGCAGCTACTTTGTATGCTGAGTTAATAAAGTGCATCAATCTACACCTTAGTTGTCATCTCTATGGGCACACGCCAACACCCCGAATGCACATACGACAGGCTTCAAGATCTTGGTCAGGAATTACTGCCAAACTCACCACTTTCTAGCATACACAAAATTTATTCCAATTTAGCCTATCTTATGTAAAATTTTCTCAGGAATTCAATTTTGAAGAAAAAAATGCACCCACTCTTTTATTTTGGAAGTTACACCCCTATTTGTAAAGCCCCCCTCAGTGGGGCGTGCTAGATACCCCCAAAATATTATAAAATTTTCTGTAGGTTTGTGGCTTCAGTAACAAAGCTGTACTAATACCACTAATAAATATACTTGAATTCTATGATGATCCATCAAAAAATAAGATGACTACATGGGTATGAATTTTTTGTTTAAATGACAAACATTTTGTGGTGCTAAGTCGCGGTTTCTTATATTTCGCTTAGTATTCATCTCACAGGAATAATTTTTACACCATCAATCTCAGCAGAAAATAAGCTTCATTTTGAGTACCAACAACCTATATTTCCGAGAAGTTTAGCCCAAACCAAGGAATTACCTTTTTCAGAAATAAAATTCTAAATAACTTGCATTTTTTTATGGAGGCAGATATA
The DNA here is from genome assembly GCA_026936325.1 of Platynereis dumerilii. Classification (NCBI taxonomy): domain Eukaryota; kingdom Metazoa; phylum Annelida; class Polychaeta; order Phyllodocida; family Nereididae; genus Platynereis; species Platynereis dumerilii. Next base: position 7,185,373 of record JAPTHN010000010.1, on the reverse strand, counting down.
GAAAAAATAACACAAACTCGTTTTAATGTAAATATCTGCGCATAACGAGTTTGACTTTCAGACCTGTATGACAAAAATTGACGAAATGCAAGTTATTTAGAAAAATGACATATTTTTTTCACGCATCCAGAAGTGAAAAGCAGCGGCTTCATGTTTTGTATATGTGAACCTTAATACGCAAAGAAAGGACATTTTTGTATCGATGTCTCAACCTGTAAAAAAACTTATATATAAGTATTCTTAACAATACATCGATTCAACAAGATGAGGAATTTCTTTCGTGAAACTTTTTGCGTGTGAAACGTCATCAAATATTGTGTACATCATTTTCAATACAAAACTTGCCATAAAAACCTTAATACACATCCGATTTTCAAAATTTAAAAACCTGAATATATCAAGTAAACTCCTCCGAATTCAATGCACTTATTCATTTTGCTCCATTTGCAATATTAAGTTCGCAAAAACCGTTTCAGCGCATTACGCTGTTAGAATGCCAAATTTCTAAAACCCAGTATGAACAACAAGCCAGTTGCATATCCAGGATTATTTTGTAGGGGGTATATTTGCTGATATTTTTGAATGACTGTAGTTAACTTTTTTAAAGTTTACTTTCATTTCATACATCCTTAGTTATGTCAGACTTTCATGAAACAAAGGGAGGGGGCTTGGCATTTTTTTCTACGGGCAACTATTAATAGAAATGCCTACTTTTAGATATTAAATCTTTTTATTACATGCCTTATGCCCTCAGTTCGAGGTAAGATCGATACAGTAGCCTTTTTTAAGGGTACTTTTCTTGTTATGTAGTCTGTTGCCTTCATCTGGTCCTTCTGGACACATTGGTATATAATTCATGTCCATTAACATCTCACTGACATTGAAAAAATAATAATCAAATAGGAGCTTCACCCCATTTTAATAAATTGTTTTTACTTTTGTCACTTGACTTTGTTTCAATATTCTGTTCAGAGACCCACATATATTGGTGCAAATTACTAAAACTGGATACCATTTTAAACTTTGGACAATAGGGAACGTCATGGTACTTTCAATAATCATGAAACTTTGATATCTATCAAGAGAGAGACAGTCAAACTTTGATGTCTGAAAAATGTGTCACCAAAAATTAGCATTTTTGCACGTTTTTTCACTTAAATGATAGGATAGCAACTTAAGATCATTATTAAGACAATTAAAAAGGTCACCATCAGAAAGAAAACAATTTTTTACACAGGATAGAATATATTTTAAAATCTATGATAAGTTTTGTTGCCTCGAGAATTTTTTCGCACTTGTGGCAGTAACTCCTGACTAAGATCTTGAAGCCTGTCATACCTCCATTTTCAAAAATTAAAAATTTTGGCTTTTCCAAAAACATTTTTACCAGATGATGTTTAAACTCCACTCAAATTATTTGTTATTGCATCCAAGGAACCTTAACTGTAAAAATGTTACAAAAGAAGTTGTTAGTTGTCTTCTAATTCTGATTGAGAAACAAATTAATTTGATAAAGACACATGATGAAGTTTATCTAGCTGGTTGGTCACACGCATGGTGAAATTGTTCATATCCATTGGAAAAACCTGGGATTTTTTAAAATAGAGGTATGCTAACTAGAAGGCTGCTGGCTGAGCCAGGAATAAGGCCATTGAGCTATATATACACACATGTAATTAAAATATTCTTTAGGAAAACTAAGTTTTTGCAGCCACACTCAGCCACGACCGGCAAAGTGGTCAACGTGGGAGACCATTCTTTTTAGAGGGGTCATTTTACCCCGGTCTGCCCTACATAATGGCAGCGATATAGCCAAATCGAAAACATGTTTTACCACTTGGTCATCAGAGTCATCAGGTCTACGGGGCTGGCACTACCCGTTTACAGTGGTCCCTGCATTAAAAGACTGCTCCTTTTGCGGTCATAAAGTGGTCTTGTGGGCGGGGCGGTCTCTCGTCGGGGTGCAAAATACACTAAAAATACTGCTTAATGCGGGAGGAAGGCGGTCACATAGATTTAGATATTTTTTTTTCAGATTTTTTTTTATTATCACTTATATACAAAATAAACAGGTAAATACAAAATTGATACCCGAAGGCATAGTTGCCACTCATGGGTATCAAAACTAGGCATACATAAAGTAATATTATGATAATAACATAAATTAAATGGTAAGAGAAAAAAATAAAAAAAATTAAAAGGAAACAGAAAACAAAATACCGAATTTGGTCAACTTATATTATCTAATGTTTTAGATATAGTCATATGCACCATTACTCCAGGCAACTCTATGACAAAAAAAATGAAATTAAGTGTGATAGATGTGATAACTCACAAAATTGAAGTGAAACAGATTTACTAATTTGCACAAACATAGCAATTTGTAGAAAGACATTCTGAAGTATAAGAATCAACTGTCAATCGTTTGAAATAAAATTTGACACCATCAAGGCTATGAGTAGTTAATTTTTCTTTAAAGTTGGCAGCCATTTCATTTATAACTGATGGATAAATATATGAAATACTGTGTCTTGCAAACTCATGTCTCACAGAGGGTAGCGGCACATCATTTGCAATTCTTGTATTGTGGGAATGACCACGATAGGCATTCAATCTGTCTATCATTTCAATATTGAAATATTCTGGTAACATATTGTTATGGAGTCTATAGCAAAATTTGTAATCACCCAGTGCACACAGATCCTTCAGTTTAAGTAAGTTAAATTTTTAAAAAAGTTTTGAGGTATGCGAATTGTAGCACATAAGGCAAGTCGGTCTTATAACAGGGGGTCTTACAACACAGGTACCACTGTATATATAAATACAAATCATGTAAAGGTTACATATTTACTAGCCTTTACTAATCCTATCAGAATACAGTTCTAAAATTCAATTTTAAATCAGCTTTTAAAAGTAATTTTCTTTACCATTTTTTAGGCTCATGTGGACCAGGTTTTCCAATAATGATATATCACACAAAAACGACTTGCAACAACTTGACATTCAGATTATATTTTTATTCATGTACACCCCGACCAATCTATACAATTTGTTACATTACAATCTATACATAATTACATATACAATCAATAGGCCTATACAATATTATGATATTGATATAATAACCACTGTGACCAATTTGTGTAAATTTAGTAACCGGCAGCAGTGTATAAATACTGGTAGGTACAATCACAAATAATATTATTGAAGAAACTTGATTATGCTGATCTATGTGTAACAACAAAAGTATAATTTAGTGCAAAAGTAAAAATAACAGATTTGCCATTGTCATGGTCAGACAGGGGCGGACTTGTGAAATTTCGGTCCTGTGGCAAAATCAGTTTATGGGCCTCCACTTTCCTATATAAGGCATTACTACATTTACAGCTAGTGGACTTAAGAGGAGGGGCCCTTTCCTGTACAGGTTCCTTTCATATTTGGGCTCTAACCTCAAAGTTCGATTTTGTTAGCCTATCTTAATTGCGATATTTTGGTCAATAAAACATTATATTATAAGAAGATTAAGTTACAAATTAAAATAAACTATAGTTTTTTAAGATTCTTTTTGACTAGAATTTGAATTGTTTAGATTTCCTCATTGTAAAACGGAATGTATTTTCATTGTTTCGCATAAATTAATATAACTTGAATATATATCACTAACTCATCCAAGTTTATGAAATTTAACTTGGTACAACAACATTTTGATATTCATCCTCCTTGAATAATACATTTCAACACGTGACGTCATGGCTATATATATATTTATGACATATGTAAAATCAACTTAATTCCCTAATCCTATAGGAAATAAAACATATGCCAGGATTTAAAGCTGCAGCACAACTGAACAAGTAGACTGGCCTCTGAAAAAACTTCCAAAACACAATAATAACATATTCATTTTGTGACAACCGCCCTACCCCAAACTTTGGTGCACCATAAAAATTTGGGCAAGGAGCGGAGAATTCAAGCAGATGATTAAATACGTATCATTAAATTTTTTAACAAATGGTTCCCAAGATCTGCCATTTTAGACAATATTAAATATGGACAGAATTGATTTAATATCATCCCCCTTCCTCAAATATCCCCTCATGTTACATCCATTATTGAATAATATGTCATATTATCATAAGTCTGCTCTATTGAACGACACAATTGTTGCGAAAGTTACATATACAATTTATACATGTATGTAGGCTAAAGCTATACAATGATAACAACCACTTAAATATAACCCTAGACACAAGCAGGTCATTGAAAGATTCTTGGGAGCTTCGTCACATCAATATACAATTCGATAAACTCTAAAAAATGTCGGGACAAAATTGGTTTTTTAGATTCAAATGGTTATTTGAAAAACCAAATTTCAATGCAAAAAACCAACATGGATTTTTTTAAAAATCCATGTTGGTTTTGCATTGAAATTTGGTTTTTCAAAAACCATTTTGAATCTAAAAAAACAATTTTGTCAGAAAATTTTTAGAGTGTATGTTGAACAGTTTTAAAACCCCTTGTTTTTCACCTAACATAACATATATGAAAGACATATTACTAAACAAGGAGCATATTAATAATAATTATCATCTGCAGGATACATTGCATCACAGTTTGTTGAAGGTCTTAAGGTGTTCAATAATATGCACACACTTTTGTAATTCAGGACCCAATTTCTTACACACTCGTAGTTAGAAAATTCACATACAGATGTGACTCTTTATGGCGCTTTATATGTCAGGTGATGACTTGTAGAATCGCTGATGTGACTTCAAGAACTTTAGCGAGACACACTAAAGCCCATTCGTATGCATATTTCTACATTCATTTAATCCATAAGCCATTAAAATCTTTCCTCTGGCCTCCACCACCCAGTGATGAAAATGGAAAATTTTCATCGGGGGAGCTCTTGGTTACGCAGCGGCACGCCATTCCAAATCTTTAAATGGAAAAAAAAATTGTAGCATGGCAGAGCTCCCTCAGTTTTTTTGTCAAGGGTGCTCAGCTCCCCCAAGCTTCCCCCCTCCGCCCAATTTCCATCACTGCCTCAATCCTTATATTCACTTTCTTAACTTGATTCTTCAGTGCCTTAACTCAACTTCACAGCCAGTTATCACTTTTGGGAAATTCCGGACGTATTCACCCCCAGCGAAAACCCCTAGCAACGACACTGAAACTCATCTTCTTTCTTTTCCTCTACTTCCTTTCTTCTGTTCTTTCTTCTTTCCCCTTGTTGCTCCGACTCGCTGAAGTGTAGCACTTCTGCTCTGATATCCATACGATATTGGAAATACACTGAATCGCGTCCGAACACCATATACTGCTATACTTCGAATGTCCCTTTCACACAAATAGCTCCGGCATCATGGCTGTGATCGCAGTGTTTGTTCAACTTGGAACTAAAAGTACATTCCCTGATAGTCGTTGAAGTATTACCACACCGGACATCATGTAGTAATACTGGACCTGATCCTTGGCCATAGAAAGCATTTTTGACAGCCAATCCTTTCCTGGAAAACACAGAAAAATACAAAATTGTGGTTTGAAACAATATAGAGAAGAATCATGTGTGATGTCCTATACTATGAGGTTATACCATGGGTAGGTGCAGTACGTCCCCGGTATACTCCCCGAGACCCCAGTATATTCCCGAGACCCGAAGGGTCGAGGGAATATACTGGGGTCGAGGGGAGTATACCAGGGATGTACTGCACCTACCCATGGTATAACCTTTTTATCCCATGTCTAGGCACATTTTTGAGATATAAAGTAAAAAACGGCCATGGAACTAAATAAAATAACGTCGATGCAAATCTATGATTTTACGATTGAACTGTAAATTCTTGTTTCACTTATGATTTTTTTTTGGCATTAGTTTTTGAGATATCGCCTTGAAATTTTGGATTTGTAATCTGTACTATATGTAAGAAAGTACTGGAGAATTTAGTAGGTCTGCTGCTTTCAGGTCCTGAGATATAAGATCTTAACGGCCATGGAACTGAAAAAAACGTTGACTCAAATCAGTGATTTTACGCTTGAACTGAAAATTCTTGTTTCACTTATGATTTTTTTGTGGCAAGAGTTTTTAAGGTATCGCCTTGAAATTTTGGATTTGTAATCTATACTATATGTAGGAAAGTACTGGATAATTTAATAGCTCTGCTGCATTCAGGTCCTGAGATATAAAATAAAACGGCCATGGAACTAAAAAAAACGTTGACTCAAATAAGCGATTTTACGCTTGAAGTGAAAATTCTTGTTTCAGTTATGATTTTTTTGTGGCAAGAGTTTTTGAGATATCGTCTTCAAATTTTGGATTTGAAATCTATACTATATGTATAACAATATATGCTAACTTTTATACATCTGGATTGATTAGATCCAGAGTAATTAAATAAAACGGCAGTGGAATGCAGAAAAACGTTTCTGAAATCAATGAACAACATAGCTGGAACTATAGGGGAGAGGCAGGTTAGTTGAGACGTTTTTCAGAAAAGCTCGCCTCCAAGCTAAACGGACGATGATATTGGAATGACGAATAGTCATGTGCATGGGGAAATACATTGTTCAAATATATGGGGAAACATGACTTTCTCTGTTGGATAGTTTTTACCCCAGATGGCGTCAAAGTAGGTCATGTCAAACGTATCAACTAACCCACCTGGTAAGGTTAGTTGATACACCCAGGCAGGTTAGTTGATACACCAAACCCTTATGGACAATGCAAAGAAAAAGTCACATAATTTCACCTTGGTAGGACACTTTAAAACCATACGCCTTCACCGATCTGCTTTCTGTTCCCATGGATGCATATCTGCTACCATTGTGAGTCGGATCTCATGGTCGACCTATTGGCAGGGGGTGATCTCATGATTATTTCAGCCTAAGATTCATCTATAGAGTTTTTTCATGTAAACTACTGAGTAACACCTAGCATTATGATTGTACTAATAGGTCAGGGTTGTTATTTTGACCAGGCCAGCCAACAAAACCTAACCAATCTGCTGTATCAACAAACCCATCCACTCGATTATGTCAGAAAACAGCAGGTCTCTGGACCACAGGTTAACCTAGGTCATCTTTGATGGCTCATAAATAACCCTTTTCACACACCTTATCCATATACTAAGTTACTATGAATCATCCTTCACTATAGCGAGAGAAAAAAAAAATGCAAGATTTCACCACAAATTTACTCGGAACAGTGATTTTTGAATTTTTTGACTTTTCTCCTAAATCTTGATTCTGATTCTACATTGACCAAGATGAGAAGATGTGTTTTTTTATTCTGCTTCTAACAAATGCCAACACTTTCTCAAATGATCATTTCTATGACCAGGAGGTAGGGCGTATCAACTAACCTTGCGTATCAACTAACCTGCCTCTCCCCTACCTACTTGCACTCGGGTCTGCTGGCTCAAACAAAAATTACGAAATAAAGCTACAAATACACACGCACACTTTCAATATGCAGGCCTACAAACCGACCAAATTTCACAGAAATTGGAGAAGAGGTCTTTGGTTTATTATTTTATAACCTGTCCGCCCTCCCTCAGCCCAAAATATCGCCTGATCAACCCCTTTTTTCATATGTTTGGAAGCAGAACGCAAAATTAAGTATATGATATTAGATTGACTGTGAAATTCGAAATTGTGAGTCAGCTCAAATGATTGAGGGAGATGATACCACAATTTGTTTGAGCTAACACAGCTAGTTGCTTTGACTCAAGATATTTATAATCTTTCTGTTGTCATAACTTACAGCAACAAGTTAATTCAGCTCAAATGAATTGTGCTTGCAGCAATCAGATTCTCACTCAATCATTTGAGCTGGTTCAAAATTCAAATTTTACACTGCTGTAGCGGTCTAACTTTTATTTTCTGTCGTGATAAAAACTTAGTTCATATTTAAAAAAAAAAGCCAGTTTAAAGCTCCTTTGCATACTTTATGATGGAAATTATCTAATCCAGCAGATCATATAGCCTAACATGCTAAACATAGTCAATTGATCTCTATCCAATGCCATCCGCCAAAATCATTGATATTAAAATATTTATTGTCGTAAATAGCCAGACTCAATGAGTCCCTCTAGTATCTTTTTTCCGATAACACGCACTGTCTGAGGTACGACTCCAGATATTGGATTGTCCAAAAATGTTGACAAAATGTGGACTGATTGGTTACATAACTTTTCATAAACATTGGCTTTTGTTTAGGATTTTTATGTCCGAAAACACTTATGTGATTAATTATAAATAAACCTGTTATGTCGCTTTGTTTCAATTCTCCTAATGTCACCTTATAACTTGCAGTTTGGGCTGATAACTAAAATACCTTGTTATCTAATAATTCAAAAATTCCCACACTCTAAAGAAAACAATTTTGTTTGAAGTTCATTCTGCCATATCTTGCTGATTTGCATGCTGCTTGTGCTCATTTGCATGGCCAGTTCCCGGAGACTGCAGTGCAATGCTTGCACTGCCTCTAATACGTAAGCAGTCTCATGGAGACTGGTGAATAGCTATTCAGGATATAATTACTTACAAAATATCTTCGGGATAACCAGCTACTCAGCTGGAATCTCTGAAGAGCATTACCCAATCACATTTATTCAAAAATGATAGAGTACATTTTGGAATTTTTCTTGAAGGGATATTTGTTTTCAAATCAAAGAACATCATATTAATACTGCGCTGAAAGAAATTTGCAGTGAAACTGTTCAAGAAATTATTCAACTAAAGAAAAAACTTCGGGCTATCACTCCCCTCCCCCAACATCCTTCGGAGACTTAATAGTTACTCCCTAATCATTTGAAAAGTTAAGATTGATATTTGTAAAAAAAAATAAATCATACATACGTAAACCCCAGCATCTTGCAGACCACCGTTGCTTCAATGTCACCCCAACCGGAATCGCAAATGGTACCCCAAGTTCCAAAGAAATTGACCTCAATCCGACCTTCGTTCACCATACTGCCATGCACAAGCTTGAATGTTGTGGTGACTGAAATATAAATATAAAACTCTTTCAGTAACCATGGTACATGAAGACTACCATTGATGTTACACTTCCAAAATCCAAATAGCCAAAACTGTTACAGTCTGTTACATAGATACACAAAAACAGTGGACCGTTGCTATGTGAAAATGGCACTCCGTGAATCATGATACTGATGATTTTTTATTATGTTACCAAATACCTCCAATATTGATATCATTTGAGGTGACTAATTCGCATGTTGGTGACAGGAAACCGGAAGGATTATGCATCTGAGTTTACTCAGTAATCAGCTGTGACAAATCATATGGCCTTCCCTTGATCATGACTATACTCAGACAGCCTCTATGTTTTCCATGTTGAATGAAGAGAAGTAGACGCTTCATTGGCTATTATGACTCACAGTGAGCCAAAATCTGTATGAATCAAAACTCTTTTTTTTTTACATAAAGTTTAGCAGTCGAGCACCAATGCTCCCAAGAAACAGTATCACTGCAAGTACTATTCGTAGGTCTGGCATAAATATCTGCATGTATATAAACAGTTCAACAAAAATAAGTCTCCCTTTACGAAAACATGAATATCTCAAAGACCTCTTCTCCGATTTCTGTGAAAGTTGGCCTGTTTGTAGGCTTGCACATTGACAATGTGTGTTTGTAGGCTTGCACATTGACCCCAGCCAGCAGACCCTGAGTGCACGTACCCCTATTTTCAAAAATTCAGAGTTTTGGCTTTTCGAAAAGGATTTTTACCAAAAGGTGTTTCAAAAACTCAACTCAAATTATTTGTTATTACATCAAGGAACCTAAACTGTAAAAATGGTACAAAAGAAGTCCTCAGTTATCTTCTAAATATGATTGAGAAACAATTTTTTTCCAGATACATGATGAAGTTTATCCAGCTGGTATCCTCCCATGCAGGTACCCTGCCTACACAGCAGCCCTCAGCCACTATTCCAGGCATTGACATAGTTGGCCTTCTCAGCCAATCAGCTAACAGGATTCAAAAACCCTAAGGGTATAATTTATGTGACCTTCCAATTTGAGGACAAGGAATCTTTATAGGGAGGTCATTTTGAATCTTTAAACTTGCTAACCACAAAAATAGCGACCCCTTAATGGATAACAGATGGGCTATTTTGAGTATTAGAGAGAAGATAGTGTGATGAACTCCCATTAAAAAGTAATTTACACCATTTTGAAAACAACAGGAATGTCACATGCCAGGAATGACCAGTAGCTCATTAATATCCAATGTTTACCCAAAAAAGTTACTTTTGCAGCCTGTGTGGGCAGGGGTTGTCTTGGCAGGGTGCCAGCTGGTGGCTCCCTCACATGGTCAAATTGTTCATATCCATTGGAAAAGCCATGCATTTTTGAAAACAGGGGTATGCTCACTCGGAGGCTGTTGGCTCAGCCAGGCATAATGCCACTGAGCTATAAATACACACAAGTAAGGTCGATACGCGAGGCTATAATTCAGCCAAATGTCATAAAAATCAGCAATGGAATATTTGAGATATTCAGTTTATCCAAAGGGGACATATTTTTGTTTAACTGTTTGTATAAAACTGGTTATTATGCCATATCTGCAGCAAAGATCTTCACCAAAATGTAATCAGCTCTTTGTTGTGGTCAATGAAAAAAGGCCTGCTGAGTTTCATCACACCATGCAAAAGTTTTTCTTCTATCTTTTTCAACAAACAGGAGGACAGATGCAGGATGGACGGACAGACACATGCAAATGAAAACATTAGTCGTCTCTTGTATAGTGGGACTTATAATACCAGAATAAGCGAAATACTTAGTCTAATAAACAGTAATTATTGCATTCTTACTTTCGTCTTTTTTTCATTAGAGATGTCTTCTACTTAATTATTTATGCTGCCTGCTGAGATTCCTCATTTTCCTGTATATTTCTCAATATAAATTGACTGGGTTATATATCATAGCAAGAAATAACTCATCCAGGGACGGGCTTCTTATTGCAAATGTTGGGAGATTTCTCGGACAATCATTCACTTGATGTTAAACAGAATGATTATAAACTAATGAATGCATAAATAAAAAATGCCGACACAAATTGTTTTTCATAATTGTGTCTGTCTTTGATAGGGGGAACTGGGACACATTGGGATGTGGGGCACTGTGGGACGGTGGGTTTTTCTTTGATCGTGGCAAGGTATATGATATGGTAGTGCCATCATATCTACTAATTTCATGTTCTGATATTTCCATGGTTTTATATAAAAATTACAGTCGCATGCAGAAGTATGGCGAGCAAAAATTTGTTTTCCTACTACTAAGGTAAACATGGACCTGTTCAATTCGAACCGTCCTGTAGACAAACCATGAACAATGAGGCTTTCTCGGTGCTTGTATGAATTTAATATATCGTAACAAACAGTTATGAATTGCTATCGTGATTAACACACTCACTGGTGCCTGAGAAATTAGCATTTTGGTGTAAAAGTCATGTCGGGGCTCATTGGGACAGTGAATTCGGTGCACATTGGGACGCAATTAATATGGCAGAAGTTAAGTGTCCAAGTCAACTGAATGACCTGGGACAGCACACAACAGGTATTCAGGCCAGAGTGAATAGAGGTATGGTGGATTACCATGCTCTGTGAACAAATTTGTCGCAAAGCATTGTGTGTTACTTACATAGATCTCTGCACCCAGGACAGTTTACACTAAATGTTTAAAACTGTTTAAAGTTATTAACTATTGGCACTACAAGGTGTTAATGCACTGTGTATCGTCTTATACACTACTTATAAGTAATATCTATTGTACATGGAATGTTAAAAAGATTTTTTAATTGATGTCCCAATGTGCCTCGGCTGATGTCCCAATGTGCCACGCCGGGGCACATTGGGAGTCATTTTTACAAAATTTCTCACATTTTGCTCTCTGGCTGCAAAAGGGTAGGTGCAGTCTAGTTTATTATGCCTTGCATTTAAGCTCAATAGTATTTGTGATATTCATGCAAACTTCTGAGTTCTTCAGTGCTTTCAACATTCAGCAAAATTAGTAGACGTTAAAAGCGTCCCAATGTGCCCCAGTTCCCCCTACTCAGGTAAATTGGATCGTCACCACCAATTTGTCAAAGGTTTCCAAATCTTAGAAAATAGTTGAGATGCACGTGTTACACCTGTACTGGATTGTACGAACGCTTTACAAGGGTTATCCTAAAGTGTCAAACTCCTAAATATTATCATCTAACTGGGTTAAGGGAAATGAAATTGTCATATATATGGTAACATGAGTTCAGTTAATTAAAAGAGGTCATCTAGCTCATGTTCAGCATTGACACAATATCAGTAAAATGACGAAACCAATTTAGGATAACCCGTGTTAAGCATTGATACAATCTGGATCTGCTACACTCACTGTTCGTTTCACCGTACATGTTGGTATTTTGCATTTCTGTCATGTTTACTAATTCTTAATTGCATATGTATAATACATAATAAATCTATGGGTTTGGTCCATTGCTATGCTTCATTCTATTTTCAGATGAGGGCATTATTTATTTCAAGGTAAAGCCAACAGTAATTTTGTGGCTTCTGACATAAAGTATTCAAAAACATCATTCAAATATATAAAATGTTCAATAGTCATTACCTGGCAATACTGATCCATGTACACGACCACTTCCTTGGGCGATTGGCATCATACTTGTTCGTGGAGTTCCTGTACTTAAAGAAATAGTGTCATTTTCAGCTTGGGGCCATGATGTTGTGTTCTGTTCAACAGAAGTGATCGCCTTGGCTGCTATCTCATAGGGATTTTCCGTACTTTTGGTTGAACCACCATGAGCAGAATTGTCGAGTGTGGTGGAATCGGTACGAATACTATTTTTGCCTTCAGATGAACTCAAATAGGGACCTTCGGTACTGGTTACTGCATCAGTCGAAGATGTTACGTCTGGGATTGGGGAACTTGAAGTAGTAGAATCACTTCTCGCTGTTGCATCAGTGATCATTAAATTTCGTCTGCCTTCAATACCTGTCGCTGAAGTATCGTCTACGGTCGAAGCTTGTTTATTCGTATAATCATTTTGAATAGTTGCACCCATAGTTACAGAATTTTGTTGCACTGAGGTCATATGCGGAGTAGTATTGCGGTCAGCCGTCGTACTGACCGATGCAACTGCTGGTTCCGTTGTTACACCAATGCGAGATTTGGAGATTATTTCCTTGGCTGTTCCAGATTGTTCTGTTGTATGAGCTTGTAGTGAAGATACTGTATGTTGCTCTGTTGCTTTTGAGGAAGTAGTGGAAGGAACAACATTAGGTTCTGTCATGGTGACATGTTCATGTTCAGTCGTCCTCACTGTAGAAGGACTTGCCTCATGGTTTTTCATTGTTGACAATTTTTCATAGACTTTCTTTGAAATGGCCGGAGTCGTTAGATAATTTTCCATTGTGGTGAAGGGGGTCGTAACTTGTGTTGGTACATCACTATTTGTTACTGTAGTAACTTGTTCTGTTGCAGCCGGTGGTATCGTTGCGGTTACTTTTTCAATCAAATTTACTGGCGCAGTAGATCGGTTTTCACCATTTTGTGATTCCGCATTTTGTTGTCCTGCGGCACGTACTTGTTTGGAAGTGAGAGAAGCAGTATTTTCCTTTGTTGAGGTTAGTTCTGTGGTGATATCATTTTCCAGTTCAGTGGTGACTCCTCCATTTCCTTTTGTCTGTGGTGAAGTGAGCCTTACAGAAGATCCAGCTGTGGACTTGGCAAATGTTGTACGACTTGTTGTGCCAATTATTTTCTCAGACGGATGAGAAGCTATTGTAGCATCATCGGAGTATGTGACAGTCGATGGAGTTGGAGTGACGCTATTTTCGATTGTCGTGGCGACCTGACTATCTAATGTTGTGAGTGGGGGAGATGTTGTCATGTCATTTTGGGTTGTGGCTACAAGTTGCTCTGATGTTTTCAACTGTATAGGCGATTGTGTGACAGGACTTTCAATTGCAGTGGTTGATTTGTCAGATGCATGTCTAGCCTTGCTTTTGCCATTATTTTCCATTAGACTGACATGTTCAGATGTTGTTTGTACAGTTGGCTGAGTGACTCTATTTTCGTGAACGTTTTCAGCTTCTCGTAATAAAGAGCCAAAGTTTGTACTCTCAGATGTCATGGCATCGTCTACTGTTGTTGTGATGGCTGGTTTAGAAGCTTCTGCTTGTGAGGGAAATGGAGTCACATTATTTTCTGTTGTTATGACTCCTTTTTCAGCGGTGATATCTCTTGGAACCTCAGATGTCATGGCGACATATTTTGTTGTTGTGACATCTGGTTTAGAAGTGGACATTTGTGAGTGAGATGAAGTCACATAATTTTCCATTGTAGCAATTTCTTTTTCAGTGCCGATATCTCTTGTAACCTCAGATGTCGTGGAGATATTAACTGTTGTCATGGTGGCTGGTTCAGAAGCTTCTGTCTGTGAGCGAGAAGGAGTGACATTATTTTCCATTGTTACGACTCCTTTTTTAGTGGTGATATCTCTTGTAACCTCAGATTTTGCACCGACATTTATTGTTGTTGTTATGGCAGGGTTAGAAGCTGTCATCTGTGAGGGAGTTGAATTCACCCCATTTTCCTTTGTTACACCTCCTTTTTCAATGGTGATTTCACTTGTAACCTCAGATGTTGTGGGGACATTTATTGTTGTCTCAATGGCTGGTTTAGAAGCTGTTGTTTGTAAGGGAGATGAAGTCACGCCATTTTCCTTTGTTACACCTCCTTTTTCAGTGGTGATTTCACTTGTAACCACAGGTGTTGTGCCGACATTTATTGTTGTTGTGACAGCTGGTATAGAAGCTGTCCTTTGTGAGGGAGAAGGAGTCACATTATTTTCCATTGTAATAATGTCTTTGGCAGTGCTGATATCTCTTGTAACCCCAGATGTCGTGGAGATATTAACTGTTGTCATGGTGGCTGGTTCAGAAGCTGTTGTTTGTAAGGGAGATGAAGTCACACCATTTTCCTTTGTTACACCTCCTTTTTCAGTGGTGATATCTTTTGTAACCTCAGACGTCATGGAAATATTTGTTGTTGCTGTGGCAGCTGGTTTAGAAGCTGTCATCTGTGAGGGAGATGAATTCACCCCATTTTCCTTTGTTACACCTCCTTTTTCAGTAGTGATTTCACTTGTAACTTCTGATGTTGTGGTGACATTTTTTGTTGTTGTGACATCTGGTCTTTGTGAGGAAGATAAAGCCATATCTTTCAGTGTTGCAATTACTTTTTCACTGGTGATGTCTATTGTTACCTCTGGCTTTTCATTGGTTAAACCAATATATGGTGAAGTTTTAGCGTCAGAATTATCCGTTTTCATGACCTCTACCGAGGTCTGAACTGGTTCCGATGAGGTTAAAATTTTATCATCTGTTGTTGTTGTAACTGGTCTAGTTGTCTCTTTCATAAATTGAGTTGGAGTATGATTAATTGTAACATGTTCGGTAGTCTCAGTCACTGATGATGAAGACTCAGGATTGTCAGTTGTTGGTTTTGCAGGTTTTAAATTACTTTTACTCGGCACCGAAGTAACTCCAGTTTTTCCAAGAAATTTTGCAGATGTTATTGTTTGATTTGATGATCTTGACCTATTGTGTAAAGAGTTTAATCTTTTGCTTGTTTGTAATTTGTTGGAGGATGTAAAATACTGTAAAATTGTCTTTGGTGAGGTGCTGAATGGCTTAGCTGAACTGATGTTTATAATATTCTTGTTGGTCACATCAGCAGTTATCTTACTTGAAACAACACCATCTTTAGAAGAGTTCTGCAACATGGTGTTGACATATTTCGAAGCAGATGCCTTTGTGCTTGCATCCTGCACTGTGCTATTTTCAACAGCAGAGTTAAGTGTCTGTTTAACAGTCGTGTGACTGTATGGAGGTAAAGTATTTTTTGTAACGTTACGAATGGAAGCATTATTTGTTACATTACGAATAGAACTATTGTTAAAACTATGTGCTCCTGTCCCCATATACCTTTTGTTATCATACGCTTTGGTAGCGGATCCATCTTCAGATCTTGGCTTACTGGAAATATTAGTAATATTGTTTTTGGGGTTTCGCCTACTTTCAGCTGAAGTAGTCTTATAAAATGTTCTAGCAGGTTTTGTAGAATGTTTTTTTCTGAATACTCGAAGCATTATCACCGCATCGAGCTGTTTAAAAATCTTAATTTTTGATGACGTTTGAGAAGTTCCTTTGTTGATGTTATTGTATTCCTTTGTTGAGAGTAGTCCTGGATCTTTTGCAGTGGTATAACTTCTGTCGTAGTTTTCGTAACGGCTTGTCGGGGCTCCATTTAAGTCTGGACTGAAGTGTATTACCAAAATCAGGAAGATGCATGCTGCTTTCATTTTGAATGGAGTCCTGAAAGAAAAAAATCATGAATAAGAAACGAGATTCATGTCTGTCAGGCACTCCCTCCTTGATCTCCTCTCATAATGTAAAAGTGAAGGATATTTCAGAGCAGAGGGATATGAAAATGTCTAAATAATGGTACTAAATGGACAAATGCTAGAATCTGTTACAATTGAAAGTAATTCAATATTAATACGATACGATACGATACGATAATACTTTATTGAATCAATGAAAACAATGAAACTCATTTGATTTACATGGCTCTATCACAATCACGTGCAATTAACATCAACAAAATAAATAAATAAATAAATAATTATATATATCACAGTGCAGAAAATTATATCACATTATACCACAGTATATACATATCACAACTTGGCATGATTGAACACCTTCACTCCGTGTGGCACAAAAGTACTAGCATATCTCTTTGTGTGATGTTTATGTACACACAGACGTTTGCCTGACCTGAGAAAGATAAACCTACTACTCAGAGGATGACAGATTTCCTTCATAATCTTTTTAACCATTTTAATACAAGCATCATCATAGATTTTACTTAGACTCTCAGTTTTATCACTCATTTTCTTAGCTGCTCGAGTTATTTTTGACAATTTAGAATGATCTTTCTTATGCGATGGGCCAAACCATGAAACAATACATTAAGATAGTACAGATTCAATGAATGATCGATAGAACAAGTGTAGTATATATTTGTCGACTCCGATGTTATTGAGCATTCTCATATGGTGTAACCTTTTGATACATTTTACATAAAGATGGTGTACATTGTCAGCAAAAGTTAACCTGTCATCAATTACAACTCCTAAGTATTTATAGTTATGTACAATTTGAACAGCGACATCGCCTATTACAATTGGGTTATAGTCATTTTTAGTTTTACGGAAATCGAGGACCATCTCCATCGTTTTCTTAACATTCAAATTTAGAAAATTAGAACTGCACCAATCTACAAATAAGTTGACCTGTTCTCTATACATGCTCTCCTCGCTATCTAAAACATTTCCAATCACCACTGTATCGTCTGCATACTTAATAACAGTACAATTTTGATGTTTACTCATACAATCATTCGTATAAATGGTGAAAAGCAGTACACACCCCTGGGGGGCACCTGTATTTGTCAGTAGACACTTGGAGGTAATACCTGCTAACTTCACAAACTGAGGCCTAGCTGTTAGGTAGCTGTGTATCCATCGTATTACATTTCCATTTACATTAAATGAATATATTTAATATAATTATGAGTTCTTTTAAAGTTTCATATGGAATTGTCTCACATATAACAGGCCTACAGAAAATGAATTCCCCAGCTATATTGTAGATGCTGAGTCACAAAATGAACAATTGTCCATCCTCCTGGCTTTCTCCATATGGTCAGTTTAGGCTGATACCAAAAGCTTTCACAATAAAACATCATTTATATTTATATGTATAGGCCTATAGTATTACTGCACAAATGTACACTTACCTGGTCGAAAGAATCCTTTAGAGGCAGTTTTAAAGAAGAAATTCTTGTATTAAACGACATTTCCAACAGTGACCATTGTATTGGGTAATTTTGAATTCCAAATGTCCATGCAACACAGTTGTCCAATATCCAGTAATGTTATCAAAACTTGGAGCTTAAATTAAATCCTGCAACATCTGGGCTTTATTTCCACGCGAATTGATAAAATCAGCCTGGCAACAACAATTATATTGTACCGATGTGGGCAGAATAAAATATAATAATAATAATTGTATCATCTATTTATGGTGCTATACTGTGCTTGGCCTACATTGCAAATTAAAGTGCTATTTCAAAAGCTAAATAGCAACAGCCACAGATCAAATTCTAAAATCTTTTTTAAAAATATCAGGAATATACCATAAAAGATAACTGTCATGTGTTTTGAGCTTCAGTAGTTTGCCTTGCAAGGCATTACATCGAAACACTTTGATATAGAATTAAAGTGGACTGTGGCACTGTGAAAACGGTCAGTTTCCCTAAATCCCTTAAAAAAGATTCAGCATTAATCTGGATGCTGTTCAAACTTGATTGGTGGAAATTTTGCATACACCCCAGGACAAAGGTAGTATTATGCCATACCTATATGCCTCTTATTCATAAATCCTTGAGTGTTATATCCCAGTTAGTTAAAACAAACTGTCAGACGAATTATTTATTAAGTCAGTCACAGTTGGATAATCCAAGCGGTATGGAGAAGACGATTTGATGCATTTATAAGAATATAAAAGAATGGTATATATCATTTGGAGCTCTTGGGAAGCATATTATGATACAAAATTTGTCAATAGAATGCTTGTGGTATAGTTTTAAGACCTGCAAGGTCATCGTGCACTGCAGAGAAAAGAACCAAACTGAGAGCAGCTGAGAAAGAAAAATAGTCAGAATGGCAAAACAGAATCCAATGGTGATAAAAAACAAAATCTGCAATGACCTGGGGTAGTCCGGGTCTCCGGGAAGAAGTTGTGAACTAGCATACTGAGGTGTGCATAACATGGAAGATAACTCCGAGGATGCAAAGACAGAACGAGAAAGAAGCCATCAGAATGCGATTGGCTCCAGAGTAAGCCAATTCCTTCAAGAACTGTTTATATCTATAGGTGTTTGCCTACTCAAGAGAAAATGTAATTCAAAACAATATTTTCACAGCAGTGGCTTCTTTCTATTTTTGCATCATCCTTTACTTGTCCAGCACAGACACTGATACAAGGGGCCGTCTCATCCGAACGACATCCAGCTCAGATTTTGCTCATGAAGGTCCACTGAAAAATTTTGGGTTCCTCACCTGGGGTTTGAAGTTTGAACCATGCTTCTTTGTCTTCTTCTTCCTGTAATTGCTGCCTCCAGGTAGGTGAACCACTCTGAGTAGGCTCAGAGTGTAGGTGTGGGTGGGCGGGGTTCTTCTCCAGGTCTTAGGTTCAGTGGGGAAAGCAGCTTCAGTTGACAATTGTGTAGGGCAAACAGCATATTTTGACATAGTTCTCGGATGTAGGTTGGCAGATGATGACCAGTTGGAGCCACGAGGGGCAAAATATCATATATCAAATTTGAACATAAAACCCAGAATATGTCCTTGTAGTAGGTGAGAAAAGGTTGCGTGTAGGTTTTTTGTGGATGGCCTACTTTGGCTCGGAAGGACGAAGGGGTCCATGAATTTATAGTATATAGGATGGAGAAAAAATTAATATCACCAAGAAGGATACAAAGAAGAAATAATATAATTTCCAAGTATACAACTGTATAATCAAGACGGACCAAAACCAGTCCAAGTTGATGGAATATTGTATAATTTTATTGGGGGAAACAGAAAATCTTGGCCTCGCCCTTGGACATATCAGAAGAATAAAGCAATATGTGGCACGCATCCACCCATCATTAGTGGAGCTAATGCCAATTAACATGAGTGAGTGGCAACGATGAAGAGTAAGAGGAAACAATAAAGAGAAAGTGGAAACAATAAAAGGTTAGACCAAAAAAATACAATTGAAAATACAGCTAAAGCAGGGACCAAAAGTGGGGTATTACTGACGCTGCTGACGTCAGTCCTCATGAATTTATTTAGCTGTACTGACATCAGGAAAGCTATAAATTTTTGTGTTCTACCTCACTGTCAGAATAGACTATAAATATTGGTCTTTCTGACCTCTACTATATCATGATGTTTACAATGATTTTTGGGAAGCTGAAAAATGCAATTGCATGTTATCTAAGTGGTGTCTTGACTTATTAAAATTAAAAAATAAGATAACTTTTTCATAAAATATATGAGTAAATTGAGACATCCTGTATAGCAGTGGAAATAATCGTATTATCTTGATATCTTGTTCTGGTCCAAATACCATATTTCTGCAAGAAATGTGACAAAAGTTATTACATGTTGGACAGAACTTTTGGAAAACCCCTTGAAGGTGTACCTGAGGGAGGGAAGGTTGTTTTCTTAAATTACAGAACATTTCAGAAGTCTTGGTTGATGGATGGATGATTGGGGCTTTACATCCTATATTTATGCACTTGGTATGCTAATTAGGACAGGAGGAGTACATGGCAATGAGGTCTTGGTTGATGGAAAACGTGAGATTGTAAGATAGTGAGAGACATCAGTTTCTAATATTCCAAGCAAGTTAGAGGTTCTACAATGTTTATTGTAAGAGCTACCATGGTAAGTGAGCTGATGAATTTTACTTCTTACACTCTAAAAAATGCCGGGACAAAATTGGTTTTTTAGATTGAAAATGGTTTTTTGAAAAACCAAATTTCAGTGTTTTTTGCATTAAAATTTGGTTTTTCAAAAAACCATTTTCAATCTAAAAAAAACAATTTTGTCTGAAATTTTTAGAGTGTATATTTAATTGTGCAAATGCCTTCATCTTGACATTCAAAGAATAATTGAAGAAAAGAGTATATTATGAAATTTTAGTTTGTATTCACCTTACGACTAAGGATGATGTTTACATTGATGTAGAACAAAAGATTGAAATGCAAATGTGAAATGCTGACTTGTAGTTGCTTGCACAACAAGCGTTCTTAGAGAGTCTAGAATGTTTATGAAAATATATTATTTCTTGGAAGAAGACCTTTAAATCCCAGAGAATTAATCTTCTGAAACATCTCAAGCATACTTCCAATTGTGGGTATACTGCGAAGGTTTCAAACTCATTTTAAGTGAACGCTGCAAAAGCTGGGTTGCACTTTATGACTTCTTGGTTCCGTCGCAACAAATTAAGAATATATTTTTCAAGTCAAGCCAAGTCAGATCTTTTTATTTAAACACCATTTAGGTCATACAGGGGCCTGACACCATTCGGTGTATTTGGCCAAATAATTTCATCAAAAGTTAATGACTAATTGACACATATAATATATGTATGAATATAAGTAAAAGAGATTATATATTTATTTCAAATTTAAGTAAAAAGAGATCAAGGCAACCACAACACTAACTCATGCAGTATATTTGAATTGTTTTTTTTTCATTGGTAATCTTTGCAAGGTGACTTTGTTATCTTCAATTTTGAAATGTAATAATAGTAAGTTATATAAATTACATCAAATACTGTCTGCACTCTAAACATTTGGTTGTCACTGTGACTTAGTTGAGTTTATGACTACTTTAGGGTAGTAATGGTTGCAAAAATTTAGTAGTGACTTCCTGGAAAATCATTTTGACTATTCGATCATAATCAAAATGACTACGTTGACTATGTAAGTGTCCAAAAAGTAGTCAATTTGAGCACCAACTTGTAGCTTTGATTACCAGAGTGGCACAGCTTACTAATCCAATATTTGTCACATTGGCAACTCTTTAGTAATTTTGACTCAAGGATTTGTCAGTTTAGGCACCAGGAATTACCACTCTAGAGTTGTCATCTTGACTATCCTGTGTTTAGAGTGTGCTTTATGTATATTAGAGGCCCATACTGAGTTATTTGCACGTGTTTAGCTGAGCTCAGCTCAGAATAACCCCACCTTTGAAAAACTTGCTACACTCCAGTGATTCGGAAAAAAGTGTGTTATGCAAATGTAGGCCTATTGAATGACCTCAAATGTTTGGGGTATATTCATGTATTGGCATTAAGTATTTGAAGCGTTTTTCTTCCTATAAGCAGCACTATAATATGGAAATTATTTTCACAGACTAATCAGGTAAGCGCCCTTCATCATAAAATAGTTATAATTCATTCAGAAAAAATAAATGTACATGGCTTCTTTTAAAGTCTCAAATACTTGAATGTTTCTTTGTTATGAGCTGTTATGTAATTTTATATATATGTATACAACGCATTTAAATAAATTCTATTCGAAAGTTCCTAGGTGTTTCGTAATAATCATTTGTTCCATAAAACAATGTTTTCTTAAAAACTGAATATATCAATTACAGACAATGTAATTATTACGTAGCAAGTACATTGCCTTGATCCCGCACTTCTAACTGCATATGAATGAGCAGAAAAAAAAATTATTGGATCATTCATTAAACCTTCTGTATAGAACTACTGGCCCAAATTACAAGTGATTGTTTGAGTCTGAATAATACAATTTTGTGGTTATAATGCGGGATTGTTTTAACAATCAAGGAATTATGTATCCTTCAAATTTGCTTAATTGGCTGAGAGCATGATGTCATGCTCATGATGTCATGCTCATGATGTCATGCTCATGATGTCATGCTCATGATGTCATGCTGAGGCTGGTTGTGAGTCATCCTAATTGTATGATTCATCCTTGTGTTTGTTAATTTACAGTAAAACTGCAAAAGGATCACTAACATAAACAGTTGTAGTCAATAACAATATGAAAAGGCTTAAAACAATTGTTTGTGATAGGATGCACAAGTGTGTTCATATTTTTGATTACATTCTGTCACTTTGACATAGAAAAAATAAGGACAGTTCTCTGTGAAAAATGCACTTTGTGACTCATGATAGCTGATGAAGTGTCATCTTATCTACTTTCAAAATGGGAAACATAGAGGCTGTTTGATTAGTCATGATCAAGAGAAGGCTATTTGACTTGACAATGTCATAACTGATTTTAGAGTGAAAATCAGATGCATAATCCTTTCGTTTGGCTGTCACCAAAAAGCGGGATAAGTCTCCTTAAATCAAATTAACATTGAAAGTATTGGGTATGATCATGACAAATCATCAGCATGATGACACACGAAGTGCCATTTTCACAGTGCCACAGTCCACTCTAATTCTATATCAAAGTGTTTGGCTGTAAAAAGATACGTAGCCATTGGATGGACAATAATCATAACCTTTCAATATGCACAGGGGGTGCCCCTGGGGTGTTTGGATATATCATCAATAATCAATTATCAAAACTATTTCTGTTTTATGTTTACACTCAATCATGTCTATTATTGTATTTCTAGGTTTTACAAAAAGTGATGAAAAAAAGCAAAACCAATATAAAAAAAATAACTTGTGTACTTAGTAAATACATATGAAGATACAGTTACCAGTAGCAAGTTTAAAACAAATGCAAATCTATACCCAAAATGATAATTGCAAAAAATAAATGCATATATACAATCCTATATGCACTCGCCCAAAGGAAAATATTGACAAGTTAATTGACACACAGAGAAAATAGTAATAAATTACAAATACTGCACTTTGTTTACATTTTCCATTGATTCATGATCATCATAATAATTATGCATAAGCATGGACAGAATCAGTTTGTTATTTAAGGTTAGGATACTATACTGGGGTGTGCCAGGCTACCAATAAGTGAGTGGAAAAAGATAGAATATTTTCATTTTTTTTTTATTACAGCGAAACACTTTGATATAGAATTAAAGTGGACTGTGGCACTGTGAAAATGGCCCTTCGTGTGTCATCATGCTGATGATTTGTCATTATCAAACCCAATACTTTCAATGTTAATTTGATTGAAGGAGACTTATGCCACTTGTTGGTGAGAGCCAAACGAAAGGATTATGCATCTGATTTTCACTCTAACATTTGTTATGAGAAGTCAAATGGTTTACTCTTGATCATGACTAAGCAAACAGCCTGCATGTTTCCCATGTTGAAAGTAGAGAAGATGACACCTCATCGGCTATCATGTGTCACGAAGTGCCATTTTCACAGTGCCACAGTCCACTCTAATTCTATATCAATGTGTTTCGCTGTAATGAGTACAATTATTTTGGTAATTTTTGCAAAATTATGTACACCAGGTGGCTGGGAGTCATTATTCAATGTTATGATGTTGTAGCTGTCTTTGCTATATAATAATTGTAATGAATTGAAGATTTCTTTTGAAATTAGTCTATTTAAAGCATTTCTTGTCTTCAGAATATTAATGATTTCCCAGTAACTTTACCATATTTTTCATACTAATTGGTAACTCATGTCTTGGTTTTGTTCAATTTCAGAGAATATTACAGCTGCTTAATTGTTACCGGATTATCTGGCACTAAGCACCATGGAAAGATTATGTTCATTTGTTGTGTTTTATCTGATCAGTACAAACAGTTGCTTGGGAGAATTTGTCACGATACAAACTGTCTCAGGACCCATCATGGGTGTGTCTAATGATGGCATGACCACATTCCATGCAATTCCTTATGGGGAAGCTCCCGTGGATAGGCTAAGATTTCAAAGACCTCAGAAGAAAGAACCCTGGCTTGGAGTTTTCAATGCTACTAATGAAGGAGATGTTTGTTTTCAGTTCAACCTACCACCTTTTGCACCACCAAGATCCGAGAGTGAAGATTGTCTGAGTCTGGATGTCTACGTCCCAAGGGATCTCAGTATAGTTGATAATTCTCTGGAATCATTGCCAGTCCTTGTCCATATTCACCCAGGAGGATTTGTTTATGGCTCAAGATTAGACAACAACAGCACCATGTTAGCAACGGAGGGTAACATGATTGTTGTGAACATCAACTATCGCCTCGGACCACTAGGATTTCTTGCTCTTAAACTGGATGAAACTCCTGCGAATGTTGGTTTGTTGGATCAGAAATTAGCACTTGAATGGGTGGCAAATAACATCGAATCGTTTGGTGGCAATCCAGAAAAAGTAACAGCCTATGGAGCAAGTGCAGGATCTATTAGTGTTAGCATGCATTTACTGAGCCCGGCATTTAAGGGCCTTTTTAGGAGTGCTATACTCAGTAGTGGAGTGTATCATAAGAATCTACAGACTCGAAAAGAGGCCGCTGAAGAGACTCTAAAAATAAGTGATCGCAACAGTTGCGATAATTCCAATTCTATGACAGTCCTTACATGCCTGCAGGATCTTGATGTTCAAACTTTGAAAGATTCAGTTAGTGGCATCCAGTTCATACCAGTGGTAGATGGGGATCTCATTCCAGATCAACCTCCTACGCTTTTGAAATCTGGCCGCTTTAATCGTGTTCCAGTGATGTTAGGCTTCAACTCGGACGACGGATTGCTCTCATTTATGACCAACAGAGACCTGATGATGTCTGGAATACAACAAAAAGATATAGATGCAGCTATTATGGAGAAATTCAGGCTGAGCAGAATCGGATTATCGCATGAAAAAGTTGTTACGGCCGTGGAACTGGCTAAGACATTTTACTTTTCAAACCCAACTGATCCCTTCTCGAATTTGAGATCAGCCTTGGATGCTTACAGAGATCTACACTATGTGGCACCAATTCTTAAAGTAAGTAGCCTACTTATTATATTTTGAATATATATGTATACAGAATAATACAATGACAAGTTGAAAAGTTTTTAAAAATGCATCAGACGTTATACAATGTCTCTGTCAGCCCATGGAAATCGCTCTAAAAGTTAGTGTAGGACAGACAAAACCTGTTGTGGGCCCTATAATGTAGGCCTGCACCTACACCTAAAAAATGTTTTAAAAATCTTCCAAAACAGTATCAGGCAAATTTTCTTTATGAGACAACCATGAAAGTTTGTCAGTCTCAATCAACTCATCATGCGATTTGATCACCCTAATAATGATAAAAATATATGTTGACCGTCTTTTGTTATTTGGATAACTGTTTGTAGTGACATTTTGCAGATAATCTCGGGTTTGTCGTTTCACAAAAATGATTTTTAATTTTAAAATTCCTTTGTTATTTTCATTTAGCTTGCCAATGGCTTTTCCAAAGAAGGTGTTCCGGTCTACTTGTACGAGTATGATGAGAAACCCCAAAGCAATCCTTTCGGGCAATTTATAATTTCAATAGGAGCAAACCATGGAGACGAGATGCCATTTATTTTTGGGAAGGTCTTCAACCAAGCAGCTTTTCCTCTGGATTCAACTCCGGCAAAACTGAAGTTTTCAGAAAATCTAATGAAAACCTGGTCAGATTTCGTACACAACGGGTAAAACTTATTATGATTTTTTTTTCCATATATAGCGCCCATTTCTGATGAATGTGCTCACCAGCACCTATGTGCTCAACAACATTCATACAACACTCTTAAAGCAAAAGGTTCTTGGTGGTATATATATAAAGAACCCACAGCCGAATAAAGATTCTAAATTTTGTTAAGGGTTCAAATGAATTGAAAAGGTACAACATTGGTGGGAAGGCCCTATGATGGAACAGTATGTTCCCAACTTGAGAGAAAGTGGTTCCATTGTGGGAGTTCAGTGCTGCTGGATAATCGAAGTGTTGTTTTTGTTTGCTGTTGGAACCTTTCTAAAAGTTGAATGGTGAGCCTTTTAGGGTTCTTTATCTATACAAGCTTGTAGAACCCTTAAAGGTTCTGCGTAAAACCTTTTTGTTAAGAGTGAATCATCAGGGTAAACCCGCCAACCACTGTGCTATGGAAGTGACATATTTATTATCGTTTTCATAGCTACGTGTTTTTTGAAAATTGCGTTTTGCAGTTAAACCGTGACATCATCAGGGTATCTGTGAATGTGATTGGTCTAACCTTCAATCTGTGACATATCAGTTCTGAGTTTGACATCACAGTTTATTACAAAGGAAATTAAAACTGCCAGGCAATGTTACTCTTTTTGTACAACCACAACAAACAACTCCTGTCCAAGCTGATTATCACACCTTGACAGAAGAGTCTCTGTTTC
Organism: Platynereis dumerilii; assembly: GCA_026936325.1. Lineage (NCBI taxonomy): Eukaryota > Metazoa > Annelida > Polychaeta > Phyllodocida > Nereididae > Platynereis > Platynereis dumerilii. The sequence continues at coordinate 7,158,409 of JAPTHN010000010.1, read as the reverse complement.
AATGTTTACCAAAACAAAGCCGGTTTTATTATTATTCACAAGACACTCGCCTTCACAATTTCAAATCACTTTGTTGCATTTGTTTTTAGTCATTGTACATGGCAGGCCAAAAGTTGGAAACAGAATTTTGCTTGCCATCAGATCAGTGTTACAGAAATTCGCTTGAGTGTGGATGGATCGCGGCTTTAAAAAATACTGATGGCCCCAAACAAGTTGCCAGGCATGTCAATTAAATTGCAACGGCCAATGCTTGCCTACTTTGACACTTCCAACTTTTGAGGTTTATAGGGTTGGTCAAGAATAAGTGGTACCGTGCTGGGCTGCCAATCGCTAGGTCCAGGGTTCGACTCCAGCTCTTGCCTATGTTGGACGGCTGTTTCAATCATCATTTGCCTCATTGCCGTTTCCTCCTCCTGTCCTAATCCTACCAAGTGCATAAATACAGGACATAAAGCCCAAATCATCCATCAATCATCCATCCCCGTTTTTGAGGGCAACCTTTGAAATTTAATGCTATTTTTACAAATTTATTTTTAATAATCCACTATTTTGGCTTGATCAAGTATAATAATCCGAAGTTCCGAACAACCAGATACCACTTTGAAACACGAATTAGGCAGCTCATTGTTTTTTCCAAACTTTTGGCCAGCAGTGTAACTCTCCTTTGAGGACAAGTGGTCTGTTTAGTTCAGTTTCATTTCGTTAAAGTATCTATCAACCTATGTAGGTATTAAAGCTAAACATATATAATCCATGTGTGAATGCATTTGGTCAGTTTCTTGAAATATGTTCTTGTAATATACAGTTATGCAATTAGATCTGTGACATCACAGTTTTGAGATAATGCAAAGTGCAAACTGGAAAAACACGTATCTATGAAAACGATAATAAAACGTCCATGAAAAATCGTGTCAATGTCGTTTGATCAAGGGACTCGTTTTGTCCAAAATTCACAATAAAAGACATATTTTTGGCCAAAGTTGATAGCAACCTCCATTTGTATGGAACCACTTTCAGAAGCCTTTCCCGTTTATACTATTGTCTGCTTCTTTTATTGGAGATGGTCTATAAGAGTACAGAAATGAAACAAAGTTTGACAAGATGCAGAAACTTTATTTGAGAACAACGAGGTTTATTTCTAGATATCAAATCATAAACTTCACATTAATCATTAAAATTTATAATGTTGGGACCTCACAGTGATGCCAAGGAATTGTGTCGCTTAAAAGTTGTCGTTCAGCCAGGTTTTTCGCTGGCCTTCTACTGGTGTTGTACAATGTACTTCATTCAGATGCTCATCTAAATGTAACTCCAATATGACATTGCATTCACAGTAAATTTTTTGTCGAGTCAAGGTTATAATTCAATACTTTATTTTTCCGGCTTCAGATTGATGTCGTACTGACACCACAATGCCCGCTGCATGGCTGTTGTGTCCATTTATGTCTGCATCACAATTTACACACACGAGTATCTGTTCAAATCACTCATATCAATCGAAATATCACAACTTATCTACAATGTATCTATCGAAACACCACTATTGAAAATTACCATATCACATATCAACCGACATTGCATCTGCATATGATAAACCAATTAATGAAATATTGTGAAACTAAAGATAAATTGACTTCATTAATTTATTTTTGTTACAGTGAACCAATATTAAGGACAGGGTTGCTTGAACAGGAATGGCCACCCTACAAACCAGACAAGCAAGCTTATGCTTTTTTAAAAGCAGACGGAAGCTTCATTGAAAATAATCCGGCACCTCTCGCAGAGAAGGTTTTCAACAAGATGCTGGACGATGTCCAATCACCAATCACATGTCAGGATGTTAGTGTAATAATTGCTTATAAGGGACCATTCAGAATTTATTACTGGGGGGAATAGTTTTGGCCGAGGGGGTACTAACTGTTCACACGTGTTTCAAGGGGGGTATTAATTTTTGAAAACACTTTCAAGGGGGAGTACGAAATTTTAACAAAGAAAAAATGTTTAAAAACACGCATAAACTCATTTCATCTAGACTTTTTACACGCAAATGTCTGCGAAATGACGCAAATCTGTACGCATGTCCTGGTATAACAGTATATATGTGTATTATTGCTTGGTATGTCGAGGGGGGGTACTAAAAATATGCAAGAAACTTAAGGGAGGGGGTATCAATTTTTGACAGGAAGTTCCAACAAAACTCCCACCCCCAGTCAAAAATTCTGAACGGTCCCTAACAAAATGTGTGAAAATATTCACATAGCATGCATATCTGTACGACCGCAGAGCGGGCTGATACACAATCCAGGGTTCATAATGGTCTTGAGGGCTCGGTACCAGGGCTGATATTCCAAATGCATATATCATAACTTACTAATGCCAAGATGGAAGCGTTTTCTTGAATTATCCTTTTAAAATACAATGCCTTAATTAAAACGCACAATATCATATCATGTGAACGCACTCAAAATCTAACTGTGACAGAATGATTTCCAAAATGATCTGACTAGTTGCGCTTGAGGATTGTGCCATACAAGCTATGTTTGATAATAGTATGGAGGCTTGCCACTGTGTACTCGCCAAGTGACCTAATTAAGCATTTTTTGTTTACATTTTGCTAGTTCTCATATATAGAGCAAACAACAAACTTTGCAATATAGCCAGTATGCTGTCTTATGGTACAAGTAATACACCTGCAAATTTTGGAATCGATCAGTTAAGTTTTCTGCGAGATTAGGCAGTTTTAGTCACTGGTTTTAGTAAATTATAGTGCATTTTTTACTCGAATCACCAAATCTTTTGATTGTCGAATATTTAATGCTTGTACTTTCACATCAAGATGTCTAATACTTAAATACAGCATACTGGCTAAGTTATGTTGTAATTGAATTGGTTTCTATAGTCAAAAATTTAAGATTTTATGATTAACGAGGTTGCTTCGCATAGAGCAAATGGTACACAGTTTTGGGCCTCACATTTTTGAGTTAGTGCAACCCAAGAGAGGATCAGCAACCATTAAGTCAAAACTATTCCTTGGGGCAAAGGTTTTTAATCCAGAATTTATTTTAGGAGGTCACATTCACATTATTGCCATTTCATTCTTTGTGACTCATGTAACTGTGGTTAGTAGGGTCAAACCTATACTTGCACTGTTGACATAAGAAGTTACTGAATGAGTGGTTGAGGCCACAAGTTATCCAATGACGAGTTGGCTGTTAACAACAATGTGAACATAGGCGGATGAGTGCGTTGTACCCTTAGGGGCGAGGGGTGCGAGATTTTCCCTAAGTTTTAGATCTAGATTTAATATCACTTTCAAATCAAATTGCTAGGAAATCATTAATTTTCAAAAGTGTATATCTAATCATCTGCCCAAATTTTTTTACCTTTTTCCTCGAATCTTCCTGTTTCCATAACTTTTGGGGGGGGGGGGGTGAGACTGCCCCCTCCCGTATGCCTATGGATGTGAAGGATTAGGGTTGTTGTGACACCATTCATGTTCACAAACAGAGCTCTGAATGTATTCACTTGTATTTCTTCAGCTATAACTAATTTAACATTGCTTGTTGTGACAGTTTATCCAACAGTTCATTTTTCAGTTGATTTTCTACAATATACATACATTAGTTATTTTATTCTTAATTTCAGAAAAGGTCACCCGATTTGGACACTAACCCAATAGTCGTCACTGAATCTGGAAGGGTGAAAGGCACTCGAATGACCAATGGAACAGGAGGTTAGAATCTTCACCTAGGAGAGGCACCATGCGATAAATACAGTACAAAACAAAAAAGAGTACGATTACCCTAGCAGGAAGGAAGAATCGGCCACTACTTTACCCTTTCACACCTTTTGGCTTGATTGCTGTCTTAATAGAATTCTTAATATGGGTTAAGGTTGTGGTGAAGAGTCAAAGGTGGTTGTAAGGAGATTTGGGGTGGGGAGGAGAAGGGAGGGCAAAATAGGTAAACAGAGGACTTCTGACAGGAAATTTTCTTACTTTATTTTAGGTTGTACTGTATATGCAACCAGGGGCAAAGCTTCTGCCCACACTGTGAAATTGGATGAACTGCGCCAGCTTAAATGGTGGAGTGAGACACTCAGACAACTTGTTTGAGGTGACAAAGCTTCTTATTTTCAGAAAATATAACAAGCAGATTATCTTTGATGAAAACACCAAGCTCTGTCAGCTCAAAGAATTTGTGCAGGTTATTCACAATGGGAAAGAGGATATAAGATTTATCACCTGAGAGCTTTAGCCCGAGGTGTGATAAACACATATAACTGTTCCCATGGTGAATAACTAGCTGATACCATGAGACAAACACTCAGACAGTCAAGCATGATCCGATAAGTGAATTACAAAAAAGTGAGGAACAAAGGCCTGGGAGGCCCTGGGCACAATGAGGCACTGAGGCCCCACCCAACTGCTTGTCAAACTTAACTAGTATAAAACAGAGAATGCAGATTTCAGAAAAACATTTCCAATGATGTATAATTACAAAGGCCTATATTATGATGGAAATCAGCGGGAGAAAGACTTCAATACTTTTTGTGGTGGATTTTGGCATATATCCACTGTGACACACTGTTTGGCAATAACCATTAAACTGGCAGGGGCAAGACTTTTGGAATATTAAAATGTGTCCATTTTCATGTCTATACCTTCACCATGCAGGTTGATGCAACCATACCTTAGCCACATATTCCTCATTTTGATTTGCAAATTAATATGCAGAAGAAGTAGGAACCAAGTCTCGACATCATCTTTGGCCATCTTGTTTGTCATTACCATGATTAATTTGCAAATTGGCATTCTCTGCCTAATTCATTTAACCAAATTCAGTCCATTAGCCCCCTGCTGGTACTTCGTTATGGGAATATGCCAAATATAGTTTTTCATTGAAAAGACATATTTTATATCTGCACTGTACTGTGAGTGTTAAATTTAATTTAGTAATTTCCCCTCAATTTTTTTTTCAATTATTTATCTAAGAGTGTCTTTCCAAAACCAGCAAAACAAAAAACAAGCCATCTGGAGTGTGAGCAAGCTGAAACTGGCAAATTATGAAGATATGCAAAGAAATGGGACTTGATATCAATAACCATGGTCAACATTCATAATATTCATGGCTTTAAAGTGTGATGTTGCTCATCTTTCGAAAACTTGTTTTTGTTCTTGACATTCGAGCCTCTTTTCCATTTTTGTGAGGCCCCCTTGCCTTGTGGGGCCCTGGGCACATTGCCCATTGTGCCCTATGGATAATCTGGCCCAGTCTGAAATACTGGCATATGAGTGGCTGACAGTGGTATCAAATGGTATAATGTGATATATCCAACGAGGGCTTTAGCCCAACATTGTAAAATTTGATGAACTGTGTCTGCTCAAATGATTGAGTGAGACTGAGTCAGCTCAAATGATTGAGTGAGACAGTTACAAAAATTGCTTGGGGTAACAAAGCTTGTTATTTTCATCTTATATAACAAACAGATTATCTTACCTGAAAACAACATTTTTGTTGTGCAACCATCTCACTCATTTAAGATGACTCAAAATTCAAATTTTACAGTGAAGTAGCGATAACCACATACTGCCAATCCCATGGTGAATAAATATATCCAGCTTTAAGAGACCATGAGACAAACATTAACATGAAAGTTTTAATATTGAGGAAAGAGTAGACAACAAAGAAAAAGAATACTGGGTCATATTCAAGAATAATTGGTCCAATGTCGTGAGTTGGTAAAATTTCAGTTTTGGCCCAACATGGACATGCATTTCGGGTCATATCTCAGCTTTCGCATAGAATTTATGCATGTATTATGGATCATAGGAAAGGCAGTGATGTCCCCTTTGATATAAATAGCAGCAAATGTATCCACTTCTGATAGTTTTTGATACATTAAATGGTAAATGATTGCACGTGGGATCAATTTTTGGCGTCACACTTGAAATTGCACGTAAAGAATTCAAGTAAAACTTTAAAATATATACAAGTAAATACAATTAGAATAAAATTTGAAATTTGATATTATGCCCTGGTTAGCTGAGCATCTTATGAATACAGAAAAAAGGCCATAATAATTATGTTTATGTCTTTCAGAATGACATGTTTTGCAGTATAACGTTTTCATCTCACACGCAAAGCCAAAATGGACAATGTGATTTTTGATGTCATAAACACCATTCATGTGCACTGATTTTATCTATTTTACCTCTATATAAATCTGGTTGTAAGTTGAACCTATCTTGGTAATATAGTGCTGCCTTTGTGACTGATAATAAATACAGCACACTGTTTTCTGCAAAGCCTGCCTACTGCCATAAACAACATTAAATGAGGAGAACGTTGTTCAATCACCGTACTTGTGTATAAAGGATGTTATTTTCTAAAATGTGTGTAAATTTCATGGTGATATCTTAACAACTTTTTCCTACAAATCCATTTAATTTGACTGAAGTAAGAATAGTTTCACAAAAATTTAATTTCAAGTTTGTAAATCCTTCATATTTATGCTTAAATATACTTGCATTAACTAGCCTTGTTAGCTTAAGAATGCCTTTACAACCTCTGACATATGTATTTCGGAATCTACTAGAATATAGGAAACATATCTGTGATTATCCCATGACCAAGCATGTTTTTTCCCTCAAACAAGCCTTTTTTCCCTGGGTGATATTTTTAGAGGGGGGAAGATCTCAACCGTCTTCCCTGAAATAGAGGGAAGATACAGGCCATTTGTCAATTTGGAGGGAAGATATCAGTCTAGCAGGGAAGATACCAAATCTGAGCCATCTTCGGGTCTCGGGATGATACAGGGTTTCGGGTGATGATACCAGGGAGATACAGCTCTTGGCCATGTAATAACCTATAATTATCCATTTTTTGTCGTAAATGACCAAAAATCCCAAATTGTACCAACTTGTGACACTGGACCAATTACATTTTGACAATTGAACAGTGATTGCCTCAGTATTCATCAACCTATCAATCTGCAATGTCTTAAAAATCTCAATTAAATATATTCATTCCTTAATTATTTCAAAACAATAAGAAAGAATGTCCTTTCCTCAACTCACAAATGTTATACTGTTTGAGTCTTAGGGTATCTTCTTCACTCTAAAAAAATTCAGACAAAATTGGTTTTTTAGATTCAAAATGGTTTTTTGAAAAACCGAATTTTAATGCAAAAAACCAACATGGATTTTAAAAAAATCCATGTTGGTTTTTTGCATTAAAAAAAAATCCATGTTGGTTTTTTGCATTGAAACTTGGTTTTAAAAAAAATCCATGTTGGTTTTTTGCATTGAAATTTGGTTTTTCAAAAAACCATTTTGAATCTAAAAAACCAATTTTGTCCCGATATTTTTTAGAGTGTTCTTTTTTTCTTGATTTCATGAGGCGATGTGAAATCTTTACAAAAAGGTCCTTGAAATGATGATATTTTTTTCTGATTTTCAGCCATAACTGTAGACACATATTACGCTATACCTTATGCAGCTCCACCAGTGAAAAATCTTCGATTTAGAAGGACCCAGCCTGTTAAACCATGGAAAGGCATTTTAGAAGCAATGAAATTTGGCCCAGCATGCTCCCAAAGCAATCCTTGGGTTACCGGCAAGACTTCGGAAGATTGTCTAACCCTAAATATATGGGTCCCGAAAGGAGTTGACCAGGCGAGGTGTGCCCAGTCTTATTTATATTTTGGTAGTTTGTTATAAATCTTGTCAATCTTTTTGAACATCTACCCAAAGAGGCTCTGAATCCAAAAACATGTGCCACTTATCATCTTTTTTTTAATTGTTATTTTTTAGTTGTCTGGGAGGGACAAAATTATTTCTCTTGCGGTTTTTTTTAATTTTTAAAAACCGCAAGAGAATTAATTTAATATATTTGACAAACTAGTATGACAGTAAAAAGTAACAGTTCTAATAAACTTTTGTTTTTTCTTGCAAAAATTGTTTGTTTATGCACAATTGTTTTACAAGGGTATTATCAAACATACAAAAATATTAGGCCTGTCCTATCATGATAAGGTCCAAGATGATTATGATCACTAAATTATCATGTCATTTCAGACTTGCATCATTACATTATTAATTTCAGAAAAGCTCCAAAGCCAATTCTTTTCTACATCCATGGTGGTGGATTTGTAGCTGGTAGTAGCAGAGATCTCAATATGATCGGACTAGCTGTTCAGGGAGACGTTATGGTCGTCAGTGTCCAGTATCGCCTTGGTGTCCTGGGATTCTTCTCTTCTGGAAATAGTTCCATGCCTGGAAATTTAGCTGCCTGGGATCTTCTGGAAGCTGTAAAATGGGTGCGAGCCAATGCGAGATATTTCGGAGGAGATGTTGATAAGATTACCATCGGAGGTCACTCAGCTGGAGGCGCATTGGCCACGATGATAATGCTTTCACCAAAATTTCAAGGGCTTTTCTCAAATGTCTTCGCAATGAGTGGGTAGGAACATTTCCAAAATTGATTGATATTTAATATTATTTCTCATAAAACAATGAGATGAGATAAGTCTTGACAAAACATTGTACCTTCAGCCTTCCCTTGGTCCTGATGTGACTATAAATAGCCTCAAATTAGTCTTTTACGAATAGTGTCAAACAGCTTTCGGTAGCAATCTCCTAAAATATCACAGTATCAAATGGTTTTCAGTAACGATGTCCAAAAATGTAACAATGTCAAAAAGCTTTCAGTAGCTATCTCAAAAAACATCACAGTTATCGTAATTTAGGCAGGATCATATCGCTTTTCTTTTCTTTACAGTTACATTCTGTCAAGTTTCGCAGTCGAAACGAAACCTGAGATAAGATACAACCGACTGATGGAAAAATCTGGATGTGACGAAAAGAATACAGATGAAGAGAAAATAGAATGTCTACGCAAACTTCCTCTTTCAGAAATTTTTGAAATCGGAGAAAGTGAGGTGCTCAATGTGTTGATGAAGCCAAACATAGATGGAGTAATCTTGACTGATGCTCCACACAACCTGCTAGGAGAGGTGCACCTCAGTAAGGTATGTGTATTCCTATCGAAAAATTTAATCTACGAAATATATTTTAATAGGCACGAATAAGATTGGCCATTTCTTGCCATAAAATGGTCTCTTTTGAGTCTGAAGTCTCATCAGGGGTACAAGATGGTACTTACATCTACAAAAAGCATTGATTTATCTCGCGAATGCTCATATCTGCATTGAAGCAATCATGAAGGAATAAGCATCTGTAGAAGTAGTGTATTCATGGTGAATACTCATTTAAGATTGTTGGGTTGGTCTCCCATTGATCCTTGAAAATTGATCAGCATTTGTGCAATGTGCAATAACTGACTTTTGAAAATACACTCTAAGATATAAAGGTCATCAAAAAAAAAAATTGCAAATGTCCTCCAAATCATTCTGATTAGACTTTGTGAAAATACCAACAAGCTTGAGGAAAAAAAAATGGAATGAAAAACCAGATTGCCGTGTGTGACCATTGAGGCTTGACTTTTGGCATACGGCAGTAAAAAAATGAAAGAGAAGACTGTTTCAGCAGTTCAGTCGTAGGCCTCATGGCAGGATACACCCCCCCGCTCCCTTTTGTTATTCCCGTAATATCGGCTACCCCCCGTTTTGCCCCCATTTTGCCCCTATTTTGCCCCCTGCTTCCCTCCTCTTCCCCCCACTAACCCCAGCTTACCCTCCACATGCCCCCGCTTATCCCCCACTTGCCACCGCTAACACCCAGCTTCCCCCCACTTACCCACTTACCCCCACTTCCCCCAAGTTGCTTCCTGGTAGTCCCCGGTTACCTCAACCTACCCAATCTTGCACCCCACTTCCCTCCACTTGCCCCCACTTTCCCCGAATAACATCCTCCTTTCCCCCCAATTCCCCCTAGTTACCCCATAGGGTGGGGGTTGTATCCTGTCATGAGGTCTAGACTTAGACAGAAACGTCAAACTCCTATACCGATAACCAAATATGAACTCTCTAAAATACATGTATTTGTCTCCTTGTTGTACAGGTAAAGTTTCTAGGGGGATCTGTGTTGACCGAGGGCTTCTGGATCGGAGGTCAACCGCCACCAGGAATGACGTATGCACAATATGCTTCATTGAATATGAACACATTGTATCCGCATTCACCTGCTATCGCTCAAGCAGTCTTGGAATTCTACAATATAAATGGAACTGGTGATGCCCGAAAGTATGGCAACAGTGTACGAGACTTGTTCTTTCATGCCGGGAGTGAATCAATTGCTAATTCTGTAATAAGGTGAGTTGGTGTCCACTCTAAAAATTTTCAGACAAAATTGGTTTTTTAGATTCAAAATGGTTTTTTGAAAAACCAAATTTCAATGCACAAAACCAACATGGATTTTTTTTAATTTGGTTTTTCAAAAAACCGTTTTGAATCTAAAAAACCAATTTTGTCCCGAAATTTTTTGGAATGTACTACTACTACACAATTTGAATTTTTATACAAGACAAACCTATAGATTATGAGTTCCTGTAGTTACAGCTGAAAAATAAGACTCACTGTCTGCAATAAACCAACAGGAATTAACTTTTTCTGTAAAAGTGAGTAAATATTTGATTAAACCAATCTGTCTCCCAGAGTAAGTAAGAAAAAGAAAAATTTATGTAAAGTCGGTAGAGATAACATGAAACATTAAAAAAATCACAAGCTGTGACGGCTTTTATAGCCGAAAATGAACAACAACAACAACAATTAATAACTGATGATTATGTACAGGTGATAAATATGATATTGACAATAAGTATCAGGGTCTCTCAAAATCTTATGATTGCTTGAAGTTTATGCCAGATTGAAACAACCTTTACTTTGGAAAAGAGTTTGCCTTATCTTAATACCAACTGAAACTACTTTGAAATACATTTTTCTAAAAGTATAAGCTTTACTAATGGACAAAACATGATACGGTCAATGAATTTCAGCCAGGGTGGTGACGCGTATGTTTACATTGCTGACTTCAATCCTCCCCAAAGAACGGACGGGGCAATACATGGCGATGAACTGCTCCTTTTTTCTGGATGGCCATTAATGGAATATCTCAATACAAATTTCACTGAAGAACAGATAAGTTTATCTAGGACTTGGGTCAGTTACTTTGCCAACTTCATTGCTACAGGGTAAGTTTGAAATATGTTTTACCAACGGTTCCTGTTTGATAAAAACATTAGTTTGTGAAAAGATCATGACATTGTCTGAGAAAAATTCAAATTATGATGTGAACATCCGATTGCTGAGCTATAAAAATCCACACGGAACTGTGTACGTAATATCTGTAGACCAATGCTGGTGCTGCGGAATAATCCTCTGTCTTTGTTGGGGCCGTAAACTGGGTTTTCCTGGCCTTAGGTGGTCACTGGTCACTGACACTTCTTTGGGCCTCAATTTGTCTTGCCCAGTTAGAATTGTTGTTTGGGAGCAGTTAAAGTGCCCTGCAATGCGTATTGACGCATGCAAGCCGCAGCACCCAACTGCATGTACCGTGACATTTCCTTGATTTTAGAGTATATTTATTCGATTCACTGATGGATTGAGACTTCAAACTTGAGGACTTCATTAAATACACCCTAAGACCTAATCAGTAATCACCCATTAAAAAATCACTTGAGCCTGAAATTAGCAATTGAGCATGATCATTCTGTGTTTTGGATGGTTCCTGCGACATTAGCCCCTTGTTCTGTGGTGAAAATGTCAAATAAAGAAAACCTATACTAACTGACCAGTATTAGTAGGCAGATGTGTAAAGGAGACATTGGCATGCAAATTTTATTGGAGTTATTCATCGGCCATATTGTAACTTATGAGGCTCGTTTTTTCAAAAAGTATAATGTTCTGAAACTGTAGATAACTTCTTTTCAAATTCACATATTTTATATTTTAGAAATCCTAATAACAACATACCAGTGCCTGCATCATGGCCAACATACGACGTACAAACTAGAACTCATCTGGTTTTGAGCAATAATATGGATTCCAATTCTGTGCAGTATTCTCACCGGGTGAAATATGTAGACTTCGTCAACAACTTGATGCCGAAATTGATCAACAAAGTGAAATGCATTGAAGATGATGATATTGCCAGGATTGGTGAGTATAACATTCATATCATTGTCTTAATGGGAAGTAGCCGGTCGGCTACTGTGTTTGCTGATACGCGTTTGTGGAAGTCCAATTTCGTTTGCGTTGCCCAGCACTGCAAATTACAATATTAAAGATATTCTACAAAAAGGTGATCTAATATGTGATTAATTTAAAAATCACTGAGGCTGCAACTTCCTGATGTTGAAATTAAACATCATGTAGGCAACTTCAATTTTGCAAAAATTCAATTGCAGTTTAATTATCCCCGCACAGCTATGCTGTAGGGGATTTAGTTTTGATATCCATATAAATGTTGTTCGTCCAAAATCACAAAGACCACACCATGTATGTACATGAAAATTGGTGAGCACTGAGCATACGTACATTAAAAAAGTGGTTTGAGGACGTCAAATGACTCAAATCTAACTTTGAATCAACCAATTATGATCACATTGAGACTGCCCAGAAGAATTTAAAAGCATGCTGCTCCGGTTTTGAGTCAAGCCACCATTTTGTCCAATTTGCTTGCCAGGGGTCATTCCTCCCAGTCTGGAGTAGTCTGCCACCTAGGGAGTGGTGGACACCAGTCTCCATGAGACTGCTTTATGTGTTAGGCAGTGCAAGCATTGCACTGCAGTCTCCGGATATTGGCCATGCAAATGAGCACAAGCAGCATGCAAATGAGTATGATATGGCAGAATGAACTTCAAACAAAATTGTTTTCTTTAAAGTGTGGGAATTTCTAAATTATTGGATAACAATGTAATTGTTTATAATTTTAAGTTGTCAGTCCCAACTGCAAGTTGTTATGTGACAATAGGAGAAGCCAAACAAAGTGACATAACAAGTATTTGTAAGTAATTACACAAGATGTTTTAGGATATAAAACCCAATACAATAACTACTGTTTATGAAAAGTTATGTAACCAGTCAGCAAAAATATTTGGAAAATAACAAGTAACAATTAAATGTTATGTAACCAAACAGTAAACATTTTTGGACAATCCAATATCTGGAGTCCCTCTGACACTTCGTGTCATCAGAAAAATAGGGACTCATGGAGTCTGGGTGGACACAGTGGCTCAGGCCTTCAGCTCACCACAAATATTCACTTGTGCTTTGCGCTGCATGTAATTTCACATAAATCACAGACATAAAGATATTGATAGATTCTGATGTGTTTGTTGCATGTATTTATCAGTTCACAAATATTACTCTTCAAACACATGTCCAATTGTAAAATATCATTGTAATAAATCCTACCTTTATTTAACAGGTTTGAATTGATAATGATATCTATAGTAGCGGCTCTATCTGTGCTTCAGATGCCAGATGCAAGTGAAATTTATCTACAAGGCTGAAATGTGGAATAATCTCGGAGCATGTGACATATATGAGTTGTCAATTAATCAGTGTGATTTTAAATATGATTGTAATTCTGTTATGATGTGTTTTATGCAGGAGATATCATGTCTGAAGCTGAAGATGACAAAATAGATGAAACTGCCCCACTTTGTGGTGAGGCTAATAGCGGCTTGTTTAACGCTTCAAGAAAACAGGTGACTTATATAAATGTTTTCCTGTTTTCCCTTTTTTCATGTGCAGCTGATTTTTTGCAGCAAAAGTCCCCTCCATTACCACATTTTCCATGACATTTTGTCTCAAAAATTTGAAAATGGCCCTTACTGATTTCCCAAAAACTGAGTAAGATATTATTTATCAAAAAACTCCAAGCCACCTCCGCTTGACATTAAACGGTCTCCTTCTAAAGATGTATCTGAAAACAGCCAGATGGTGTATCAGTTTAATCTACAAATTATGTCCAAGAAGGTAGGCTATTTTGCTAGTGGACATTGTTTGCAGGGGAACTACACAAGTCCGGTAACATGCTGGAGGTTTGGAAAGCAGTGAAATGTCAATAGAAAATATAGACATTTTTGCACACAAAGGTGTGAAGAAGTCAAGGCAAAATACCTTATCTTCTCAAAAAGTCAAAAGGAAAAGCAATTCTATACTATAGATGATGTTGCTGTTGATTGACTGACAAGAAATAAAGCTTTATTGTTGTGTATTTCCTATAGAAATCAAAGCCTTTCAAAATGAAGCGAATTCTACTAAGGTCATTTTTTTCGCCCAGGATGTATTTTTGTATAATCTGACCAAAGCTACTTGCTTATTTCTTAATATTTCTTTGATCGATTTACATACAATATTTATCAGTATCTTGGCTGTGTGACACATAATTGCCTTTTTAAACACATTTTTGATGGACACCCACTAGTGTTTTTTGTCTGTTTAAGCAAGAAATATTTGAGTGTAGAAAATATGTTTATACTGAAGGACTTTTTGCTATTATATTATCGTTTTCATAGCTATGAGTTTTTTCAAAAGGTGTGTTTTTTGCAGTTAAATCGTGACATCATTGAGTATCAGTGAATGTGATTGGTCTAATCTTCAACCTGTGACATTCAGATCAGTTATGAGTTTGACATCACGGTTAATGACAAAGGAATCTAAAACAGCCAGGCAATGTTATGTTTTGTGTATAACCACTACAAACAACTTCTGTCTGAACCGAGCATCACACCTGACCTGAAGAGTCTCAATGTTTTCCAAATGAAGTGTTATGGTTTTTCACAAGACACTAGTCATCACAATTTCAATAACTTAAGAAAAATTGTTGTCATTCATTGTGACTCTCCTTTGAGGATGAGTAGTGTATTTGATTGACTTACATACAGTTCATTGAAGCATGATGTGTCAAATTGTCAATGCATTTAGTCAGTTCCTTTAAATCTGTGTTTGTAAAAAGTTATGCAACTAAATTTGTGACATCACAGTCTTAGGATAAGCACAAACGTGAAAAAGACCTTGCTATGGAAACAATAATAAATGGTTCTTTCATAATTTTATAAAAGTAACAGTAGCTGGTTAAACAATTTAGAAATTTTGGGACTAGGCTGTACGGCAATTGTAAAACAAGATTGTAAATCAAGATAATATTTTTGCCCTGAGCTGTATATCATTGTTGAAGGCTCACCGCGAATATCGTGACTGCATTGCGGTGCATGACGGATAATAAATATTATACAATACCATACAATACAATACTATACACTAATTATTCATTGTGTAACAAGCTATTTTTTTTCATTTTCCAGATGGACGTTGCAGTAATTGGTCTCATTGTCGCCTGTGTATTTCTGCTTCTACTTGTGATGGTTCTTGCCTTTATTTTACACAGAAGAACAGCTAAATCGTCTCCAAAAAGTTATGCTTTTAGCAATGATAGACATTTGTCCAACGGAGTGTCTTATTAAATTGCATTCAATCCAAATTGATGTGACCAACAAAGCCCAATGTATATTTTTGTCGTATATCATTGTTAAGAAGATGTCTGCTGATTCACTTTATTGACTTAAATTACCCCTTGAGCCCACGGCCGGATCAAGGGTCTGGGAGGCCCAGGGCACAATGAGGCACTGAGGCCCCCCACCTTACAGCTAGCTTGTAAAGATTGACTTGAATGAAGATTTGCAGATTTGAGAAAAATGTTTCAGATTTGAGAAAAATATTTCAAATGAAGTAAAAATGATAACACTGGGCTGTACCTAGGAATTTGGTATACAGCGTTGGTATGTAGGCCTATCTTTTTTCTTAAATCCCAAGTGATGGTCATTGACATTTTCAACCAACTGTCCTAAAACCACTATTGATTTTATTAAAATGGTGATTTTAAAATCAAAGAAATACAAGAACAGCCTCCAGGCCTTGCAGTTATTTTCAGAGACTACACATCAAATCCGTTTGGGTACACTCTAAAAATGGTGTTTAGAGTCTAAACACAATCCTAAACACATTTCTTGTCCCACTTTTTTCACGCGTTTAGCCATTGAACACGTTGTCAATTGAAGTGTTTAGGTCAAGATGTGTTTAGAAATCTATTCATGTTTAGTCTGAGAACACATTCAACATGTTTAGGCTTGCAACACATTGCAGTCATGTTTAAATTCATTTGGGGTTTAGGTTTGGGGTTTAGGTTTTTGGGGTTTAGGTTTTTGGGGTTTAGGTTTTGGGATTCAGTTTGGGTTTTGGTGTTTAGGTTTCTGGGAATTGGATTGGAGATAAGTCTGCTGAAGTTTTATTAAAACCATCCAGAGCATATTACAACAAATCAGCAGAAAAACAATTGTTGAAATATATATAAAGAAAATGACTCAAAAAATAAATTGTTAAAAAAAAAAAAACACAAAAAAATCGTTGAAATGACAAAAGATGTTGGATCCTAATAGCCTCGGCAACAATATAAGTATCCATTGGTGTGTTGGACTGTCTTCTGCAACTTGAGGAGTCTTCACGTTTGATGATAGGTCTATGGGTGCACCATCTGCAAATATAAATTGATAATGTAAAAGAAATCTATTTGAAACATTATAAGACATTTTTCTTTTTAAAGTTATAAAATGCTAAGAAACACTGCACTTACAGTGTATAAATACTTTTTCAAACTCAGCTTCTTCAGACAGATTGATTAAGAAGAGGGAGAAAATCAGACAATCTATCGAGACAGAATGAAAACAAAAGATAAGAGATAAAAAGAGAGAAAGCTTGACAGATAGATAGATAGATATATAGATAGATAGATAGATAGATAGATAGATAGATAGATAGATAGATAGATAGATAGATATATAGAAAGGTAGATAGAAAGGTAGATAGAAAGGTAGATAGATAGATAGATAGATAGATAGATAGATAGATAGATAGATAGATAGATAGATAGATAGATAGATAGATAGATAGATAGAGTGGCATATGTAGGGGGCATTGGATCATACCCCCCTCCCGGGACAGAATCAGACAATCTGTTGAGACAGAATGAGAGATAAAGATAAGAGATAGAAAGAGAGAAAGCTTGACAGGTAGGCTGAATCTGGCAGATAGACATATAGATAAATAGATAGATGGATGGATGATTGGGGCTTTAAGTCCTGTATTTATGCACTTGGTGCACAGGCCGGAGCCTAAAAGAGTCAATAGAGTCTTATTTGTCTCTGGAGTCTTGCTTGTCACAAGACTAGAATCTCAAATGTCATTAGTAAATACATGGTATTACTATAGACATGTAAGACAATTATTTATTAAGACAATTCTCATTCAGGTTCTTGCCTGTGCTTGGTGGTAGGCATTAGGACAGGAAGAGGACACGACAATGAGGTGAAGGATGATTGAAACAGCCGTCCAACATAGATAGATAGATAGATAGATAGAAAGTAAGTGAATAGACATATGGAACATCACGGATTACTGATCAAGTTTATTGGAGAAATGATTTTAAAACCTTTCAATTTGAGGATCAAGCCAAGAAAACAGATATCTAATCAGCAGGTCTTTGAGAAGAAATTGTAGATTACCAGGGGCAACTTGTATTTTTTGTAGACTCTTGTCAGAAATTGAAGCCTGATTATGACTGTCTCACAAATGTATTGACAAGTAATCTATGAGGTTCTATTGATGGGCTTAAACCTTAACTTTTTAGCCTTCCAAATGATAACAAAGTTTAAAATCAAATGAGATATTATATGCAATAAGGAATTCATGTAGTAAGGCTACATGTATTTAAAAAATTCAAAGCAATTTTAAACAAGTTTTATAACAGGAGGAGCTAAAGGCTTCCCGGTGTATCAAAAATAGGTTATCGTGGGTGGAGGCTCATTTGATGGAAATCATATTTTAGTATTATTTTAATACTTCCAAGAATATGTGGTAGATTTTGGTTTAAAGCCACTGTGGCAAACTGACGCTGTTTGAAAATATAATTATTACATTGGCAGGGGCTAGTCCTTTCATAATTACCTTGCAAATTGACATTTTCTGCCTAGTTTATTTACACAATTCAGTCTATTTGCCCCCTTCCAACACTGCATTAAGGAAATATATAACATTTGATTATATCTGCACTGCACTGTTGGTGTTAAATTGAATGGATATATCAATGATTAATTTCTAATTTTCCTCTCAAATATTTATCTAAAAATGGCTCTCCAAACTGGCAAAACAAAATCAAAGTCCATCTCGGATAAAACTTACAAAATGATCGCAATATACAGAGAAATTACAAATTTCATCGGAATATGAATATGCATGGTCAGAGTTCCTCCGTGGCCTAATTGGTAAGTGCGCTTGTCAACTGGCTTTGAGGGCGTGGGTTCAAGTCTCACCCCAGGAACTCACTTTAGTCCGAGCCCATGGGACTTTAAATGGAGGCGGGTTGTATCCAGTATTCTATGCTGGGGCAACTGAAAGACCCTGGGCATCCCTGAATTAATAGGGTATGTGCCAGACTCTCAGTCTTCTCATCTCATCATCATACGGCGGTCGCCTGCCTCGATATAGCCCACTAAGGTGCTGCAGAGGCGTAAAACACAAACAAACAAACAAACAAAATATGCATGGTCAACATTCATAACATTAGTGCATGGCTTTAAAGTGTGATTTTGTACATCTTTGGAAAAGTGAGAATGTGTTTTTGTTCTTGACCTTCTACGCTCTATTTTTGTGAGGCTCCCTTGCCTCGAGAGGCCCTGGGCACAGTGCCCACTGTGCCCTATGGATAAACCGGCCCTGCTCACAGTAGTATTTGGATTTTTTTTTTGTCAGTCTCCAACAAGCAGTATTGATCTCTTTAAATTGGAAGTGTTGGCAAGATCATAAAAGTCATCAGCATTATGAATAACTAAGTGCTATTTTTGCAATGCACTGTCCTCTCATTCCGTGTGATTTCCGATTGTCCAACTGTTTCAGCATCAATGCGGTTATGAAAAGTCATTTCTCTCTAAAAAAAAAAAATCTAGTGGTTCTTCTATCGATATAGGTAAAAAATTAGGGGTTGTTGGAGTTAAGAGGCAATGTTGCTATCCTTCATAAAGTGAGCTTGTCCCGCTGCACATGTCATTGTGTCAATTTTTATCCATGTGAACATTGCCCACAAAATGTAAAAAAATGCCCCCCCCCCTAGTTAAGACTCTGGGCCCCCCTTGGCCCACCCACACATGGATTTCTAGCTATAGCACTGCATAGAAGGTTCTGCGCTGCAGCCAGTTTCAGGTACTAAATCACATTTCTTGCAGCAATGTGCACAATGATAAACTTTTACTCTCTCCAGAATCTCATGTCAGCAATTGTGCAGTCATATTCAATGTGACAAGCACTTCATTGCTGCATGGCAGCACTTTTGATCATAAACACACATTTCTGGACAACTGATT
This sequence comes from Platynereis dumerilii, assembly GCA_026936325.1. NCBI lineage: Eukaryota > Metazoa > Annelida > Polychaeta > Phyllodocida > Nereididae > Platynereis > Platynereis dumerilii. The sequence goes on along the minus strand of JAPTHN010000010.1, from coordinate 7,139,030 downwards.
ACCTGCATTAGCACTAATTTGGATACATTGTCCAATCTTTATGGACCTTATATTGGCATTTGATGCATTGTCCAATCCTTATGGATCTGATTTTGGCATTTGATACATTGTCCAATCTTTATGGTCCTTATATTTGCACTTGATGCCTTGTCCAATCTTTAAGGATCTCATATTGACATTTGATACATTTTCCAATCTTTATGTATCTCATATTGACATTTGATGCATTGTCCAATCTGGATCTTATATTGGCATTTGATGCATTTTGCAATCTTTAAGGATCTTATATTGACATTTGATACATTTTCCAATCTTTATGGATCTTATGTTGGCATTGTCCTATCTTTATTAATCGAGCACTGACATTTATAAGAGAGGGTAACACCTTAAGAAGACAAAAAAGAACATTCTGCATTGCTGGCGGAAAGTGCAAGGAACGGCCATGAGAGAAAATGGATCTCTTTATCAAAACATTTCTTCAGAAGGATTTGTTTCTCCGCAAGTGCAAGGCTTAATTCTCGGATTTCAGGGAGTTCTTTCTGTTTTTATCCTGTCACTTAACATTGTTACCATTCAATGCATTCGTCAATGGTCTACTCTCAATAAGAGTTACAGGACAATTTTTATAAACTTGGCTGTGACTGATATTATTTTTGCAGTCAGTTTCATCTTTCGAGCAATAACAACCGCATTGGCACCCAGGCATGAGGCCTCCTGCGTAATCTTCCTGACTCTTGTTTTAACATCAGGTATTCAAAACATCACTGGGATTCTCATTCTGTCAGTGAAAATTCTCAAAAGAATTAACAATATCGAGGGAATGCATCGTTCGTCTTGCGGCAAGGGTCACTTGTTTCTACTAGTCGCAAGTTGGTTCGCTGTTGCTTCAATTGTTTCCGCAAGCATGATGCATGGTAAGACCGGTGCTGATAACGCAGGTATATCTCAGCATTGCAACTTCAGCAAGATCTACCAGGACCACCTGTTTCTTTCCATCTTGTCGACCGTTCTGATCGCTGAATCCGTATTGGCCGTTGCATTTCACATTGCTACCGTATGGAAGACAACTAGACATATTGCAGCATTGAAAAGAGCTATGAATTCTGAAAATATTCCACTTACATTAGCAACAATGAATAAACTGAGCTACGCAATGAAAACTGCAAAAGTGGTCATGCTACTCTGCGGACTCTTTATTGCCACTTACGGTCCAGCTTTAGCAGTAATGATAACATTGTCTATAGATGCAAATGCAATCCCCTCAGCGGTTCTCCTGAACATGTCCTGGCTCATGAATGTTAATGCTATCGGTAATTTTTTTATCTACAGGTTTCGGAGCGCAGAGTTTAGAAATATTTTTCAACGGTACTATTCAAAATGCTGCAGATTGAACAGAGTATTTCCTATAAACTAAACCTAAAATATTGCTCACAAACAATTTACAGTACCCATGAGTTGCAGGACTTTAATGATGAAACTGATATTGGTGGCCTAATGAAACATTTTACTGCTGAAATGGATACTGAACAAAGTTTGGTAGCTTGGCAATTTAAAAAAATGGAAAGTATCAATATGACCACAGAACGCCTGTGTGGCAATGGGGTATGGAAAGTAATGGATTTGCATTAGGATGCATCAAATGCTCCTCATGTTTTCCTATCAGAACCAAACATTGAATTGAATGTTGCTTTTGACTATTAGTAAATATTGCAAATTTTCAGAAAGTTTCAGTTAGGCCTAGGGGTACCACAAAGCAGCTAAAATATGCCAGTAGAATGAGATGTGACCGATTTGCGGTTTTGTCTATTTTTCACAATAATATCTGTATTATAATTATTTTATCGTATTTGAATTTGTCTCAGTGAGAGCTTTCTAATGAGAACCCGCATTGCTTATATTGTTTTATTAAAAGTGAACAAGAATGCAAAGTGTATGGGAAATTATTAATTTTTGTATTAGACATCTTGACGTGAAATTTCAAGCTCTAAATATTTAACAATCAAAAGATTTTGTGATTCTAGTAAAAAGTGCACTAAAACTGCCTTATCTCCCAGAAAACGTAACAGATTGATTCCGAAATTTTTATGTGCATTACTTGTACTATAAGACAGCATACTGGCAAAAATGCAAAGTTTGTTGTTTGCTCTATATATGAGAAGTAGCAAAATGTAAACAAAAAAATCCTTAATTAGGTCACTTTGTTGGTACACAGTGATGAGGCAAAGTTCCAATTCATACTTCCATCTCTCACTTCTTACTTCTTCTTCTCCATAGCCTTGTGAAGTTGTGAACAAGGGTAAACCGAACATCTGCTTCAGGGCTGGTGTGGAGCCCTGGCGACGCAGACTGAATCACTTCTATAGAAAAATCAGGTAGTTCAATAAATCAGCTGACGGATCAGTCTCCACAACATTCCCTGAATCATTCCTGCATACCAAACTTGGCAGAACGTAGTAGTATATAGATATTAATAGCTGTGCCTATATAGTAATGAGGTACACATGAAAGGTTTCAGTCTAACCTTAAAAAATCTGCAAAATTCAGTCCTCAGGGGTCCTTCAAACACAGCAAATGGCGCCTGTTTTTGTACAGAGAGACATTCGCAACTGAGGAACTAATCAGAGTTCACTTGCAGTTGTTTAGTAAACAAACCCACGTGGTTACATGCACGTGTATATGCCATCTATCATATTTTGCAAAGTCATAGAACCACTTAATTGTACACTCAGTAGTAATTATAATTGTGTAATAGGCGTTCATTTCAATGAGCTATATTGTTACCAAATTATGATTTGATTTGCTTATTTGAAGAAGTGAATATAAATGCATGGAATTAGTGCAAATATGCGTGGTTTGTGAAATGGAAAAATTATTTCTTGGCCTATGTCATCCATTTGACCCATTAAAAAGCAAAATAAGCAGTTTCATCACTATCACAGAAAAATGACACTTATTGAAATAGGTAATTATGCGTGAGATTTGGTGGTTTCATGGTCAAATGTAGTACTAGTGTCGCTCTCTATTGCATAACCATACACTATAATATCATTGAAGAGGTCAAGACTCTGCACTGCACCATCCTGCCCCCTATGAATAAACTGCTTATCTAATTGGATCTCTGTCTGGCGCCAAATATCGTATAGTATAGTATAGTATAGTATAGTTTATTTATTAAAGTCTCACGTCATCAGATACAATAAAAACAAGGTTAAAAACAATTGGGATGACCCATTCTCAACAGAATTATGAGAGACTAAAAACAAGATAAAAACATATTATTCTTTGATAAAAACAGTAATCTTTGATTTAAAATCATATCACAGGCTTTGGCAACATAATGACTAAGAGTATTATTACAAAAGAGCACCACAAATTTATCACAATTACCTAAATTATCAAACCCGTCAATTGATTGTCTGGCATGATTATACAGTTCTTCTCTTATAGCATTATAACATCTGCATTCAGTGATAACATGAATTTCATTTTCAATACTGTCTTCACAAAAATAACATTTTCTCTGACTTTCTTCTAAACCAATATACCTGCCTGTTTCTATTCTAATTGGGGCAACCCCACATCTGAACTTTGCATACGCACTCCTATGCTTCCTTGAGAAATTCTGCTTGACATAATGCTCTACTCCATACTCAGACTTAAACAATCGGTATGTGCGCAGTTTATTACGCCCAGAACTGTGTGCACTTTCTATTCTATTCAGATTGGTTTTCCATTCCTCTGCGTACAATGTTTTTAACTTTAAATTGACATTGGTGACTACACCTCTGACATTTTCTACATATTCATCATAACAAAAACCTTCATCAATACCGCTGAAAATACCTCTGGCTCGCTTATATCGTATGAGAGGGAGGGAGGTAGGGGGAGCCTAATTGGTAGTAATTAGACATGCGCAATCAAGCAATGGTGGCTGCGATCGCCATACCACGTTGTGAAGAAAACAAATCTTAGAAAATGATGGATTATGCAATAAATAAGCAGCGTCCACTCGTAATTACACAGCGTTCACTTGAGGCCCACCACAGAGAATATGAAGGTATGTTTTCAGCTTGCTTAGACAATGCTAAAACCTGTAAGAGCAATTTTTCTGTCAACTACTTGATGTAAACATGCAACAGATTGGAACTGCCTAGCGGTGCTAGGCAGTTCTTTGGAGTTATGAACAAGGGGTTCTTGTTTGAAAACGTCTTGTTCAAATGAGAAGTTGAAATCTGCCTCGAAACAAGAAAGCTATGTAGAAGTTGAAGTTCAATTACAAACAAGAACCTCTTGTTGAACAAGATATGTATAAGTAGTTGGAAAGAAAACTAATAAATATATAAGTAAGAAGTAGAAATATAAGTAAGAAGTAGAACTTGGTCTCATCATAGTTTCATAATGTTTCACAATTCATCTACTGCCTCTTGATTAAACCCTATTTATTTCACGACTGAGTTGGGTGATTTAAATGAGAAATCCAAGAGATCGTTATTTCTCTGTCACTCCCACAATATTTTTGGCCATTGCACCACAACTTAACCCAAGTGGGAAATATTTTACTTGAGTCTCAACTTCTTGAAGGATTTATTATATTGTTGCATTGATAATGTCTGTCTTGTTAAAAGAGTAATATTTCTGTATTGAAATTTAGTGAGAAGATAAATTAATTCCCAAGGGATGATATGTTATTATCTATAAAGTTTTTTTTTCTTCTTGCAGTTCTCATAAAAAAGTAAAATAAGCTAGATTGTGCCTACTTGAACAATGTTAGGGCAAATCTTATACTAAAATATAGCCTTATTGTGACCGCCTTCATCCTAGTCAACAATTTGACCTCACAGTGATATCTTTGTGAGCTCTTCAAAGATACCTTGAAAGCTTACAGAAAAGACCTCAGATCAACCTCATTTTGAAGCCAGTCAATGAGGGTGATTTGAGCTGAAAAGTTGAGGTCACACTGTGAGCTCCCTGTGAGCCTAATGTGAGGTCTCATAGTGAGATTCATGTGAGCCTCTTGTGAGCTTTCTGTGAGCTCTCTGTGAGCCTTTTCTGAGGTCAACTCTGCAGGGTGAACTTCCTGTGACCTCTGCAGGGTGAACTTCCTGTGACCTCAAATCACCCTCATTAACCTCTTCAAGAGTTAGATAAATACACACACAGAATAGCAAGTTTGTTCACTAATTGTATTAGTCAAATAACATTGCTGAATTGGGGGGGGGGGTGGGGTTTCATTCAATCCTCTTCATTCCTGTAGTCCAACCCATAGATATAAACCATCAACCTGAAACATAAAATGAATATAATACAAATAAATGTATGTGCTACATATATCAGCAATTTGAATAATGAGCAATAAATAGGCTGAATTATCTTATACTACGAGTGTGGTCGATACATATGGGAGACCGTCAGGTCACTGCGCGCAGCGCAGTGACCAGAGGTCTTCAAATGGTAGGAGACAGAGCTACTCACACAGGGATACACTATAGTTTGTCACGTCAAGCAGAGGACAGACGTTTTGCCAGATATCTTGGCAACCAGAAGTCCTACAGAAGAAATACACCTACCTATGTGTAGCTTAGCTCTGTTGTAATATGGGCAAGGCTTCGGTGTCATGACATTTTTGGTTACATCATAAGACCTCAAAATTCAACGTTTTTGCAATTTAAAGTAGCAAACATCAATTTTGTTTTTGCATGATGCCAATAATTATAGAATTGGGCATTTTTTCACATCGTCACTTTTGCTGAACATGTACTGGAAGAGAAGTAAAATTAAAATTTAGCAATATTTTTTATGATGTAACGAGGACACAAATTTCAACTTAAAGCCATATTTTTTAGTATAAATACCATTTTAATATTACAAACTAGTGTCTGAATTGATAGGGTATGGGAGTTTTTACGAAAGCAACATCCAAGTTTGATTAAAATCGTATTATCCTTCTGTATAAGAAGGTTAGAAGTTGCAAAGCGTAACGAGGACACGAAACCCATTTTATTTTGCTTCTGTGTCTTCATCTAGGACTGAATATGACTTGCTACTGCTGTTTTTGATTAAAGCAGCACCTGCAGATATTTTCTATTTTGAAACAGACTTTTTATTGTCATAGCATCATGGTTAATTTTCAATTTTAAAATTTTGGTGTCTAAGTTACATCATCAGCACAGAAAGTATAACGCAAATTTAGTTTTTTTAAAGAAACAATCCATAGAAACTGACTGAATTCTGTCCAGATAATAAAAGACATGTACCGCTTTGTGATGAGCTTTGATTTTAAAACTTATATCATAATTCAGCTGTGGCAATGATGCTCAAAGAAGAATCTGTAGATCATAACCTGGTTTGTGGTGTCTTTGTTACCTCATTAGAAAATTTATAAAAGACATTTCAGCTGTATCTGCCTCCAGGAGCTTTATGAAAAAGCTATGCCAGATATCAATCTCATAACTCGTCTGTTAGAAAAATTAACTACTTCCCGGAAGTGTAGTCTTCCCAGGAAAACGGTAATATTTCCTTATGATGTAACCATGACACAAAACAGCCAATCATGGAATTGTGTCCATGTTACATAATAAGAAAGAATATCCAGAAATCAAGGAAGTTATTTAACTTATGAATGATAAAACGGATATGCTCTATACTTGTTTTCATTTCTGTTATGTGCCTCATGCGGAACGACATTGGAACAGACCATAACCGACAAACAGGAATATTAATCTGATGATGTAACATGACACCAAAGTATTGTAACAGACTGAACGTTCAATGCGTTTTTATAATATCCACATTTAACATTTTCCAACAAAAGTAGAGAAATCAGGTAAATTTGTCCTTTCTTCATTGATTCTTGCACACAATGAACTGTGTCTGATATTGTGCACTGAGAAAAACCTACTGTAAACCGTCAAGTATGAGAATATCTTATGATGTAACCAAAGAAAAGAGCCACTTGGGCAGTAACAATTTTGATTCACTGGCTCTTACTCGTCTAGCCAAATACAGCCATTCTAAATCAAAAGTCAGCAATTATGATCAAATGTCACAAAACTTCTTCAAATTTATTTGTAAAATGTTGAAGAATGAAATTATATAAAAAATTGATATCCATCTTATGATGTAACATTTTGGCTTAGTTACAACATCAACTATATGAAAGGGTTATTTTGATTATTGAAGGGAGTATGTCCCATTTTAAGTCACTCCAGTTAATTTCAATGTTAATTGTGCTAAAACTGAACTTGTTCATGCTTGGATTGTGCCAAGGTATCTGGGAGCAATTGACAGTGACTGATGATGTAACGGAAAAGACACGAAAAGTGGGTAAAAATTCATTTCATTCTGATTACCAACATCACCACCAATGGGCTGTGGAAAGTCATTCATTATCATCTCATGATTGTTCAGTAACTAAAACCTGCCAGAACTGCATTATAGGACCTATTTTACAGCTAGCATAAAAATAATAATACCCAAAAGTAGCAGTAGGACACCATGAATGTCCACCTACCTGAAGACTTTCACTGCAATTTTCCCAGTACGCATACATACTGTGCACTTAAAAACACAATGAAATTATAATATGGAGGGAAAACATTGCATGTTAGTTGACACCATGGAAGTTGTTACATCAGAAACCCCTTAAAATCAGCAAAAACATGATGTCTGATGATGTAACCAAAAATGTCATGACACCGAAGCCTTGCCCATATGAATATCACATTTTCACAAAGTTTTGATGCGGTTTTTGTCCGATATTTTACAATTCATGGAAATGGCAGTCAAATTTCGCAAATTGTTGACTTTGCAATGCTGCCAATCTGACAAACAATGGGTGGTGACGTCACGAAAGTGCATCCCAGCGCCACCCCAGACTTAGTTTCAGTCAAATTTGGTATTAGATAACCTCCAATCTCATTGTGTTGATTTTTATGGCCTGTACAAAAAGGGCTAAATTTCTGTTTCAATGCTTGACGTGACAAACTGTAAGGAAAATTTTTGCATGCGCCAAACAAAAAAAAGTGTCGGCGTTTATGTGACGTCATCAATAATGAACTATATGTGACGTCATGGCAACAGTATTGCAGGTGGCGTCATGAACAGACCCTGCCTCTTTTTCATATTTGTGACGTTATCAGTGCTTGAATTCATGACGTCACGACAGCAGCAATGTGTAACACACTGCAGAGGGAATAAATTGTTGTTGCTAAGCTTGATCTCTTTGAATGCAAAACGCGTATAAATCATGCGCAGAACCTGTTAAAAACGAATAGAAAACTTGTTAAGAACTCGAAGACAATGCAGGCCTTCTTGGGTGTTTAATTTATTAAATATTTCTGTAAATTATTTGAGGAGATATATAAAGAATCTTGGACGTTCTGGGTGTGTAAGAAACGTGTGAAAGACGATGAAAATGTGTGGAAAACTGACAAAATGATGACAAATTTCTTTAACAACCTTCTAACCTGCCTATAAAATATGAGGGGCCGACCAGACGATAGATACCGTAATATGGGGTGAATCGGGACAGAATAGGCAGTTTTTCTGTCAGAGCATGGACAAAAACCAATCTAGAAATCAAAATTTGGTGTCAAATTGTGTCTGAGCACGAGGTCTAAGTAACTCTTGGAGCTTGACGTGATACCTTAAATTCCCAGTGCTCAAGGCCCAGAAAACAACTGTCCCAATTCACCCCTTACTTTGGGGTGAATCGGGACACTCTATTATTTCCACAATTAATACTCTCTACCTTCTTTGGGTGACTGCTACTTGGAAATAGACATTAGAAAACATGTTCAACATGCAAAAAAAGTAATTTTGAGCATCATCTGAAATCAATTTCAATGATAATATGCAAATTAAAAAAAATGTTATAAATGACAGAAAACTATTAAAAACTGTAGTTTTCTCCTATTTTTTCTAATAAATGATAATTCTGGACTAAATCCACAGTAAATTATGCCAAGTTCAATAATATTCGTCAATAAACCATGCCAGTACACTCAATTGAAAATTAGTATTGTTATTTTGGTTCGTCCCGCAAACTTTGCCATTGACCTGGATCTGAACCCGGGACCAAGCATACACAATCCCATACCCAGTCTTTAATTATGGTCCCCTAAGACCATGTTAGACTGATTTTAAAATTTGTTTCAAGTTTATTGGCTCTAGTATTCAACCTTTATATGGTTCGTGCAAAGTTTTGACCAGCTTGTAAAACATCATTTCTGCAGTGCCAAGTTTAAGGTCCTGCAGCTCATCACTGAATGCAGTCAGAATGACAAAATTTTATCACAATATGCGCTTGCATGTGAACTATAAATGTGCCAAAAATCAAGCTCCTAAGAATACACTCCTGGAACTAGGCTCAGAGTAGGGTCATTAGTGCCCAAGGAAGGAGGTTTGGGTGGTTTCACCATGGAGGCGTTTATCTCCTTAAATGTCCTGGTATGTTTACAGCACCCCATCTTTGTGGTCAGCAGGACAGGTGTCAACTGGTCACCCCACAAGACCAAGACATTTTTGAGTTTATCTTTTTAGGTAAATCCTCTGGAATTACAGGTTAAAATCATCTTATTAAAACAGGAAAAGAACTGACATGTATGTCTCAGAAAGCCCGATGGCACATGACTGATTAGTCCTCTGTAACTGTGGATCCATAAAATTTGATTCATTGACTAAGAAGGGGATTTTAGGCAGACTAGAAAGTGTCTCTGCAGCCCACATCTTTGTTGACCATTAACAACATTAAGGGCCATATATAGGAGATAAAACTCATGCTAATTACTTTTCACCCTTCTCCCCCTATTCTTATCAGCAGCACAATCTGTGCTGTTTTCTGAGCCTAGTTCCAGGGGTGAATATTAGAAATAGGTGTTTTTGAGCAAATAAATCGTTTCCCTGCTCTGTCCTGATTCACCCCAGTGTCCCTATTCACCCCATATTACGGTACCCTATGGATTTTACCCTGGGGAACTTTTTTTTTTCGTTCGCAAAGCGTCGGCGAACATTTTTTTTGCATGTGCTGAACAAACTGTTTTCTTAAGTTTCAAATGGGAAACAAACTTTTTTTTTTACCAAGAGTCCATAGCCCCCCCCCCCCAAGATCATCTGGTTGGCCCCTAACTTATCCACTCCTTACTAACCACGTGTGCTGAAGTGTGTCAAATAATTTTTGAACATGCTTAAAACCATGGAGCTCTCTTGACGTATGACAACGTATTTCAACGTGTATAAACGTTTTTGAAACGTGTGAGAAACTTACTCATTACTTATTCAGCTTACACAAAACTTTTACGGTTGTACCATCACTTTATGTACACAAAATCTAAAACGGCTAGGTGTGACCTGGCCTTATGCCGCCCTTATCTATTTATCTATCTAGGCATATCTTAAGCACCACAAATAAATATCTAAAACACCACAAAGAATTATCATCCAAAACATCACAAGTAAATATCTAAATGTCCGACGGTCTCGCTATGCTCTTTGGCATCATCATATTATCTATTTATTCAAAAGCACATGGTCAATATACTACAGAAACAGTTTAAAATGGAAAATATTACCAGTTCATACATATCAAACTGTGTGTTCTTTAGTGTAATGGCTCCTGATATAAAATGGCAGTTAAAAGATTGTGCCAAAATTGCTGTACAAAAACCCAAGTTGCTGTCAATTTTCGGAGGCTTAATTTCAATGTTTGTACAATCAGTAAATGTTCAAATCAATGCTAACATAATTTTCAAAACTACAAACCATGTAAAATCATACTTACAGGCATTATTTCATCTCCAAATTTTCCTGTTGCATGTTGATTCAGAATGGTGGATGGAATGTTGTGATGGTCATGTGATGTCACTTCCTGTCACAAAGAGCTCACAGTGTGAGCTCTCTGTGAGACCTCTATTTGACCTTAAGTTATGCCACTGTGTGAGCTCCTTGTGACCTCTCTGTGAGATCTTAGTGACACCATCATTTGTGAGATCACTGTGAGCTCACAGTGAGCCCACATTTTGACCTCAGTATGTGAGATTTCTGAGAGCTCTCCGTAAGGCAGCAATGCATGAGGTCACAGTGTGAGCTTTCTGTGACATCTCTGTGTGAGTTCCTTGTGACCTCTCTGTGGGATATCATAGTGACACCATCATTTGTGAGATCACTGTGACATCATGGTGAGACGACATTTTGACCTCAGTATGTGAGATTACTGAGAGCTCTGCTTGAGGTAGCAATGCATGAGGTCACAAGGTGTGAGGTCACTGCGATGTCTTGATGACACCCTCCGGTATGAAATCACCATGTGAGTTTCTTGTCATCTCACAGTGAGTGCTGTGCAGACTCAAATGTTGACTGGGATTCCACTCTAAGTAGTATTTTTAGTGCATTTTGCAACCCGACAAGAGACCACACCCCAAAGGGGGACCACTTTAAGACCGCAGAAGGGGCGGTCTTATAACACAACGACCACTGTAATCAAAATGATATCGAGTTATTATGTGAATCCCATGACAATGTCAGGGCTTATTAAAGTGATAAATACTTTTAATCATGAAAACATGGTGATTGGCACGTAAACTTTTGCTATAATCTTCCGAGAAATTTTCCAAAATTTAATTTATAGAATCATGAAGAGAATATGTCTGTATTATGAAATATGAATGGAAATGTCTCAGTAAATATCAGTAAATATCTGACTTGAGTCGGGAAAAAAAGAAGCTTCATAATACAAGACCTGATGTTGTCATACCCCTGTGAGCGTGCCTCGGCGGTCCAGCGTCGGTCCAGCGTCGGTCGGATGTCAGCATCATCGCACTGGCTTTGGGCCGACGTTGGGCCGACGTTGGGCCGCCGAGGCACACTGATAGGGACATTATTTTTATATTATTACTTATTTCGTTCAGTGGCGTCACTAAGGGGGGGGGGCTAGGGGGGCTGAGCACCCCAAATGGAGCTTTCGCCCCCCCCCCCCAAAATCATGGGCAAAAAAAAAGAAATTATTCCTTGTGTGGAAGTGTGTTAGTGATTTAACAACCAGAACCCAGGAAAAAACCCGGTAAATAGTATACATTGTGCACTATGTGTCGTTATCCATTTTTTTAGGTCGATCTATTTACTATGTGTCTGTTGATCAACAGACACCTTTTAAAATTCTTTAGATTCTGCGTCGGCTCGTGCTTGAACCCTCAGGCCTCTAACAACACTTCTAGACTTTGGGGCTTCAGCCCCCCCAAACTCACATTGCTGGTGATGCCACTGATTTCGTATTTTGTATATATCAGTGTCCTCTATGTTATATTTTAGGATTCGGTGTGGCATAATTATTCTCAAAAGAGCGCAAGGATAACTATATATAGCTGAATTTGTAATTTGAGTCACTTAAAAAATAAAACATTCAAATATTTAGATTTATCAACAAATTTTGTCGCAGTGGCAGCTTTATCACAAAACACTACATACAGATAAATATATCAACCAATCTATCTGTCTGTCTCTATATCTACATGTCAATAAAGTGTGTAAAACAAATCGATTTTAATACGATTTAGCATTTTTTCTCATGATACCCTTTCTCAGAAAGGCTACTTGCAGGGGCCCTGCAGAAAATTGCATGGAGTGACTAGCATATCCAAAATTTGAGAGGCAATTATTACAAATTAACGCTTATTTGGATGGCCTTTTCTCTGAAAAATTGTCTGCATTCCCGCCATTCCGAAAAAAAACTACTGTACTCAATACTTATTAATGCTACTGATGAATGAAAATTAGCACTTGATGACCGGAAATGTTTTCCAAGCACATTGCTGATGGATCTCAGTAAGGCATTTTTCACACCTAGTAGCCTAGGGATATTTCTCGAAAGGCCCTAAAAGTTCTCTTTATGTTTCCTAGGACCACAAAGCAATTCCTAGACAGGATTATCTGTATAATGTTCTCTCTCAAATGAGATTAAAAAAAACTGAATGAGCTGGCAGACTGGTGTTTTGTGGTGTTAAGAAAATTTCATGAATGGCCAAATGCAAGCTTTCACACTGGCCATGCGATTGATATAAAATTACCTACGCAAGACAGATTGAAAATAGATAGATGGATAGATAGATAGATAATTATACAGGTCTACCCAATTTAAATTCAATTCAATTTATTGGACCAAAGAATATTAAAATTACATTTGGCTGGCTGGCACCAGGTGGTGAATTTGCCACTTGCACCAGAATTTAAAAGTTCACTACATGTCCACGGTTTACACATTCAAGTAAGTCAATACTACTAATACTAAAGGTTATTTTAACAATATCTAGCGTTTTAGAGAGAGATGAAATGAGGAATGAAATGATGACTACTGCTTACCTCCCTGTGTGTGTATAAATACAAATATGAGATTGGGGACAATCCCTCCACTTATTTCTATAAACAGCAAACCATGTAGTATCTGTTCTTATTTTATACTCAATATAAAAAAAAATTGGCCCACACCCCATGCTGGACCATGACACACTTTGTCCCCCCAGATACGGGAGAACTGGGGGATCCACGGCCAAGCAAGAGGATGCCCGACTGTCTCACATACTGTCAAAAGGTGATATACTGGTAGAAAGGAAGGTAGATGGACAGGAACCTAGACAGACAGACTGATTGATAGATCTATAAAGATTTAGATAGAAAAATTGAGAAATATATAAATTGGTAGAACCATGCAGAAGATAAGACTTATAGGTGTTAGATAGATGGATGGAGGTATAACATGCACAGTTTGCACACAAGTAGGCCTGCCTGTGCAGGGGCGAAATTAGAGGGGGTGGCAGATTGGTTCAGGTGTCCGCCTGTTCCGTTGAAGGTCTTTAACTGCTTTGGTTTGAAGCTCACTTGGCGAACCAGAAATTTTCTTCCTGAGCAAAATCCCAGCTGAATGTCGTTCAAATGAGACGTTCAATTGGTGTCCCCTTAGATCAGTGTCTGTGCTGGGCAAGTAAAAGATTCCTCACATGGGTAAATGTGCTGAGCTGAAGTGTCACCCATTCAAAATACGTTCAATAAATAAATAATAAGAGTCACACAATTAGGCCCATCAATCAGTCAAGGCAAACCCTACAAAATTTCAATTTATGGTGTTAGATGAATTTCAAAACATACCACAGGAAATATGTTACTCGGTATGACTTTAGTCTGCAATCGGAGTTTTACAGAAGATATAGCTAATTTGAGTAGAATGGCCAGTAGCAACCTTAGCATAACAAGGAGAGTCTCCAACCTAATACAGGGAAAGGCAGAGGAACTAGCAATCGTAAATGGCTTTGTTACCTCTGTGTTTTCATACTGTCCATTACTGTCCATTAATCTGGCATTTTTTAAGTCTAACATCTGCGAAAATAGCTGAAAAGATGAAAGGTCACTCCGTCTTGTAGCAAGAAGTTATGAGAGCTTACGAAGAACTACCCACTGCCTTAAAGGCTGTGAACTATTGGTTCTATGCAGTAAAAAATATCTTGCTTCACACATGTATGCTTAAATATCAAAATAACCTTGTACCAGCCTATGTCAATGTTTTCGTGAATAGAAATAGCAATCATGATTTAAGGGATTAACCTAAATTTGCTCCATATAGGTTTAAGACTAAAACATACCATATGTATATTTCATATAAAATTACAAGAGAAAAAAAGATAACAAATTGTCTGGTGCATTACTAAGTGTTGAGATCCCAGAACCTCGACCAGTCAAAGGGCAGAGCAAGTAAACCAAAGCAAACCAGAGTCATGTTTAAGGAGGTGTGAGACTTAGGACTCACTTGTGATGTTAAGGCCTTTAAGGAAGTCCAGCCTTCCATCTCATCCCACACAAAACCCTGGAATGGAAATCTAAGAACTACAGTTTCTGGGTAGAGACCTAATTGACACAAAACGAGTACTACATGCCATCCGTTATAAATGCAGGTGCAAAAATATGGAGCTCTCTACCTGTTAATCTCTAAAGATGTATAAATGAGTTCAATAAAATGATGAGACATTGGAGGTCCAAGGTTTTAAACTGTCTTTTATGCCGAAGCTAAGGGTATCATAAATGTAATTGTTGTGATAGTTTTTGCTTGTCACCTTGTTTTAATTGCGCTTAAACGACCAGCCTTTGCCTTATGTTCTCTATTCATTTCAAACTGGGAGTCTGGGAAATGCATGGCGCAGACCTGGACATCGGCCACATTGGAACACAGAGATTTTCTTGTTTCCCGAGAAGATTTTTTGTTTCTTGTGAAATGCTACATTTCCACTCAATTCTGAGTGGCTCTATTATCTGGAAAAATTGAGAAGTTTCAAAGCGGCACACCTTGCCCCTCCCCCTTGCCCCCGCACCCCTGCTCAAGAGCAGTAGGGGCAATTGCCCCCCTCTGCCCCCTCTCTTAACCTGCACCTTTGCTTTGCAGCTTTGCTTTTTCTCTTTGTCAGCAAACTGCTAGAATTTTACCACTAGAGGGCTAAAGAACAACTTCGATATTGACTGCCCCCTTGAGTTCAACTTGTAATACTGGATTCCTCAACTATGACTTAAAATAAACCAAACTATGTCTGCAAAATGTCTTCCGCATTGGTTTGACACTAAACATTTATCAGAAATTACCAGGGAAAGTCTTGCGTTTCACCATTAATAATAAAAAGTGATGCAATGGAATTCTACTAGAGATACAACTGCCTTTCTCTCAAATTGTCACTGGGGTTAGGGTTGCATTGTTTGGTGGTAATGTGCTAGGTTGCCATCGCTGGGTCCAGGGTTTGAATCCAACTCTTGCTGGGTCCCTGAGCCTATGTTGGACGGTTGTTTCATGCTTCACCTCATTGCCGGGTCCACCCCCTGTCCTAATTAGCCAACCAAGTGCATAAATACAGGACGTAAAGTCCCAATCATCCATCAGTCAATCTCATTTTGTACCCTGACAGAGAGGAGACCGCACCCCCACGAAAGACCACTTAATGACCGCAGAAGGGGCGGTCTTATAACTCAGGGACGAATGAGGTCGTTTTTGAACCTAAGTGCCTGATTACCTGTGCCATGAGAGGAAATTAGATGACTAGGCAAGTTGATAAAGAGCAATTCTCGGCTGGACTTCATCCTTACTTTCATGTGCAGTGAAAATAGAGAGCTGCCAGTGTCAATTTGCTGCCCCGGCCCTTTTGCTTGTGTGTTTGCCTGGCAATACCAACTATACTTGAGGAACAATATCATTTCCAGGTCAATTTACCATTCCGAAGAAAAAAAAAGCTGCCCGAATGAGAAAATCTTTAATAATGCAAAAATTGTCTTGTGTTTGAATTATCTATTTTTCTTCACTCACAGTGAATCAATTGATTGATAGCGCAAGCAAAATATGATATTTTCGTCTTTTTCATTATATAATTAGTCAACTTGGCATAATATTTCATGGGAAGAGATCACTTTTAAAATTCAGTTCATGTTTTCATCAAAAGATTGAATGTTTCATCATACAGGAGGGAAATATCTTTATGTGTCACAGTTATTATGCAAAACAAAATTACCTTGTAATAGCCGGCTGGATGATGTTCATGAAGGCATGCGTACAAGTGTCTTTGCAGCTTTAAGTTGACAAATCTCCTGCTATTATTTGCAATGATACTGTTGCACTGGGAATTCCCCCTAATCTTGTTGACAAAGTTGACATCACTAAAGTAAAAGTGTCATTAATAGCCTTTTGAGTGTTGTCCGTCACTCCTCTGAAGGTTGCTGTAGTGTCACAATCCTGATTTGGCAAGACGGCAGCCATTTTGAGGGTGATTCGTATTCAGGAATTGCACTCCGGGTTGGCAGGCAATTTCGAACATGTCATTGAGAAGATTCCTAGTCTAAGCATGGCCTGTCGAGAATAGCACTTGAACATAATCCTCATCAATTATCGCCCAGTCAATGATGCTCTGAGGAAGACAAGTATGGCTGCACCATCTAAGAAAGGCAAGTATAGACAATATTAGATATAAGACTACCAATCAGTGATCTTGCACTGCTTCATCTTTTTTGGCAATTCCAAATAAATGGAAAAAATTAATTAATGATTGCTCTTAATTTTTTTCATAGTTCTACGTGTTCCGAAAAAGGGATCACTTAATTTATTAGCACACATGCAGGACTAAAATAATTTGTTAACATATCCCTTAGGTTGAATAGTTAATAAAGCTTTGTGACGTCAGCAATTATTATAGACAGATATTTTTTTGTAAAGAGGTGTTATCATTTTTCCATTGTTGTAATGTTTTATGTAAGTATTGATTCTGAGGCATCAAATCAATCACAACCTTATTTTCGAACATTGCTTAGGCAAAAAAAAAACATCAGATCTCTAAGGGAAGGGATTGGAGTTTCAACAAAAGTAAATACATGTAATTTCTTAAAGAGGTTTTCCAAAAATATATACTCTTTTCCTGACAGTATTAAAGTAAATTATTTCTATGGCGTTATAATTGTTAACAATGTATAATTTGATTTAGAAACAAATATTTACAGACGTCGCTTGCTTGAAATATATAACCACTAAGACTGACATTCTTCATGCCATTGATTAGTAATAATACAAACCTAAAACATCATGGAGCCAACAACATCTCTGTAAGAAAATTCTAAAATTATATTTTGATTACAAAATGACTGGAGGCAAACTCCTATTCCTGAAGAATTTTCAATTTGGAAGTCTGGAAATGTAAATGTTATCGTTTTGACATGCCATCTCTTCTCAAATAATGCTAAAACGTTAAATTTTCTTAAGAATGATGGCAATTATCTGTCATTTTCATGACATTGTCAAATCATTGTTATTTTATAAGAAGAGCATTCAAGGCAATCTCTGGATTTAATCATTTTGTTGTAAAGCCCTTTGTCCTGCATTATAAATAGACAATTGATAAATATGGTGAGTTCAGCTCTAAGTTCTTGGCACTCATGAGAAGTTGAAGAATGCGATTGGAGAAAGAGCTGTAGTCCTCATGATGCGACACATTTCTTCACCTTTACCCCACAGGATATTTTTATTGGTACTTGCCTATCACTGACGATACTGTTGGCCCTTAATTTGATATCTCATCCAATTGTTATCCAGCAGGGATTTTGCTCTTGAAAGCCATTATTTCTATTTAGTATGATCTATATAGTGCTACAATGTTATTTTTTAGAAACAATTCTTGTGCTGTACAAGAACCGAACAAAAAAAAAGATTTGTTGAATGTCTTCTTAAAAGAGATATGAAGGACCATTGAGGGTCCACTGAAAACGTTTTGAGTTCATCACCAGGAGTTCAAATCCATCGAGAAAGGTCAAAGGGGCACGCCTAGCCCATCCCCCAGCCCCACATCCCCCCCCCCGCCGCCCCGCTTAAGGGCAGGAGGGACACCCTTGCTCTGCTTTTTCTATGTGTCAGCACGCCGCTAGAATTTTACCACTAGAGGGCTACAGAACAACCACGATATTGACTGCCCCCTTGAGTTCAACTTGTTACACTGAATTCCTCAACTATGACTTAAAATAAACCTCAACTATGACTGAAAATAAACCTCAACAATGACTTAAAATAAACCAATCTATGTCTGCAAATGTCTTCCACATTGGATGACACTAAACATTTATCAAATGAAACTTTTCACAAAACATTACTATCTGCATGTAATAAATTATTATTAATTGATTATTTCATCGGCATTCTTCATCACAATACACCATCCATACATATATGCATGATCATCCTCATTTTCATCTAATCAATATTGTTCTATTCATCTAATTAATTGTACTTATTAGAAGTTGGGGCAGCAATCCCATAGTTACTCGTAAGTCAGCTGTTACCCTTTGATGCATTTGTTTGTTTTAAAACTATTGGGTCTATTGTATGACATTTTCTGGAGGTCATTGTACATTATTTATCCATAGATAAAATAACTCTAACTCACTCAAAATATTTGACAATTAGCTGCGTGAATGAGAAAAGTCATGCAAAAATTGTCGTGTTTGATTTATCACGGTGAATCAATTGATTGATAGCACAAACAAAATAATGTTATTTTCGTCTTTTTCTTTTGTCAACTTAGCATATATTGCATGGGAAGAGATCACTTTAAAAAATTTTGTTAATTTTTTCATCAAAAGATTGAAAGTTTCATCGCTCAGGAGGAAAATATATCTTTATGTGTCACTGTTATTATGCAAAAGGAAAATACCTTGTAATAGCCATCTTTTGATTCGCTCCAGCTGGATGATGTTCATGAAGGCATGCGTACAAGTGTATTTGCAGCCTTAACAAATCTCCTGCCATCATTTGCAATGAATGATATTGTTGCACTGGGAATTCCCCCTAATCTTGTTGACAAAGTTGACATCACTAAAGTAAAAGTGTCATTAATAGCCTTTTGAGTGTTGTCAGTCATTCATCTCAAGGTTGCTGTAGTGTCACAATCCTGATTTGGCAAGACGGCAGCCATTTTGAGGGTGATTCGTATTCAGGAATTGCGCTCCGGGGTGGCAGGCAATTTCGAACATGTCATTGAGAAGATTCCCAGTCTAAGCATGGCCTGCTGAGAATAGCACTTGAACATAATCCTCATCAATTATCCACCAGTCAGTGAAGCTCTGAGGAAGACATGTATGGTTGCACCATCCAAGAAAGGCAAGTATAGACTATAGACAATATTACTAGATGCAATTATGTAATTCATGACTACCAATAAGTGATCGTGAACTGCTTCATCTTTTTTAGTAATTCCAAGTAAATGGAAAAAATTAATTAATGATTTCTCTCAATTCTTTCATAGTTCCATGACATTGTGTTCAAAAAGGGATTGTTTAATTCATTAGCACACATGCAGGATTGAAGTAGGTCTAATAATATATATTTTGATAGAGCTTTGTGACATCAATAATTATTATAATAATTATTATAGACAGGTATAACAGGATGGCACTTCAGACAGTCGCTACTGATGCATTCGTGGACTCAATCCGAAATGGTACAGTTCTTCCGAATAAAAAATAACGGAGTGGTCCCATGAGATGACTGTCAGGCAAGCCACATCCACATGCAGATGACAAAGATGCCTGTGAGTTATTCCCGACAAACAAGGTGAACAAAATTACTCCCGATACTCTGTCTGAAGCAGGCTACTGGATCTCCTCTGCGAGACTGCGTGTCCATAGAAGTGTGCCATTACGTAAGTTCACTCTACTTAAAGTAGCAATCTTATCCATTACCATCACTTGAACTTATCAATCCATGCCACTATAATCTTTCATTTTTGCATGTTTCTGCATTCAAA
Source organism: Platynereis dumerilii (assembly GCA_026936325.1). Lineage (NCBI taxonomy): Eukaryota > Metazoa > Annelida > Polychaeta > Phyllodocida > Nereididae > Platynereis > Platynereis dumerilii. The sequence continues at coordinate 7,118,733 of JAPTHN010000010.1, read as the reverse complement.
TATAATAGCACATTTTTATATTTTGGATCATGGCTGCATTGTCAAAACACTTCTTTGGCTAACAAAGGTTGGAATGTGTCAACCTCTATTTCTTCAAAGATGAAACTCTCACAGAAATGTGTTTCAAAGACATCTTTTGTCTCGGTTTTTATAATAATGACTTGAGAAAACTGGATTTTTCAACTATAATGAATTCATCCAGAACATGATTAATTTTGAGCTTTAAACCCAGAATATATTCACTGTAAAAACAGCAGTGTTACTTGTACGGCAGTTACCATAATTAATAAAAAAAAGTTATTGAATTAAATTTAACGGCTGAAAACTCTTGTTTTTACGACAAATGTCATTGTTTTAATGGCAACTGCCGTAGGAGTAACACAGCTGGTTTTATTGTTTGTCATAAAAATGTATATAAAACTATTTTTTGTAAACTGGTGGTAGCGTCTTTCCATTGTTGCAATGTTTCATGTAGGCAAAACCATATTGATCCTGAGGCATCAAATCAATTACAACCTTATTTTCGAACCTTGCTTAGGCAAAAAACATCAGATCTCCAAGGGAGGGGATTGGGGTTTCAACAAAAGTAGATACATGTAATACCTTAAAGAGGTTTTCCAAAATATATCATCTTTTCCTGACAGTCTTAAAATGAATTATTTGTATGGGGTCATAAGTGTTAAGAATGTATTGTTTGATTTAGAAATAAATATTTAGAGACGTCGCTTGCTTGAAATATATAACCACTAAGACTGACATTCTTCGTGTCATTGCTTAGTAATAGTACAAAACCTAAAACATCATGGGGCAAACAACATCTGTGTATGAAAGGTTTAAAATTATATTTTAATTTCAAAATGACTGGAGGCAAATTCCTATTCCTGAAGAATTTTCACTTTGGAAGACTGGAAATGTAAATGTTATCATTCTGACATGCCATCTCTTCTCAAATAATGCTAGAAAGTTTTCCTGAGAATGATGGAAATTATCTATCATTTTCATGACATTGTCAAATCATTGTCATTTTATAAGAAGAGCCTTCAAGGCAATCTCTGGATTTAATCATTTTATTGTAAAGCCCTTTGTCCTGCATTATAAATAGACAAATTGATAGATATGGTGGGTGCAGCTCTCAGTTCTTGGCACTCATGAGAGGTTGAAGAATGCGATTTTAGAAAGAGCTGAACTGCAAGATCCCTAATTATTACCGCCCATGCATATGCTATGCATAGGGCGGTAATGCTTCTGTCCCGATCCGATGTGAGTCAGAGGCCTACTGGCCAAACCAGGCCATTCCAAAGGTTCATTTTATCAACATCATTCATTTATACATCGTAGATTCTGGCAATTGTGTCTTTTTTTGAAGTCGACACTTACCAAACTTGCATGACAAGTGCTTCAATCACGCCACAAAGTTGTTTACAATATGGTGAAAATATGGCAGATTATCCACTAGGTGGTGCATGTGTCAAATGCTACTTTAGAGCCTCCTGGTGATGTCGCAATCAACTGTCCTGTGCAATCTGGGATCCATGGCATTTCACTGCCATTGGTATGTGGACTGGCACGAGTCAGGTCGTGTGTTGAAATCAATAGCCGATGGTACCAAAGATTTTCAATTATCTTCATACTTATATCATTCCATTTAAACTCCATGATGCATGCATGGGCGGTCCTGCATTCTAAGAGTGCTTGTTAACATCATGTTAACTTAGGGTACCAGCCATAAATCGTAAGACGATTAAGGTAAGATTAGTGCAGCGGCATAGCTGCAGGTATCATAACAATTGTGCATTTTTGGAGGAAAGCATGAAACTTGGCACACCTTTAGAGCACAAAGAAAGGAACATTTTCAGATATTGGGCCACTTTGTATCTTTACCTGGGGCCATTTGACAGCCTTTTAAAGATTTTGCTTCAAAAACGCTAGATTGATATCAATTTTTTACCCATATGACCCAATATCTTTGTGAGTTTATGCAATATTTGCATGAAATTTGGCACACTCATTGTCCTTTACCAGGGGAACATTTTAGTATGCCACACTTGTTTATATCTGAATGTGCTGATGGCTATATAGACCCATTCCCAAATAAAAGCATTTCATGTAATGCGATAAAAATATGTTGTAATTCAATTGCAAATGCAAACATGAAATATATTGTTTGCAGATTCATGATGTTATATTCCTGAAAGTGCATCAAAATAGGGTCATTTTGACATATTGGGCCACTCTGTAACCCCAGTAGTTTCCAAATGACAGCTCATTGAACTTGAAAAGTTATCTTGAAGTGAAAATCACAAACGGGCAATTCTCTGGAAAAAGGTCTATAGACACCCAATGCCAGAATTCATAATTATACAGAATCATGTGGCTTATAATTTGTATTCATAGAAGAATGGAACTTTTGGGAGTATTGTGCCACTAGTTGGTGGGTATTCCTGATAGTCTACTTACTGTATGTCAGTATAAGATTGAGCCCCGTTATGGGTTGACCATCACAACTGTTTTTTCTTTGTTTTATCTATGTGAAAGAGAGCAATTGGTGGGTCAGTTTACATGATAATGATGGTGACTCTCCCCACAAGCTGCCGTGTTACAATGTAAAAGTGTTTGTCTTACACACATGTAGCATTTTAATTCAATTCATACAACCTTTATTGTACTGGTCTTCCTATACATACATACAATTCTCAAATCAATTCATTAATCAACTGATGTCAAATGGCCCTAAGATAATTATAATGAATATTAAATGATTAAATGTTATTGTCTCTGACAACCTTCTTGACAATTTATATTTGTGACACTGAGCTGGTAAATGAACCTATATTAGAAATGTCACAATCTACATGTTCTCTGTACAACCTCTAAAAAAAAAAGAAGAAATACTTTTCGCTAACATGAAAATATGTTGTACACAGTGATACTTACATTGTGACTGCCTTCCTTCTACAATACAGGCACACTGGGGGAGAGATTAAAGACTTCTTCAAATTATATAATTATATTTCTTCACTGAATAAATTTTTGAAATTCTTCCTTTTAATCTTAAACCCTCAGGTGGAGTGTCCAATATAAGAGGACATACAAATACATGTTTCTCCACAATTTAAACCCTATTCCACCAGTTATATTATCCAATATAGGAGACCATACAGATGTTACTCCATAAATGAAAACCCACTGATGAAATGAGTCTAAGAAGGCAGTCCATGTTCCTTTTGCAACTAATGCTACATGTTTAACTCCAGGAAAAGTTTACAAGACCTATTGGAAAACAGCAATCCTTTAATCCATAAGTACTGGTTTTCATTGTTTCTTCATTTACTTCACTATTAAAAATGGGAGCCATTATACATTATCTGATAAATGCACTTGCACTTTTTAATGGGATCTAATCACACGTTCCAAGAGTTTTGTAGCTGTTTTTGTATCCTGTCTTCCCGTTTCCCTGATGTAAAGCTTGTCACAAGTTTCATACATGACACACAAAATAGTTCTGATCTTTGCATGGCTCTGTTGTGTCTTTGGGATTATTGTACACAGCATTGTTTGTTTGCTATGTCTGATATACTGATACACTGAAGATGGTCATTCATTTTTAGATTTCTTAGAAAATAGTATAGTAATTCAATTTTGCTCCATCCAGGTCAATGTCCCAGGAAGAAGACAAGAAGAAGTAAGTAAATCTTGCCAAAAAAAGCATATGGATAATGAAGCTGTTAAGAAAGAAACACAGATCAAGCAAAACACACCGAAAGAGCAGCATCAGGCTTGACATAATCATGTTAGTGAACTTGCATATTTACTCAGAGTCTTTCATTCAGAAAGAGATGTACAAATTAAACAATTTTTAAAAAACAAGCTTTTATGAATTTTTTAAAGTTACTCAATCCCAAAGACACGACAGTTAAACTTGAAGCATTAGTTGCAAAAGGAACATGGAGTGCCTGCTTAGACTCATTTCATCAGTGGGTTTAAATTTATGGATTAACATCTGTATGGTCTCCTATATTGGACACTTTAACTGATGAAGTAAGGCTTAAATTGTGGTGCAACATCTGTATGCCCTCCCACTTTGCCAACAGAGTCTACAATCTATTTCACAATATTAATCTAATCCATGCAGGTCTGCATATAATTTAAACGATTTTTCAATATCTATAGTCACTGTAAACTGACATTCTCTGTGCGCATGCTACCCAATTTCTTGACCTATTTCTTAGTGGCGTAAGCCACGATAGACTCTGCCAGAATTCAGATGCAGCAAGCAACATTATTAGAAAGCAAGTGACAATATGAGATTGGCACAGAGTACATTTAGATTGTAATAAGGGATGGACCATTTCTAATTTAGGTCAATTTACCTGCTCACACAATTTGTTAAGCAGGCTGTCAGAGGCAATAGCATTGAATCATTTTAGTATGCTTTATACCCATAACAAGGCTCAATCATACACTCATAGGCGTACAGCGAGCAGGTTTTTTGGGAGGGCAAGCGTTTTTTTGCCCGAATTTCTGAATCCAAATTCCATAGCATTTTATCATAAAATGCCTTGGGAATAATTGATTTTCAATAATGTTAGTTCGATCATCTGCCCGAATATCTGAGCCTGCTTGGCCGAATTTCCACTGTTTTCCAAATTTATGGGGGGGCGATCGCCCCCCCTGCCCGATACGCCTATGCATACACTGACATACAGTCATCAGGCTATCAGGAATACCCATCAACTAGTGCCACAACACCCCTAAAAGTTCCATTCTTCTATGAATTGAAATTATAAAAGTCTCATGACTCTGTACAATTATAGATCCTGGCATTGGGTGTCTATAGACCTTTTCCAGAGAAGTGCCCGTTTGTGATTTTCACTTCAAGATAACTTTTCAAGTTCAATGAGCTGTCATTTGGAAACTGCTGGGGTTACAGAGTGGTCCAATATGTCAAAATGACCCTATTTTGATGCACTTTCAGGAAAATAACATCATGAATCTGCAAACAATATATTTCATGTTTGCATTTGCAATTGAATTACAACATATTTTTATCGCATTACATGTAATGCTTTTATTTGGGAATGGGTCTATATAGCCATCAGCACATTCAGATATAAACAAGTGTGGCATACTAAAATGTTCCCCTGGTAAAGGACAATAAGTGTGCCAAATTTCATGCAAATATTGCATAAACTCACAAAGATATTGGGTCATATGTGTAAAAAATTGATATCAAACTAGCGTTTTTGAAGCAAAATCTTTAAAAGGCTGTCAAATGGCCCCAAGTAAAGATACAAAGTGGCCCAATATCTGAAAATGTTCCTTTCTTTATGCTCTAAAGGTGTGCCAAGTTTCATGCTTTCCTCCAAAAATGCATAATTGGTTTGCTATGCCGCTGCACTAGATTTGGTTTCAGAGGACGAACAAGTGCATTTTTCACCTTGAGACTAAATTGATAAAATTAATAAGGTCTTTTAAAATCATCAAGAATTGGTTACCAGAAAATGAAAAACTAAAACTGCATGTACTATGCCCATTTCCACTGGTTCTAAAGGGGGCCAGTCAAAATCTCCTTTTCCCTAAATCTACTTCTCCAAAATCTACGTCTGACAAAATCTACTTTTGACAAAATCTCCTTTTTTATGTCAAAATCTACTTAATTTTACAAAAATCTACTTTTCCCAAAATCTAATTTTGACAAAATATCCTTCAAATTTATTTTTGTTTTTTTACTTAATTACTTTGATAAAATAATGTTTTAGTGATATATAATCCATTAACAACTTAAAAGAATAGACCAGCTCTCTTGGATAAGTCTTAATTACAACAAATTTATACCACTATCAGAAGAGTATACATACAAGAATATCAATTACGTGAATGATTTCAAATTGTAAGTAATCTTTCATGTATTTCACAATTACTTTTTATGGTAATTGACCAAAAACGTTTGTAGGAATTGCAAATATATATATAGTAGGATTTTTGGGTGGCCTCTGCAACGATTTCTTATCTTTGAGAGGTCTTCTGTACCTAAACTTCTTGAACTGTATAGGGGAGAGTGCCCGCGATCGGAACACCTAACTTCAGGGGCTTGGGGTTCAAAGGGTAACAGTGGTATGATGTTAAAACTGGCCACAAAGGTGGAGGCTGAGTTGAAATACACTGAGTTACAATATTGAGGGTCAAACTTGATATCTATGGACACTAAGCCGTTGTCAAAAAAAGTCTTGAAATTCTCAAATCACTGACTTGGTATCCTCGATCGGACCACCAAGTCGCCGTGTGTCATTATTAATTTCTGACACCATAAAAGTTAGTGATTAGGCTGGTTTTCAGATTTCGTAAATCCATCAATATTATTCCTAAAACTGCCAATAGGGGGCATACTAGCATGGGAGTGAATTTTTCATAAGGGTTTTGACTTAACCCTGGATGAGAATTTCAAATTTTTATGGATTAATATTCATTATAAAGCATCAATTGTCAAATATACAGGTTGTATTATCAATATCAATGCCTCCATAAGGTGGTCCAATCGAGGACACACAGGTGTTCCAATCGAGGAAATAACTGTCATTTGCAAAATATAAGTCAGTGCTTTAATATTTTATAGATTAGCACATTTTTCTTATTCGTTTTTGGAGACAATTAGTTGAGGGTCACTGGAACAGATTTTGAAAAATTTTCCACCAGAAGATCAGTTCTGAGGGTCTGAAATTTGCACCCCCATGTTAGATCAGAGACTGTCATTTTAAACTTGTTATTTTGACTTCAAACATGGATGTATTTTCAAGTCAATTATGTATGACCCTTTCCAAATTACTAAAAAGCAAGGGTTCATAGTTATGTAATAATTGAAGTGGTCCGATCGGGGCACCAGTCCGATCGTGGAAACTCTCCCCTACTCCTAATGTGACATTACTAGCCTACAAAATATTTTGGAAAATAAAATTTTTCAGAGTCTGGGTCTTAAAATCGATATTTGTCATTAATTCACTTATAAGGCTTATTCACTTGTATATTTGCGTATAAACTGATATTTTCATGACATAACTGTCACCCATTTTGAATTTGAATGCTAACTGCTGTTCTAACACTGGCATTGTCTCAATTGCAATTCAAACACTTGCCATGCATTGTATATTCTAAGAAATTGCAATTACTTAGACACATAGCATTCGTATAACGTTTAAGTAATATTATTTTGCTTGTTAAGTTTACATCTTTATTAAATTTTAAAATTTTCTTGCAAGTAAATAATGAAATAATAAATTAATCTGAACTAATAAATATAGACAGGATCGTTTTTCACACTGAAATTGTCTTTGACTTATTAAGAGTAAATCAAATCTAAAATGGGTGAAATGACAAGTTTCACTAATTTCGTATTTCGTCATTTCACCTATTTATTTGACTAGTAATTCACTTCAATGATTTACTTAGTCATTTTACTTATTTAGGTATAGTCATTTAAATAATTTAGTCAGTCACTTAGCTAGTTAATTCAATTAAGTTTCTTTAAATTGCAGTACAAACGTGAATAGACAACATGAATAATTTCAAAGAGCATAATTATTTCAGAATTTACTTCAAAATTTTGCATTTAAGCCAATGTGTCTGAAAGTGATAACAATCATTTGAATGAGTTAAAATGCGGTATTAAACCTGTAATTAATCACCCAGAGAATATAGTACTCAGTGGAATTATATGGTTTATTCCGTAATATCAACAGCTCTATATAGGCACTATAGGCATGCCTAAGCCAGGATTTATTTGCAAAATATTCGTTTCAGTCATTTCAATAATAAGATACTACATTCCTTAATATTTCAAACGACAATTGGGTTTGTATGACTATCAAAACATACGGCTTTCATCGGATTTTAAAAACGGAACTTTATAATGATGTTATGAAAAATTCAAATAATGTCGTTTACTTGTCAAAAATGTTTTAACTAGAATCAGTTAACAGTGCACTGTATTCATTAACAACAACCGAAGTTAGTTGGAAACGATTTAAAAAGACATGTATGTAAGTTTTAAGATCTAAGATGCATAATTTTTAATTTAAATACTTTCAAAATTTGGGCATTTGCATTTGAAATGTTTGGAAGTATTTATAATAAAATAATAATAATAATATTAACTTAGTATAGCGCAAATTCCAGTAAACTGCCCATTAGCACTGCTCAAATGAGCTCAGGGGTAGAATTGTTTAAACACGTTTTAAGGTTCTTCTTAAAGTTTTCCAAAGTGTTTATTGTTGTCAATTTTTCAGGCAAACTACTCCAGAGTAACTCTGGACAGAGTTTTGGGGCTGCATATGAGAAAGCTCCGTCTTCAAACTTATTTTTATTGCATGGGATAGTATTTGTATTTGTATTCAGGTACTTTTGGCTCAATTGTATTTATATTTATATTTTAATGCATGTATCTGCATAGTACCCAAAACTGGTCTTTAGTGTGCATTTTAAACTATTTTTTAGTATAAAAAGATGTTATTTTTATAAGTTTTAAGAAAAGTTAAAATTTTAAAAACATATAAAAGAAATTTAAAACTAGATTTAACTAAATTGAGGTTTAAATGACTTTTTTTTCTAAAGTAGATTTTGGAAAAGTAGATTTTGGCAGAAGTAGATTTTGGCGAAATTAAGTAGATTTTGGTTTTCTAAAAAAGTAGATTTTGGTAGGAAAAGTAGATTTTGGAAAAAGTAGATTTTGACTGGTATTCGTTCTAAATATTGGTACAGATATATATAATGGAACTGCCAACAAGGTCTCATTGACTAAAATCCGGGTGCTTCAGAACAGAATAATGAAAATCTTATTCGAGCTTGACTTTTACACTCACTCCCATTAGTACACTGAAAAGTATCATTTATCAACAAATAAGGATTTATACAATATTGCTACATCTGCAAATATTCACCGATACATTTTTAGTGCGAAACTCATCAAAGATATTGCTGTCGGATATAAGCGCCATATGATATTTGTCAATTGTCATATACCCATCAGCATAATTATGTGTCAATAAAAACAAACTATCAACTGTTTCAAGGTTATGCAGGCAACTGTCAATGACACGGCAAAGCTAGTTTGGAAGTCAAAAATGATTTCAAATGGGCCAATTATCTGCTATGAGCCCTAATATCTTCTGAAAAGTACACAAAATCAAGATCCCAACTCCTCCATTGGACTTTCTCACTACTGGTCGTGTTTTTTAGCCTGACTATGTAGTTGCCAAAGCTTTTAGCCCTAAGTCCTGGATCACTTTCACTGTATGTTATGAATGCCTGGCATGCCAAAAAATGTTCAGATAAGTCTCAGTTGACCTTGAAGATGCTCAGTTCCGCAGAACATGACACAAATTGTTGTGGCCCTCGAATCATGTAATGTGTAGATAGACAGATAGAAATTTTATTTATTTTCCAACAAAGCAGTTACTTCATCACATGAAGTGGCAAACAGTAATTCATATTGTATGGAATTTAGGCCAATGTAGCTGTGTCATACTGAGCATAAATACTGTGTTAGAAAACACTTTCTGATATCATAATAACATTTCATTATTTCGAGCATGTTCTTGAAAATATTCCATTCTATTTTAGATGGCGCAGCTCAGTGGCTGCCTGCTTTGACTTTGAGCTCCTAGAATTTTGGATATTTTTGTTGTTTCTAAGTTAACATCTTTCCTGGATTTTTGCACACTTTTTCATGAATATGGCTAGAATCACCTCACCAAATTTCACATATGTGACCAATAAATGTATGTTATGTTATATTATGTTATATCAAACAATGCTGTGTCAAGAGACAAACACCACTAGAAAATAATGTGTTTCTAGAATGGCTGGAAAGATTTAAGTTAACTTCCCAAAACTAGACAGGCAATCATTTATTAAGAAAAGACCTCCAATCACTGAAAGTTGTTCTAAATGAGATTCCTTCTCTCACATATTTTCAGCTTTAGTGACTGAAAAAGATGTCCTGGTCATTGTGCAAAGTTCTGATTCTGTTTTTAACGCCACAGGTTGTAAAGCATGGTAAAACTTGGTGTAAAGATTAGCTAAGGAAAGCTTATGTTGGAAGAAATATTTCTCCGATGCTATAGTGGATTGGTCTCCTGATATAGTACAAGATTCTAAATCAATACTCAGCGGTGAAATTTATCTTTGAGAGGTCTCTATGCCACATTAAATTAAAGTTATGAAGAGTAACTGCATAATTTGATTTTTATATGGGCTAAATAAAATCTGTCTGAGTCTGAGTACGATTCAGTAACATCTTCAGAGCGCTGGGCCAGGCAAGTGACATGATTATCAGTCAACACACGTCCACATGTAGATGACGAAGATGCCTGAGAGTTATTCCCAGCAGCTAACAAGGTGAACAAAATTACTCCTGATCAGTGGCGTAGCTAGAAATCCAGGAGTGGGGGGGCCAAGGGGGGACCAGGGTCTGAGCTGGGGGGGCCCACCTTTCGCGGCATTTTTGGAGCAATACAAGGGCAAAAATTAACGCCGCGACACAAGCCCTCTTTACAGGTGACAAAGGAACATTGACGCTCTTTTCTTCTGGCGTACACTTACTGCATTTATTATTCAATTTAGATATGGTACAAAAACCACTAAAGTTATTTTTTAATTACTTTTTAGAGAGAAATGACTTTTCATAAAACCATTTGGACAAAGGGCAGAATGTTGATTTCAGCTGTTCAATTTGTTATGCACACAAAATAAGACAGACATCAGCTTCATTTTAAAGTGGCACGGCAAATTGGGCCAAAGCCTTCATGGAAGTGGGTCCCAAGAAACGCTCAAAATTTTTCCTCAAACAACACCTCTTTTTTGGCAAAAAAATGGTGCTGCAAATGTCCAACCAGCCCCACCTACACTGACATACAATAATGTGATGTTACAATCATTGCCATGATACAAGTTTAAGACAGACTTGAATGGTCTCATGAAATTTATTATTTTTTTATCTGTTCAAATAGGCCAAAAAGATGATAGCAATTGTTGGAAATGACACAAATTCCAAAAATATAGGGCAATTCCACACAATACATGAAAAACTGAGCAGTATGTACTAAAAAACAATCTGGATAATTAGTTCACTCGAGAAATATTCCAAAGGCGCAAAATTTCTTTGGCTCAACAGTGCCAAGGGAAAAATTTCCTCAAATCATTTTTTTTTTTTGAATTTGCATGGAACTGCAATAGATAAGTAGGCATACCGGAGGAAGGGGGGAGATTAGAATTTGGGAAACACTAAGATTCTAGGCAAAAAGGCAAACAATTTAGGTAGATTATTAAATAAACATATTAAAAACTCATTGTATCCACAAGATTTCTTTTGAAATTGTATTAAATCTGGATCTTGAAAATTAAGCCAAATGTCACAAGGCCGCACTAAAAAGTTTGGATGTAGGTATTCCTATGGCGCCAGATAATTCAAAGAAAACAAAAAATTGTCAAATGTCTTAGAACTTTTTAAAGGGCAACGGTCACTCTGGTGAGCGCCGGATCAGGTCACAAAGATGGACTTGCTCTGCTCAAATAATTTTTCAATTTTCTTAAATCTGAAATGGGGGGGCCAGTGGGGGGGCCACTAATCCATTTGGGGGGGCCTTGGCCCCCCCAGGCCCCCCCATAGCTCCGCCACTGCTCCTGATACACTATCCGAACCACGCTAATGGATCCTCCCTGGGAGACAGCGATGTCTAGCTTGCAAGTGCACTCCTTGGTGTATCCAATCATCTAATCTCGCTTAGCATGTCACAGGGTTTTCATGGTGATGTTCCTTTTCGTGTTTGACATTACCAAATAATTATTGAAAGCTGTGACAAGCTTGGAACTAACTGACAGTTTAGCATTTTAGCGCCTAACTTGCTACGAACAGCAAACTAAATAAACAGACATAACAAACCATTATATAAGATATTGTGGAATATTATTTAAATGTAAAGTTGAAGAAGTGTTTGAGGTTTTATTTTCGGGTTCTAAAAGGCTCCTTTTTTTCAGTTAGAGTTTTACTGCCCTCAAAATTTCTGTCTGACTAAATAGTGCTTGAATTGAGCTTTAAATTGACCAACATACTCACCATGGAATAGTAATAGCTTTTTAATCAGCATTCGGTCCATTATCATGGCTATGACTAAAATACATGTAGCTTTGACGATAAGCCTGTGAGTTCAAACACTATTGCAACCTATAGTTGCATTGTCAATACAATGAAGGTTGATAGGTGTCAACCTCCATTTCTTCCCTTAAAGAAACAACAAACAGCTGTTGTTTCTTTGACCACTTTGGCTCCAACAGAGAATATTTGAAAGGTAGACCTACTGTCAATATTACATCTTGCATCTTGACTTCATGAGAGTCACTGAAGGCAGAAATCCATAGTCCTAAATTTGGTCAAATTAAGGAGGATTGGAAATGCAAATGTCATCTTTCGACATGCTAGCTCTACTCAAAATATGCTAAAAATGTCTGCCCAAGAAGGATGGCAATTATCATTCATTGTTGTGACATTGGCATGGCATTTTTGTTTATTAAGAAAAGCCTTGAAGACAATAGTTTTTGACTAAAGCATTCATATGTAAAACCAACATTTCTATTGTCTTGTGATCCTCCAAGAATAGTTCTTCCACAAACTGGTCTTATTAGTTTCATTTGTGTATTTAAAGGTGCTTTTGTTGATCTTCCTTTAGTTCTGGCGGTATTTAATAAATCAAACCTTCAAGCATTTCTTGTAAATCAAACCTTCAAGCATTTCTTGTAAATCAAACCTTCAAGCATTTCTTGTACATATAGCTTTGAACTGGACATACAATGAGACATCAGAGAAGTTATGCTACACATTACGTATGAAATGTACGTGTACAGACACAATCTAAATTTATCTTTGTTGCAATGGCAACCTCTGCCTTCGCAGGACCTTGGATGTGTAACAAAACCTCTCTACAATGTATTTCCTCCCAGCCTACAAAATCTAGTATCAAAAGGGCACCTCATTCCCCTGCTCCCATATACAAAAGGGTAGGAGGTCCTTTTGCCCCCTTCCTGCACCCTCCTGTTATGGCAACCATTTTCCTATGAGTCGAATGTCTTCTTAAAACAAGATTATCTTGTATCATTTCCGTTCAATCGTGTTTACCAAGTAAAGATGTTCTTGGATGCCTCTTGACTCAGTCTTGAGTGTAATTTTTCCTTCATTCAAGGCCGTTGGAGTGTTGCAATCTTGCTTGTCAAAGTGGGCAAGCCTCTTAAAACAAAATTAACATTGAGAGTGCCATTTCCACAGTGGAACAACCCACTTTTTTGGATATCGAATCTGCAGACTGTGAAACACAGAAACACAGATCAAAAGGCAATGGAAGACTATTACATTTGACAATCTCATATCGGGATATAATTTCAAAAGCATGAGCTTTATAACTACACAACTTTTACTCTTTCTTCGTGGCTTTAAAGTATAAACATGTTGGCAAGCTTTTTGGGTCCTTGGAATTCATTCCTAGTCCATTGTCATCAGCTTCATTTCCTGTCAACAGGCAAAGTTGGTGTACACGCAAAAACATTTCACAGACAAAATTACAACCCAAACCAATGTGCCCTTGTGATCAAGATGATACTTATGCATCCCTGGCTACAATATTGTACTTCTCAGTGCTCAAATTGTCTTTTATTCAACATATTTATTCTGAGCTGTCAGCACTTCACACAAAAACTGGTTACTGGATACACACCAAAAATTGGACTGTGCTGCCCTCTTGTGCATAGTCCAAGAAGACCAAAGTTGCCTGCAGGTTCATTTTCGTCAAGAAAGAAAGAAAAGTAACATTCTCGTTTTCATAGGAATTTAATGTCAGTCTTTGAATTTTAGTGGGGAGTCCTGTTCACTGGTAAACAATATCTTTTCTTGTAATAGAAGAAAATGCCATTTTAACATGGCATTTAATCTTTCCCTTTCTTATATATCACTTGATAGGTTGTAGGTAGAATTTTGAAGAGGCCCAAATTGCGGAAATAGACCAAGGACCCGATGCATGCATTGCATGCTATTTTTTCTAAAGTAAGTGATTTTCGATACATCTGTACTTGTTTACTAAAGACCTAATAATTGTAATGTTATTTTATTAAAGTGCATTACATAAACTACATGTAAACTCTGTGTGTAATAAATTAATAAACCGAAGGGTAAAAATTGACACAAATTGAAATTTATAGAGCTCTTAAATTAGTCAAATTCTAGATATAATAAGCAAATCTGGTAAAAGTGCCATGTAAAACCATCGTTGGAACTATTCTGTTTGAATTTCAACTACTGGTCATTTTTGTACGTGTAAGACTGACTATACTTGCCAAAGCTTTTAGCCTAAGTCCTGGATAACTTTCGTTGTATCATTTGTATGTTATGAATGCCTGATTGCAAAAAAATGTTCAGGCAAGTCTCAGTTGACCTTGAAGATGCTCAGTTGCAGAGAAACCAAATACCAATTCTATGACCAGGGTGTAATGTACGTGTATCATTTCGAGAAATTGAAATCTCTTATACATTGCATAATCATGTATTTCTCTATTATTATTAAAGACAGCTTTATAACAGCTCATATATGAACAGCAGATTAAAAGAAGGGACGTCTTGGTAAAAATAATAATATATTATTGAGTTGCTACAGATCTGTTTCGTTGGAGTTAAGAAGTCTAATCAAAAATTTTTGATTTATTTTGCAACATTAGTATATACTATCAGTTCCACTCATTGAAGGTATACTGTGTAAATCGGTTGCAGTTGCAATTGTAGCGTGGGAGCAGACTATTTATAAAGCCTTTCTTTACCTTTAAATTTAACTATTTTATACAATATATACCCTGTGTGTCAACTTGCTCTGTGTTGCTTAAATTTATTTATAAGTTTTCAAACTTCAAGATACAATCATAAAATAAAAGTTTTCAAACCACAGGACACTGGTAGTCAATTGTCACAGTTTAAGGAGTCCTTACAGCATATTATATGAAAGTGAGCTGAAAGCAATGATATCATCAAAGTTGAGCTTTTAACCCAACAATGTTCAGTTCTTATATAAAGAATTGCTTTTCTTTACAAAACAGTCACTCCATGCAGGTGACGTCAACTCGCAAATGCATGCTTCTTTGAACAGTAGCAGAATCTCTTCATCTTCACATAATCTTTTCATCTTCTTACCACTGTAGATGAAGTTCACTTGGTATTTTCTGCCTTTGTGAATGAGGCAAACAGAATCAGTTCATCCTTAGGCAACTGCAGACGAAGTTGTCCTGCTGTTAATGCTGTTTCCTTCCTTTCTGGAGCAGAAAAACAGATTAATCACATCTTGTCTGAACCTTTTTCCTCCAAGAATGTACAGAAAGAAGTTAACTGCATTATTCATGCAGTATATCTTGCTTGACAGGTGAAAGAAGAAATTATATACAATGAACGTCCTCAATGATGCGTTTCTGTTGTAAAATGTATACACAATGTTTCTCACGTAAAGTGGTACGGTTAGTACCAGAAGAGTGAATGATACAATTAATAGTGTTCTAAGTAACTGATTTTCTTGGTCTTTTGTAGTTTTATCTGGTGTTGATTCTTTTGATTTTTGCAGTGTTTTTGATTTTGTTGGATTGGTTGATTCTGAACGAGCACTTGACACAGTTGAAGGAATTTCGATGTTCTCTGGATTTTCTGTTACATCTATTATAACTTTATTCTGACGCTCTGATTCTCTAGATTTTGGTGGTAATTCAATTGTTAGATTGTCAATATTTTCCTGATTATCGGTCAATTCTCGGTTTAATTGGTCGTCAAAGTATTTTCTCCTCGTGCGGACCTTGTATATGATTGCAGTATTGAGTGATATCAAGGTTCCAAAAGGAACGATAAAATTTAGGCTGAAGTTCAACCACGCCAAATAAATGTTTAACTTTGATGGCCGTGCGTACGCTATACATACTGCATTATTGGCACTCGGGCCAGAAAAATAGGCATACTGAACATTGTAGAGACCTAGAGTCACTATGAGAATCAATGTTGAAATATGAGCCTTCTTTGCAGTACACCATATTTTAGCCTTGAATGGAAAACTGATGGCTAACCATCTGTCTAATGTCATTAATACAACAATATAGCAGCTGGTTACAGTGAAGAACGAAAAGAACCACAGCTGGATCTGACACATTTCTTCGGTGAATCGAGTATACAGAAGACTCGTGTGGAACCAGAAATTAAGAAAAAGTACCAATGCTCCACTGTCAATTATTGCCAAATACGCCATGTAGATGCAGAAGGAAATTTTTCGATTGTGGTGTTGAAGGCTGACGACTAAAGATATGCAATTTCCAATTAATCCGACAACTACAATGACAGGCATCAGGAAAGTATGAAGGTGTGCACCAAACCTGTACAAGAAATACTGCATGAAATCTTTATGAGGACTTAAAGAAGTAGCCAAGGAATCATTGTCAGTAAAAGAATCAGTTGCCATGGTCACAGTGTCATGCACATCACTAGTCATATAACTGGTCACTTTGGGCTGATATAAATTATTTGTTTCTAAGGTAACAGATCTTCTTGTTTTTCGTGATTTCGGAGATTTAGCAATTTCATGCATATTCAAATATCCATGCTCAATTGCAGGAAAATCATCAATCCGACCAAATGGGTTTTTACCAATCATAGCAAATGTTTGATTGACATAAAATAATACGGCAATACTTAATACGAAAATTACGATATATTTAAACATTATTAAGTGGTGTTAATTTAGGATGGAACACGCTAAGTTGATAACAACAATGAATTCTTATTTTTTATATTAATGTAGTGTATTCCCTTCAACTAAAATAACATAACAAGAATTCCTGGAATGATTTCCATCCAAGTATGACTTCAAACTGAACAGCCACAAAGATTAAAGAATTGTACAAAAGTTTCCACTTCAGCTTCAGTCACAAAATAATTATGATAATCCAAAGAATAACATCCAAGTGTTTGATTCAATATGCTTATCCAAGCAATAACATTCAAGTGTCGCCAAATGTATGATCCAAGTGTTATTGCAAAGATGAGCAAAAGAAGTGAAATAATCACTGAAATGGACACTGAGATGGCCACTTGATGTCACCAGCAGAGAGCCAATGAGAACTAGCCTTGTTTTTTGGCATCTGCATGGGCGGAGAAACCTTTAGGTTATGATATTACATATACGTTCATACTAACACATTACAAATTTCATTTCATTCTATACTTCATTTTACTGGTTAAAGCATTGCGCTTGAGTTTCTTGTACATCTTTATTTGAGGTATATATTTTTCAATATTTGGCATGTACACGAATTTGTATACCTGCAAAAATGAACATATACACAAATTTGGCATTCTTGTAAGTGTGAAATATTGCAATTCACGAATTTGTGTATGTGCAAAAACGAACTGTGCAACCTTAAACTTGGCTAAAACTAACTCTAAACCTAATTTTGACCCTAAAACTGAAAGATATAACATGTCCAGGAATGCTAGTAATCAGGTACACAAAAAGATATAACATGTCCACGAATGCTAGTAATCAGGTACACAAATGAATCATAAAGCACATACACGAGTGCTAGTTATTACACATACACAAGCACCTATGCTAGTTTTTTCATGTCCACAATTTCGTACATGCTCGTTTTTACACCTCCACAAATTCGTGCACATGTCAAATAATGAAAAATATATACATGTTCATTTCCGGTGTTAAATAAGCTTACTTTACCTACTGATATGGCTTGGAATGCATTTCCCTGATATTTTCACCCTAACAGTTTTTTTTTTCAGGACTCAAAAGATTGAGGGAAACAAGGCAGCTTGCATGGCCTCACCATTCGCCAAGCAATCACACTGCCTCACTTTAAGTTAATTTCATGTATATATTTTTCATCATTTGGCATGTTCACGAATTCGTGGATGTGTAAAAACGAGCATGCACGAATTCGTGGTCATGAAAAAACTAGCGTCTATCGGTGCTTGTGTATGTGTAATAACTAGCACTCGTGTATGTGCTTTATTATTAATTTGTGTACCTGTCATTACTAACATTTGTGGAGGTGTTATATCTTTCAGTTTTAGGGTCAAAATTAGGTTCAGAGTTAGTTTTAGCCAAGTTTAAGGTTGTAATGTTCGTTATTACACCTACACAAATTCATGAAATGCAACATTTAACACTTACACGAATCCTAAATTCGTGTATATGTTCGTTTTTGCAGGTTCACAAATTCGTGTACATGTCAAATAGTGAAAAATATGTACAGTCCTCTATTTTGCCTCAATGGACATATCTAGTACTGTTATACGTGTGCCTGTTCAGCGTTCACACATGCTGATTTACAGTATTGAAACGTAGAATTCATCAAAAAGTCATCTCGCTTTTCTCTGCAATTTGTGAAACAGCAGTAATTGTACATGTGGCTGCATAAATAGAGGTGATCTGACAAATGGACAATTTTCTATTTTCAAACAATGGCCCATTAGATAGTTCACATCATCTCCTGTTCCTTTGTTCAAACATCACCCATCAATAATGACGTCACCCATCAATAATGTAGAAAAAATATTACATGACATGTTGCATTTTGTGGTACCATAAGACATCGATACCTTATGGAGGTGAGCACTGAGCAGATTATTTAAGAATAAAAGCCTTGTATTTAAACAGGAATAAATGACACAGACTCTCAAGGAGAAATATTTATCTTTGGAAGAAGGCGGACACTATACTAATATTGACTTTCACAACCAAGACGACTTCTTGCAGAAGTATAACGTCAATAGTTGCATCGCCACCATGTTGAATGATAGCAAATACAACTTCAGCAAAATACAGAGTGAATGGGGGACATTGCGTGTTCCTGCAAAGTAGCATTAGCAAGATATAGAGTAGGTCGGGGCAAGAAGCCCGGGCTAGGTGAGAGGCCCTCCAGTAGGGTGTGGCTGGTGCCCCGAAGTTGTCAGATTCCACTGTACCTTTTTTTGGTACTGTGTCCTGGTCCAGAAAACATTTCTGGAAAGTTTCATGGAAATCAGAAAATGCTTAACTTGAGCACAATCCAGTTGAAAATTCTTATTTAATCTTTAAAAGCTCAAACCGTGGTATTATATAACTTTGTCTATATGAGTCATACATTGAAATAACCTGTATGGTTGAACTGCTTTCAATTAGAGCTTCAATTTGAATACCAACTTCAATGGTCTTGCAAAATTTTACGCAGTGAAACAAATCTATAATTCAAGGTTTGTTTGAGAAATAATTTGCAAATTATATAAAGACGAAGATTTGATGTTACTCCGGTTAATATTGCATGGCAGAAAGTGCCATAGGCACTATTTTGACATTTTGAAGAAATTATATTATATTAGGATATTTTGGTGCACTGTTGTAAGAAGTTTTACTGTTATTTTAAAATCTCAGACTATAAGGCAAGCAAATTGAGAGTGGCTAAAATGGGCCTATGCCTATCCAACCCAATATCTTTATTCATACACAGTGGCATTAGGCCTATGTGAACTTAAAACAACAGATAAATAAAACCAATTTAAGCTGAAAAGAAATTAAATCATTAAGTTGGCACCAAGTGGGTGAGACCTTAGTAGTCCATACGTAATGCGTCTTAGCAATTCGCAAGAACGTTGTATATTATTATAAGGTCAGGGAAAATCCTTTCTCAATCAACTCATAATGATCTAGCACATTTTCAAGGACACAATGTCTAATAAAATCGAAATTTTTGACTATATTGGCATGACAAGTGGCCTATATAGCTGGCCACATTTTGAAAATTTGAATTGAATAATGAATTAAATGACACATGCTGAATGTGATGCTTATAAATAACAAAGCTTTCTGATTTTCTCTCTTGTCACATTTCAGGATGCAAAGATCATGACAATGTGTGACATCTGAAACATGTTTATCCTCCACAAAGCATTCTAAACTTCTTAAATCAGGTTTCTGAAGTCTAATGCTATGTTTGAAGGAACTGTGATAAATGGCAACAAGTGACAATATTATAAATTTAAAGAGATGATTAACACACCGCATACATTTGTGTCTTTACTCAGATGTGACCAAATAACTGAATTCTCAATTGTATTAGCAAAAGTATTGCTTAATCATCCTTCTTTATCAGTTTTACCTAGCTTACCTCAGTTAGTACTGATTTAGCATCTCAACTCACTTTTGAAAAAAGAAAAAAAAACGGTTAGCTGGTGTCAATGTAAACTCTTTTGACATAATTAGACCAAGTTACTCTTACCTTTTACTTTTCTTTAACCAAATTACTCCTAGAATTGCTGATGATTGACAATTAGCTAATTCACATATTTATCAGTATGCCTGGAACTGAAATGTTTTAAAAGCGCCACTCATCAGCCACCAAAGAAGCCTGCATCATACACTGTCTCTATGTGTCAACCACACTGTGTAACCATATAAGTGTAAAGCCTTGGTAATATTAGACAGATACTAACTTTTTTCAATTAAAGCCTATCAAGACCTTGTCATTGCTTCTAATAGCATAATGGGTGACACAGGCCAGTTGACATTTAATATGAAGGTTATCATTACCGATCACACAAATTACGAAAAATGCAGTCAAATTATGAATTGGAACACTGCTTAAAATTGTCTGATACCATTGAAGTTGGTATTCAAAATGAAGGTCTTATTGAGCCCTGGCCAACTGAACATGTTTTATTGT
The DNA here is from genome assembly GCA_026936325.1 of Platynereis dumerilii. Taxonomy (NCBI): domain Eukaryota; kingdom Metazoa; phylum Annelida; class Polychaeta; order Phyllodocida; family Nereididae; genus Platynereis; species Platynereis dumerilii. The sequence goes on along the minus strand of JAPTHN010000010.1, from coordinate 7,097,967 downwards.
TGTTTAATGAATATTGACAAAGTTACGGGAAACTGCTACTTTGGGTTTTAATAAAATGAGATGAAACTTCAACTGCATTGTGCTCAAGTTAAACGTTTTTCAATTTTCTTGAAACTTCACAGAAATGTCTCTCTGATCAAACCACAATACCAGAAAAAGGTACAGGGGGCTCCTCCAAAAATTTCAGATTTGATGGGCAACAGCCACACCCTACCCTCCAGGTTTATATATAAACTTACATTTTTGGTGCGTTTTCTTATTGTTAGGATTGAAGCTAGAGGCTTTTTAGGTGACGTCACAAATTTTCAGGGCAAACAGCACCAAACCATATAGTGCAGCGGCATAGCTGCAGGTATCATAACAATTGTGCATTTTTGGAGGAAAGCATGAAACTTGGCACACCTTTAGAGCACAAAGAAAGGAACATTTTCAGATATTGGGCCACTTTGTATCTTTACCTGGGGCCATTTGACAGCCTTTTAAAGATTTTGCTTCAAAAACGCTAGATTGATATCAATTTTTTACCCATATGACCCAATATCTTTGTGAGTTTATGCAATATTTGCATGAAATTTGGCACACTCATTGTCCTTTACCAGGGGAACATTTTAGTATGCCACACTTGTTTATATCTGAATGTGCTGATGGCTATATAGACCCATTCCCAAATAAAAGCATTTCATGTAATGCGATAAAAATATGTTGTAATTCAATTGCAAATGCAAACATGAAATATATTGTTTGCAGATTCATGATGTTATATTCCTGAAAGTGCATCAAAATAGGGTCATTTTGACATATTGGGCCACTCTGTAACCCCAGTAGTTTCCAAATGACAGCTCATTGAACTTGAAAAGTTATCTTGAAGTGAAAATCACAAACGGGCAATTCTCTGGAAAAAGGTCTATAGACACCCAATGCCAGAATTCATAATTATACAGAATCATGTGGCTTATAATTTGTATTCATAGAAGAATGGAACTTTTGGGAGTATTGTGCCACTAGTTGGTGGGTATTCCTGATAGTCTACTTACTGTATGTCAGTATAAGATTGAGCCCCGTTATGGGTTGACCATCACAACTGTTTTTTCTTTGTTTTATCTATGTGAAAGAGAGCAATTGGTGGGTCAGTTTACATGATAATGATGGTGACTCTCCCCACAAGCTGCCGTGTTACAATGTAAAAGTGTTTGTCTTACACACATGTAGCATTTTAATTCAATTCATACAACCTTTATTGTACTGGTCTTCCTATACATACATACAATTCTCAAATCAATTCATTAATCAACTGATGTCAAATGGCCCTAAGATAATTATAATGAATATTAAATGATTAAATGTTATTGTCTCTGACAACCTTCTTGACAATTTATATTTGTGACACTGAGCTGGTAAATGAACCTATATTAGAAATGTCACAATCTACATGTTCTCTGTACAACCTCTAAAAAAAAAAGAAGAAATACTTTTCGCTAACATGAAAATATGTTGTACACAGTGATACTTACATTGTGACTGCCTTCCTTCTACAATACAGGCACACTGGGGGAGAGATTAAAGACTTCTTCAAATTATATAATTATATTTCTTCACTGAATAAATTTTTGAAATTCTTCCTTTTAATCTTAAACCCTCAGGTGGAGTGTCCAATATAAGAGGACATACAAATACATGTTTCTCCACAATTTAAACCCTATTCCACCAGTTATATTATCCAATATAGGAGACCATACAGATGTTACTCCATAAATGAAAACCCACTGATGAAATGAGTCTAAGAAGGCAGTCCATGTTCCTTTTGCAACTAATGCTACATGTTTAACTCCAGGAAAAGTTTACAAGACCTATTGGAAAACAGCAATCCTTTAATCCATAAGTACTGGTTTTCATTGTTTCTTCATTTACTTCACTATTAAAAATGGGAGCCATTATACATTATCTGATAAATGCACTTGCACTTTTTAATGGGATCTAATCACACGTTCCAAGAGTTTTGTAGCTGTTTTTGTATCCTGTCTTCCCGTTTCCCTGATGTAAAGCTTGTCACAAGTTTCATACATGACACACAAAATAGTTCTGATCTTTGCATGGCTCTGTTGTGTCTTTGGGATTATTGTACACAGCATTGTTTGTTTGCTATGTCTGATATACTGATACACTGAAGATGGTCATTCATTTTTAGATTTCTTAGAAAATAGTATAGTAATTCAATTTTGCTCCATCCAGGTCAATGTCCCAGGAAGAAGACAAGAAGAAGTAAGTAAATCTTGCCAAAAAAAGCATATGGATAATGAAGCTGTTAAGAAAGAAACACAGATCAAGCAAAACACACCGAAAGAGCAGCATCAGGCTTGACATAATCATGTTAGTGAACTTGCATATTTACTCAGAGTCTTTCATTCAGAAAGAGATGTACAAATTAAACAATTTTTAAAAAACAAGCTTTTATGAATTTTTTAAAGTTACTCAATCCCAAAGACACGACAGTTAAACTTGAAGCATTAGTTGCAAAAGGAACATGGAGTGCCTGCTTAGACTCATTTCATCAGTGGGTTTAAATTTATGGATTAACATCTGTATGGTCTCCTATATTGGACACTTTAACTGATGAAGTAAGGCTTAAATTGTGGTGCAACATCTGTATGCCCTCCCACTTTGCCAACAGAGTCTACAATCTATTTCACAATATTAATCTAATCCATGCAGGTCTGCATATAATTTAAACGATTTTTCAATATCTATAGTCACTGTAAACTGACATTCTCTGTGCGCATGCTACCCAATTTCTTGACCTATTTCTTAGTGGCGTAAGCCACGATAGACTCTGCCAGAATTCAGATGCAGCAAGCAACATTATTAGAAAGCAAGTGACAATATGAGATTGGCACAGAGTACATTTAGATTGTAATAAGGGATGGACCATTTCTAATTTAGGTCAATTTACCTGCTCACACAATTTGTTAAGCAGGCTGTCAGAGGCAATAGCATTGAATCATTTTAGTATGCTTTATACCCATAACAAGGCTCAATCATACACTCATAGGCGTACAGCGAGCAGGTTTTTTGGGAGGGCAAGCGTTTTTTTGCCCGAATTTCTGAATCCAAATTCCATAGCATTTTATCATAAAATGCCTTGGGAATAATTGATTTTCAATAATGTTAGTTCGATCATCTGCCCGAATATCTGAGCCTGCTTGGCCGAATTTCCACTGTTTTCCAAATTTATGGGGGGGCGATCGCCCCCCCTGCCCGATACGCCTATGCATACACTGACATACAGTCATCAGGCTATCAGGAATACCCATCAACTAGTGCCACAACACCCCTAAAAGTTCCATTCTTCTATGAATTGAAATTATAAAAGTCTCATGACTCTGTACAATTATAGATCCTGGCATTGGGTGTCTATAGACCTTTTCCAGAGAAGTGCCCGTTTGTGATTTTCACTTCAAGATAACTTTTCAAGTTCAATGAGCTGTCATTTGGAAACTGCTGGGGTTACAGAGTGGTCCAATATGTCAAAATGACCCTATTTTGATGCACTTTCAGGAAAATAACATCATGAATCTGCAAACAATATATTTCATGTTTGCATTTGCAATTGAATTACAACATATTTTTATCGCATTACATGTAATGCTTTTATTTGGGAATGGGTCTATATAGCCATCAGCACATTCAGATATAAACAAGTGTGGCATACTAAAATGTTCCCCTGGTAAAGGACAATAAGTGTGCCAAATTTCATGCAAATATTGCATAAACTCACAAAGATATTGGGTCATATGTGTAAAAAATTGATATCAAACTAGCGTTTTTGAAGCAAAATCTTTAAAAGGCTGTCAAATGGCCCCAAGTAAAGATACAAAGTGGCCCAATATCTGAAAATGTTCCTTTCTTTATGCTCTAAAGGTGTGCCAAGTTTCATGCTTTCCTCCAAAAATGCATAATTGGTTTGCTATGCCGCTGCACTAATAGAAGTAATTAAAGAAACGAAAAAAATGTGCATGGTTTTTGTAACTTTGACTAATTCATTGAAAGGAGTTGTCAGAAATAACTTTTTGAAAGAATAATGAAAATCTGCAAAAAAAAATGGCCAAAATTGAAACAGGGCAAAAAATATTTAAAAATGAATGAATGAACAGAAGAATTCTGAAATTCAGAAAAAGTTAATAGAATGCCTTAAAAAAGATTAAAAAAACCCCAAGAAATAACTTTCAAGCTGAATGCACTCGCAAAAAAATTGCCATAGGATTATAACAGGGGGGCTTCTTGCCCGATGGGTGGGGTAAGAAGGCCATTTCAAATTTTTTACAAAAATGGCTGTAACTCCTTTATTAAAATTGGTAGACATTTGTTTCACTAGTTATAAATAGAGTCAAGTGATATCTTCCTGACAGCATAAGCGTTCAAAGAATCGACCATATATAAAAAGTAGGTCAAATCGCACCTCGAAGTTAAGGGGGGCTGCATGCCCCGACCTAATCTAATATTGAAGTGAAGAGAGAGAAAGCTAAACACAAGAAGAGCTATGACAAAGTAAGAAAAATACAGAAAACTAAAGACTGGGAGAGATATCATAAGAAGAATGTTGAAGACCACTTGCAAGAATGCTGATAATAACTACATCACCTCAATGGTTGAAACTTATGGGTCAACCAAGAAGTTCTTAGCAAATGTGAAAAGCCTCCGGAATGACAGCGGTGGGATGGCATCACTTCAAGCAACAAATGACACCATCAGATTCTACTCTGACAATGAAAGAAAGGCAGATCTACTGGCCTCATTGGTTGTTCAGCCAAGAATCTAACACAGAGCTGCTAGGTCTGGGATCTGTCACAGTCCCGGACATCCCTAGCATCGTAGTATCATAAAATGGCATTGAAAAACTCATAAAGGTTTTAAAAGATCATAAAGCCTCAGGACGTGATGAGATATCAAAACGACTGCTAAAACGCAAGGGATTGCGTTTTGTAACAGCGCTAAAACTCCTCTTTCAAGAGACCCTTAATCAAGGCAAGATTCCAGAAGAATTATTCAAGAATGGAAGAAGCAAATGTAACAGCGCAACTTCCAGAAGGGGGTCAAGCAGAAACCAGAAAACTGTAGGCCGGTGTCACTAACACCTATAGTCTGCAAGTAGGCCTAACACATCCTGTGCAGTAACATATGCACCTGAACACACACATTATTCTAACAGTTACTGATGTTCAACACAGATTCCGCAGATGAAGCTCCTGAGAAACACAGCTTGTTCTCACAGTTCACGATCTAGCCACAAGCCTCAATAAAACTGGCCAAACTGATGTCATATTGTTAGATTTTGCAAAGGCCTTTGACAAAGTGCCACAATATACAATTATGGACTTCGGTTGAGGTCAATATCAGGTTTTACGGACCTAACCGGTGATATTCACAGACGCCGAATTTTTTGGATTTTTTTTTTTTTTTGGAAATTTTTTTTCCAGGGAGGTCAATAACAAATGTTATATTCACTGATCAGTGAATAACACATTTGTTATTGACCTGCCTGTCACACACCAACGCACACTGGTGAACATCATATTATGCAGGTGGGTTGTTGGCTACGGTATAAGAGGAGCTGTTCTTGACTGGATAGAATCTTTACCTTGTGGGAGAACCCAACAAGTGGTTCCAGATGGCACAAACTCATTTCCTGGCCCTGTCTGTTAGGTTGTGCCACAGGAGACAGTCCTGGGACCCTTGTCATTCCTAGTCTTCATTAACAACCTCCCAGGTAAGGTAGACAGGAAACTCTGCCTTGCCGGTTTTTTTTTTGTACGCGATTCCACATTAAATAAATTCTTTTGAGCCTTTTGACCATCATTCCTGAGTCTGTTGTATTATTTTTCGCAAGACACTAGTCTTCACAGTTTTAGATCATTTTTGTAAATGTGTGGCTTTCTGTTGTCAGCCATTGTGAGAGATACTCCTTTGAACGTAAATACTATGTTTGAGTCACTTACGTGATCCATGTGTCAATCAGGTTACAGCTCTCGCAATTGCTCTGAAGAAATACATTTTTTTCATAGTGTGGACCTCTGATGTCAAAGCTGGAGACTCCATTGGAACCTATAGAACTTTGGTGAGAGCTATGCTGTCATAGGTCAAACGGGCCAATAGCATTTCATGTAGACAACTACATCATAGCCTGGCAATTATGTCATGGCCAGATGAGCCAATGATACCACAGCAAAAACTCAGGTGTTGAAGGGGAGGGGGGATTGTTTATTATTTAGTGATACCAAAAGTGCCTGAACTTCAACCAAGCATGGTTAATAGGATAACTGGATATTAATCACATTTGTTCATCAAAATGCTTCTGATCTAAATTGGATTTGATATTATGGATCTATCAAGTTAATCATTTTGTTTACAGTTGCAGTTTTGTTGGCTCCTTTCAGTGAAAAACTACCAACAATTACTTTAATCCTATATTGTTTTATTGATTACCACAGTTCACAGGAGTTAATATGGAGATATGAGGATCAGTTGACAGCTTTTGAGCAGATTGCCCCCCCGCCCCAGAAGTAGTCCAACCTTGCACTTGAGTTGTTGTGATATTATTGGCCACTCTGGCAATGATGCAACTGCAAGGCTATGATGAAACTGTCCACAACGGACACTGTTGACCAGTTTGACCTATGGCATCATTGATTGCACCAATTTTGCATATCCTCTAGTGGTTGGCAATGGAGCATCCACCTATGACATCATAGGTTCATTCTGGCTCTAAGAAAAAAAAGTGATTTCTTCAGATCAATTGCTAGAGCTGTAATACATTTGGACAGTTTGTCAAAACCTGTGTTTGTAATATGCAGTTGAACAACACAATCTGTGGCATCATAGTCTAAGGATAAAAGCAAAGTACACACTGGAAAGAAAACGATAACATCTGGCAGAATCTTACAATGATAGGTCTCTGGGTAAGTCAACTTGATGACATATGTCTTACTCTTAGCAGACATATCAAAGATTTCAAAATACCCTTCAAACTTAAATGTTCCTCTGTTGATAATTCACTGGGAAATAAAATTGATAAAAGGTAAACATATAGCTGCTGCAATGAACAATGCCATTACAATGAAAGAAACGGCAGTCCTTAAGTAACTGCCAACTACCTCAAGCTTAATATGTTTGGGGTATTCCCTACTGGAGAGGGTATATGTGATCTATAAACCAAGGTGTGATAAACACATGTTCCTAATTCCATGGTATATGACCAGCCAGTGTGTTTCTTAACAATCGGTCTCCCAGTGGACAGATTTCATTTGGTCTCCCAGTCATTGCCAAATTGGTGTCACTGAGAGACCTTTTTTTCCATCGTCTCATTAGTTTAACATTTGGATTGTACTGATTTGTAGTTATTGGGTGCTTTTCAAAGTCAGGCTTCTTTTTTCATTTTCAAAAAATATTCTTTATTGTCCGATATTAGCCAGCTAGCTCTACAGTTCAGTCCCTTTTGCTAGCATGTCATTACTTGTCCACAGGAGAATTTATATCTTACCTTTCTTGTCAATAGGTATCCTAGGATTTGTGCTGTTTTCCATTCCCAATAATAGGTATCCCATGCAATATAGATATAATCCATGAACAATTCCATGCGGATAAATGGATGATCAAATGTTTCAATTATCTTTTCTTGGGCATAAATTCCATGTCTCTGTCATATATTCTTATGCTCTGAGAGTGTTTTGAGGGGCCCTGCTACAAAATAGCAGGCTGGATTATCTTGTTTGGTATCGTTTGGCATTAACTGTTTGTTGTAATCACCTGTTTCGAACCTCAGTTCAGTGGACTGCACCAAGTCAACTGTGAATTCCATATGTGTGGTTGTGGGACCATGTAACTCTATACTAAATTTTCAAAAAGAAGTGATCCATGATTAATGGTCACACAGCGAGCTTGAACAAACTTTGGGGTTAAAAAAATTGACCAAGAAAACGATTAGTGCCGTGATGTAGAGGAAGGTCAGACGAACATTTTGATGTATCAAACGAAAAAATCTGTTGGAAATTTTTTGAAATATTTGAGTTTTAGATTTTTTATTTATCACACTCTATTCTTCGCATGGAATCTCCATCTAAACATGATAAAAACTGCCCATTTTTCCTGTTAGATAATATCTAAGATAAAAGTCAGTATTCAGAAGTAAAATTATGCTCTCATCTTCACAATAGCAAGTACATGCCACTTCATTCAGACTGACAGAGTGTGATAAACCTATAACAGTAAACTTTTTTCAGAAAATATATAAAATGTGTTTATTTGCCAGCTTTTCCTCAGTTTCATCATTCTGGTGAATAATTGTAGTAGAATCTACCTCACTTTTGAACTCTATTTTATATTATTGAGGTTTTTATGTGTTTTTTAAGAAATTTCACCAATGTGAAACAAGTACTTTTGCAACCATGCAAAGTGTAACCAATGTTGAGGGAATCATCAGAAAACGTATAGATAGAATGTTTGGAAGCATTTAGTTAAGTATGGAGTAAAATACTTTGACATTGCAGACTTTGTGTGCAATAGTTGTACATGTTTGTATTTTATAAACTACATTTTCACATAATTTACTGAATTTATCCTATTTTTGTTGTTCTATACAATTAAAGATTGGTTGATTTTGGATGCCAAATAACCTACATCAACATTAAACACCCAACATCCATTTTAGGTACTCAAAATACATTAAGCATGAATATTACTGTTTATTTATAGCTTTTTATCTTATTTTTGTCTTTTTGTCCAGTTGCAAAGACTTTTCATGTAACATCAGGGGATTCAACTTCATAGTGAAGCAGATACTTACAAACATTCTATGCATGCATTGTCTGATAATTTACTCAACTTTGTCTATCCTTTTACATTGTTATGAAATGCTTGTTATACGGTGACAAAATTAGTGATAAAATGCACAAATAACTCAACAAAGCCTGTTACAATGAGATGATGAGACCAAATTTGCTAAAATTACTTACCAGAGTTATGTTACTAACACAACCTGGTATTGCAAACATTTTCTCAGGCCTTTAGCCAGATATGTTAGCTGTTATAGGTTTATCACACCCTGTCAGTCTGGATGAAGTGGTGCATACTTTCTGCAGAGACAATGACTGCATATTTTTATTTCTGAATAATGACTTTCATCATAGATATTACCTAACAGGAAAAACGGACAGTTTTGATCACTTTTTCATGGAGATTACATGCTAAGAATAGGGTGTGATAAATAAAAAATCTAAAACTCAAATATCTCAAAAAATTCCAACAGATTTTTTCGTTTGATACATCAAAATGTTCGTCTGACCTTCCTCTACATCACTGCGCTAATCGTTTTCTTGGTCAATTTTTTTAACCCCAAAGTTTGTTCAAGCTCGCTGTGGTCAAGATATATACACTATGTATAAGCTTAATTGAAATTGTAAAGTATCTTCTTGCTATGTTGATATTGAAGTGGTATTTACAGGTCTCTTAAAGATACTATACCAATTTTAAGGCCCAGTTGCATTAAGGAACTACTAAATCCATGACAAGAAATAGTGCAACAAAGAAACTCAAAAGGGCTCAAAAGGCCACAGGCTGCCTGAATGAATCTTTCAAAAAGTATTGAAGATCCGTTTTGAAGATGATAATAGAAATACTTGCAAAACAAGAAGCTTGAGGTGACATTTGCTAAGATCTGCAGGAAATGTCTGACCGGTCTCACCCGAGACCATAATGACTAAAATATATGCCAGCGACATCAAAGATGTCTTCAAGCGAAAACAACATAAAGCAATAGTCCATCTTCCAAATCATATATACATATTTCCATATACCTGTATTTGTTTTTATCAAAAAACTATTTCAGTACCTGAATCTGACAATTCTCTTGTTCTATCAATGACACCATCAGCAGGAATATTACTGCAACATACAGTTATTTTACAAGCATGTGCTTTTGTAGAACTTTGTTGTTTGTCTTAACAGCAGCAAATAAAAAA